>CM035433.1:89139089-89164089 GCA_020310875.1 Ceratopteris richardii | reverse complement strand
CTCCTCTGCCTCTATTGTTGCCATATCCACCTCTTCCACTTCATTTCTAAGTCTTACCATTGGGCCAACAATTCTACGTTGTGTGGTTGGTCTTATCACATATGGCACAAGGTTGAATATTCTAGAGTTTGTTTTTGTAGTGATTTGGGCTTTTCTTCTTCTTTCCGCTTGCTCTTGCTTGCAACACTGGATTGGGAAGTCTCCTCTTGATCTTCTTCCTTCACCTTGCCTTTTAGCTTCTTGTCCTTCTTATCTAGATATAGAGCACTAGTTGAATTACCATGATAAGTTATCTTCCTTTATGCTCTTGTTGGATTCTTCATTGAATATTTGTCCAAGAAAGATGTTGAATTCTGGAGTTTGCACATCCATGATGAGGTCATAGGCTAAGGTGAAAGATTTCCAGTGCTTGTCTCCTCTAATCCCATTTAACACTTGCCTCTGGATAGCCTCTTCTTCAATCCACGCTCCAATGGATGCAAATTGATCAGTAACCTGCTTGATCTTTGTAAAAATCTTTATGATGTTTTATTTTGGAGTCTTTTCATTTGGTGGAACTCATTCGAGAGATGATTCTTCCTTGCCTTTGTACTACGAGAAAAGAATGTCTAGGGCATCCCAAGTCTCTTGAGACATCTTGCATCCTCTAATATGAGGTAATAGAAAATTGGAGATAGTATTTTGTATGTATGACCTTGCCTGAGTATCCTTTGCACACCAAAGTGTGATCTTATCTGTTTCCTCTTGAGTAGGTCCTCCTTTGGATCTTGGAATAGGCATTGCTTCATCATCTCATAGATTTCTTCCTTGAAAATAGACCTCCATTTTGATTTTCCAAGATTCATATCTGGTTCTTGGAATGTGCAACATTTGCAGATTTCTGCTTACTAGTAGAAGAACTCCATTTTCATTTGCCCTTTTGACTAGCCAAGTCCTTCAAGTCTTTGATCTTTGTTAGGAAACTGTCCATAGAATCACCTTCATTCATGTGCTCACTCTCCAATTGTTTTTGGAGGTAAGCAACACGAGCCTCATTCCTAGCTTGGTACAATGTGGTAAGTGTATCCCAAGCATCCTTAGCTGTTCTGCAAGAGCGAATATGAGGAATAATGGCATGTTTGACAGACAAAGCTATCAATCCATGTGCTTGGGCATCTCTGCCATCCCAATGAATCTGCTCTGCAATAGGTGCAGCAGAAACAGTAGCACGAACAGGAATCTGCACAATATCATCTTCGACACCATCTTCATCAGCTCCAACACCTGTATTTGCAGTACCTATCGTTACAGGTGTAACAGGACGTCTTTCAACACCCTGCACAATGTTCCACAATCCTTTTGCAACCAGTACATGTCGCATCATATAAGCCCATAATGGGTAGTTGGTACCATCCAACTTATCCTCAACAGCCAACATACGGAATACATCACTGCTTTCAGCCATGGCCGATGACTAAAATACCTTGATTCAAAAAATTGAGTGTATCTCAAAAAGTTGAACATGAACTGCCCAGTCGAGTTCTGCTAAACCTGTAGTAGACTTCGAGACGCTTATATTGGCGAACAGAAACAGGTATATACCTTTGGCACAAAAAGAGGAAATAGCCTACACAAGCATTGTGATAGTGCGTTTGGAGGCCGAAACGAGCTCAAATCGCAATTTTCGCACCACAAAGTGTAGCAATTTTGATCTCAGAAACACCTTGAGTATGCTCACCAAAATTCGTATGATTCTGAGACTGCAAACGGAGGAGTGTCGACGGCACCCTAGATGAAGCGACGACCTGCTCTGATACCAATTGTTGGAGTTAGACGTCTGCGGAAGCACGCGAACAACACAAGGAAGAAGAAGAAGCTTGGAGCACAACACACAATACAGAATGTATTACTAGAGAATGTACAAAGATAAGTAGCCCATTAGGGCAATAGGCATATATACAAGCCGGGGGAAAAAAACCTTCTAAAGAGGGAAAAAAGTGCCCCGACGGTCCTAGTGTGTTCACACACATCACTACCTAAATATATCAACATTATTTAAACCTACTTATAAAGGTGAAAAAATCTTCATTTTTACTTATTTTATCCCTTTTTTATTCTAATTAGGTGTGAATATTTTAGGAGCTCTTGTGTCTTGTCCATGAGTGATGCGTCTTTGCATATATGTGGGTGTAAGACTCCTTGTGTGTATGTGTGTGTGTGCATGGATGCTAATGTGGTGAAAGTTTTTGCACCATTAATAGGTGTCTTTGATTGATATTTTTATGTTAGGATCCATTGCTTGATGCTGATTGCCACATGTGATGTGTGCACGAGTCTACATCAAATAATGTACGAGTTTCCTAAGAAGAAACAATATTGACAACTTCTATAAGTGGATGCTATCAGATTTGTAGCACAAATTCGCATCTCATCTTACACCAGTATATTGTGCTCATTGAGATTGGCCCTACTTAGATGTTCTACATACGTTTGATAAATCAGACATAAACTTCTTTAGGACTTTGATAGCAAATTTGTTTGCACTGTATGCCACGTTCTTTTGGGAAAGGATATTGTTGTTATCCCCTTTTTATTGAGACAATGTAAAGTGTTTAAGTGATAAGAGGATCTAATTATGACATGTCAGAAGCATAAGAAAAAACACGGACAATCACAATACGAAGGCACTACGAAGTTGCATAGCGAAAGAAGAAAGTATATAAAGTAGAAGCAGAGCACAAGGAAGACACTTTCAATTGCCACATAATAATAATCATTTGTAGGCCCCTCAGAGTGCTATATTTTTTGAGTTTGCACCCTGTTTCTTTGAGAAGACGGCATCTGTTCGGAATTTCCAATCGCAAGGTAAAAAACTCGGGCCGATTAAAAGTTAGAAAGCAAGAGACGATACGATTAGAAAAGACTTCTGGATGAAAGTTAGAAAGGCACTGCGATGCCAGAAAGCAGAAAAAGACAATGTATAATGTACAAACAGACAATATATAAAGTAGAGGGAGAGCACAACTAAGATCTTGCTCCATGGTAGCGCAGCAAGAACAAGTTGGAGTTCTTTCTGCGTGATTGTGCAGAAGATGCTTGAGCGTGAGGGAATTTTCTTGCAGATCATACTTCCCAATGACGAAATGCAAGCTTGTAAAGGGAACATGGAGCTAGGAAAGCATCACTCTGGGAAAGCATTACGTTATTTCGTTGCATGTAAAAGTAATATGTCGCACGCAGACAATCACACGTCTACTTCAGAACGTGAAATGTTGGATGACGAATCACGATGTCCTGTAAGTTGTATTGATTTGAGAAACCATGTAGATCTGATAGTGCAGATGAACCATGTATCACCTTGAAAGAGAAGTGAGCGAACTTGTTCACAGAGCTCCAGCGGCGCACAAACATGATAATCACTGCTCACACTTTCAAACCCCACCAGCTTTGCATTAGCAGCATCTCGCTCAAGCGGACTTCAGTTTGATGTTTAATGCTTCGCTACTATCGGCGAACGATCTCACATATGCCTTGTATGTATCGTCGGTCGGCCATTTCAAAGGATTCTGAATATTTGATGATTTTCTGTTCTTGTTGCGCGGAACTAATTTCGTGTAGTTGGAATTGATTCCTAATGTCTTTGTCGGGATTTGAGGGTGAAGTATTATTACTTCTAAAAGCAAAAGCAATAAACAATGAAAGATTGGGTTACTCTTTGGATAAGATGTTGCACAGCTTGCACTATAAAAGTGCACGAAGCAGAAAACAAAACAGAATTCATGGTGCTGCGTTCTCCTTCCTTAAAAACAGAAAGCGACAAGCGTAGAAAAGGAGACAATTCGATTATTATTTAGATTGAACGTGTTTTCCAATTTATAACGCCCACAAGACCAACAGGACAAAATATGACATAGCTTGTGAGAAAAAATAAATAAATAAATAACTTATATATATATATATATATATATATATATATATATATATATATATATATATATATATATATATATATATATATATATATAAGTACAACATATGAGGGGTATACTGACGCTAGCCATACCGATAGTCACACCTTGGCATCGGTATGATCATTGAAAATATCTCGAAAGTCCAAGTTAGTCATTTGTACAATCACTTCACCATCGGTATGATCGTTACAAACTCTTGGCTAGTACGACGTCGAAAAATATCAGCATCGTTATATGCTTCAATACCGGTCTCAGTATAAGCATCAATAAATTCCTAGAAATATCGATGTTCATAGCGATGCCTATAGCGATGTCTATATGGACTGTGTTTTTTAACCTAACTAGATCCAAGATCGAAAAGTCGACATTTGATACTGTTTTGAACTACATACTGCTAGTGTCAAGTTTCTGTGCACGCATACATTGTGCTCATCCACCGACATTGTGATCATCTTGTGCACATTCTTACACACAAATCTCTCTCTCTACACACAGATCTCTCTCTTTCTCTAAATCTCGCATCTTGGTAAGTGTTGCGTGTACTCTTTCACCCATTCTCTTTCTTTATGTCTTCTCTTTTCTGATTGCTCTTTTCTTTGTTTTTGTAGGAGCTTTTTGGCATCCGTTCTTTAGAATTTGAGGAGAGATGATATTTATTAAGCTTTTGATGACAACAATCCAAAAAATTACATGATGTAAGGGATTGTTTTGTTCTCTATTACAAATAGAGAGAGAGAGAGATTAGGGGAAAAAATGAACCCTGCATGGACCTTGTAAGGATTCCTAATTTTTAGGGATTAAAAAGCTAAATCAAAGAGATTAAAGAGGCATATGAAACCACTTGTGGTAGTCTAAAATAGAATATTATATATTACTCTAATTTATTGCATTCTGAAATGGATTAATTCATGGCCTTTGGATCTTTGAAATGAATGGCAAAGATTAAGATGTAAGAGATAGGAGAGAGAACGCTTCTAACAACTATTAGGCATGGGGACTATCATGGACACTCTCTTCAAGTTTTTCACCCATTAGATCAAGTCTAATCGGATGAACAAGCGTGTTTGGGGCTGAGATTCATTTCATGTGTGTTTTGGGCCCTTAGATCAAGCCCAAATTGGATGTAGATCTGTGATTGGGGATGAGCTAAAAGTTTTGCACATTCTAAGCCATCCAATCAGCTTGACATCTGGTGGAGCACAACAAAAGGCACCTTTCTCATCATGGGGAAGCTTCTAAGCCATTAGATCAAGATTAGATCCAATGGTTAGACGCAAAGGCGCCTAAAAAACATAGGATTCAAACATAGCCCTTAGATCATCCTCAATTCTAGGGCGGATATTAAAAGGTGCATTTTGAAGGCTCTTTTCATCTCAATCATCATATTTCAAGAAAATCTAAGGGTCCAAATGCAATTTCGCCTTGACTTTTGCCATTCAACTTCAATCATTAGATCTTTAAGCCAATCCAAGGGCTCTAGTTAATTTTGAAGCCTTTCAAAACCATTCAAATGGCTAAAACCACGAGTTCAAGGTGGTTTTCTCCTCTTTGACCAAAGAAAAACAAGGGAACCCTATGCCTATCCTATGTCATTAAGGGACTAGAATGTGTCCATCCCCCTCTTCTCATTAGTCCATCACTAAAAACTCCTTAATCTAAAAGGCCCATGCAAGGTTCTTTTTTCTCTGTAATGAGAGAGAGAGAGAGATGAAAGAAAGAGAGAGATGAAAGAGAGAGAAAAAGAGAGAGAGAAAGAGAGAGACCGACAGAGATGAAAGAGATAGAGAATGAAAGAGAGAAAGAGAGAAAGATAGAGATACATACACACACAGAAATGTAATTGATTGTTTTATTCTTTATTTGAAATAGAGATAGAGATAGAGAGAGAGAGACAAAGAGAGAGAAAGAGAAAGAAAGAGAGAGAAAGAGAGAGAAACTGAGAGAAAGATAGAGAAATGAAAGAGACATATGCATACATACATACACATACATACATGCACACATACATACACATATACATACACATACATATGCATATATTACATATACTCTAACATGCATACACATGTGTGAATACACATATACATACACATACATATGCATATATTACATATACTCTAACATGCATACACATACACACACATGTGTACACACACATGTGTACACACACATGTGTACACACACATGTGTACACACACATGTGTACACACACATGTGTACACACACATGTGTACACACACATGTGTACACACACATGTGTACACACACATGTGTACACACACATGTGTACACACACATGTGTACACACACATGTGTACACACACATGTGTACACACACATGTGTACACACACATGTGTACACACACATACATACACATATGCATACACATACACTCTCACATGCATACACACATAAGAGAGACATATATACATACACACATATTCATACACACACTTTTTCACAATATGCACATATATACAAACACATATAGACACACACATACACACACCTACACACACACACACTCACATACTACATATTACATACACACAGACATATGCATGCATGCATTCATACACACATATACATACACACATGTACACACAAACGTGTATACATACACACATGCATATGCATTGATACATACACACACATATACATACATATACACATACACAACATATACATACATGTTTTAGGTCTAGGTCTTTAGGATTAGGGTTTTAGGTTTTTATACACACACACACACACACACACACACACACACACACACACACACATATATATATATATATATATATATATATATATATATATATATATATATATATATATATATATATATATATATATATATATATATATATATATACATACATACATACATACATACATACATACATACATACACATACACACATCACATATACATACACACATATGTATGTTTTAGGGTTAGGGTTCTAGGATTAGGGGATTTAGGCTTTCACATACATACACACATAAACACATATATGCACATAATACATATACACATACACATGCATACACACATATAGATGTTTTAGGTGTAGGTCTTTAGGATAAGGGTTTTATGGTTTTTACACATGCATACATATAAATACACATATACACACATAATACATATAAACATAAACATGCATCCACACATATACATGTTTTAGGTCTAGGTCTTTAGGAATAGGGCTTTTGGGTTTTTACACATGCATATACACATATACACGTACACATGTATATACACATGCATACACACATATATATGTTTTAGGTCAGAGGTCTTTAGGATTAGGTTTTTAGGTTTTTACACATGCATACATATATATGTTTTAAGGTAAGGGTATTAGGATTAGGGTTTTAGGATTTTTCATACATACACACATACATACACACATATACACATATACACATATACACATATACACATATACACATATACACATATACACATATACACATATACACATATACACATATACACATATACACATATACACATATACACATATACACACATAATACATACACACATACACATATATATACACATGCATAGACACATATACATGTTTTAGGTGTAGGTCTTTAGGATTAGGGGGAATTAAAATAAATATATATAATTAAATATGTGAAAAATTGGTCTTTACGATTTTTATGGTTTTCACACACACACACACACACACACACACACACACACACATATATATATATATATATATACATAATTAAATATATAATAAATATGGTTTTAGGGTTTTTACATATATAAGAAATGAATAGTTTTGAATTAAATTAAATATACATACCTAAATATTTAAAACTTAAAGTTTTAGGATATATATATATATATATATATATATATATATATATATATATATATATATATATATATATATATATATATATATATATATAATTTTAATTATAATAAAATATATGTAAAAATTACGATAAAAAATAGATTATGTAAATATTCTAATTAAATGTATGTAAATATTAGTGGAAAAAGTAGAATGAATTAAATGTATGTCTTTATTAGGGTTTTTACATATATATAATTAAATATTTAAAAAATAGCATTTGAGGGTTTATACATACAAACACATACATATATGAACACATGTATATAAGTATATATGAGCTTAAAGTTTTTGAATTAAATTAATTATATATAAGTAAATATTAGAAATTGATATATTAATATCAAATATATGTAAACGATTAAGATTAATATTGATATATATAATCAAATATATGTAAACGATTAGGGAAAAATTAGAATATGTAAAATACATATAATTAAATATGTAAAAAATAGGTCTTTAGGATTTCTTTGGTTTTTACATATATATAATTAAATATATAAAAACTAGGAGTTAAGCTTTAATATTAGTATGCATAATCAAATGATTGATTTGAAGATGCAGGTATGTCTTCAAGTTTCTTCATCTTGACTTTGCCTTTGGACTTCCATGCCTTGAATTCTTCAAGATTGATAATGTCTTCATCATCTGAAGTGGTGTCTTCATTCTGAGTAGGTTCCTCCTTAGCAAGACTTGGAAACTCCTCTTCCAAGTCATAGGGTAGTTTAAACTTCCTACATTCATTCTCATACCAAGAATCATTTTTCGTCAAAGACAACATCTCTACTAACCATGAATCCTTTATTTGAAGGGTTGTAGAATCTGTACCCCTTCTGATTTAGATCATATCCAATAAAGATACACTTCTCAGCCTTAGGGTCTAGCTTACCTCTTATCTCAGAGGGAATGTGTACATATGCTACACATCCAAATATCCTGCAATGATCAAGTGAGGTCTCTTTCCATTCCATGCTTCATAAGGAGTCATCCCATCAAGGGATTTAGATGGCAACCTGTTTATGAGGTAAGTGGCAGTAGATACACTCTCTGTCCATAAGTAGTTAGGTAACTTTTTTTCATTCAACATTGACCTAGCTGTTTCAACAATCAATCTATTTCTTCTCTCAGCTACCCCATTCTGTTCAGGAGTATACCTTGTGGTGATTTCTCTCTTGATTCCTCTGTCCTGCAAGAAAGCTTCAAACTCATTTGAGAAGTACTCACCTCCTCCATATGACCTTAGCCTCTTTAGCTTCTTCCCTGTCTGATTCTCAACAAGTGCAAGATACTTTTTAAAATAGTTGAACACTTCATCTTTGTGCTTCATAAAGTACAATACAATCCACCTGCTATAATCATCAATAAAAGATACATAGTACCTTGATCCTGAAATTGAAGGGTCTTTGCTTGGTCTCCATACATCTGTATGGACAAGTTCCAGGTAGTCCTCATGCATGTAGCCTTTCCTTGAGAAGGGTAACCTGTGTGACTTCCCAAACTGACAAGCACCACATTTATATATCATGTGTTGTTTTGGAAACATTGGGTATTCCAATTACACATTGATCCCTGCATATTTGCTTCATGGTTCTTTCTCCTACATGCCCTAATCTCTTATGCCCAATCTCAAGCTCTGAAAGTGTTTGATCTTTATAATTGTATAGTGCAATATTCTTTGTATCTTCTAGTTCAAAAGTAAAAAGTCTACCTATCTTTTCTCCTTTAGCAATTCTCTTGAACCCCTGCTTGGGATCTTCCACAAATGCTCCAAATTGGTTGAATCTAACCTGCAAACCTTTTTCCATAATCTGTCCAACACTCATCAAGTTTTTTGTAATGGTTGGTACATATAGTACCCTACTCAACAAGTTTTGATTTCCATCACAAGTCTTAACATTTCCAAATTTAACTACTGAGTGCTTGGTGTCATCACGTGTTTGTACTTGATGCTTACCTCTTCGTTCTTCAAGGTCAGAGAGTAGAGCTACATTGCCAGCCACATGATTTGAGCATCTTGAGTCAATGTAGAAAAGATGGTCATCATTTGTACCTGGTTTTGAAGTCATGTTCATGATCAAAAGTGAATCATCTTGTTCTTCTGTGTAATTGTTGTAGTCCTTTCTGGATTTGAATCCTCCTTGGTAGTTGCCATTGTAGTTGCTGTTGTAATTTTTGTTGTACCCTTGATGATGGTTGAATCTGCCTCTTGACTATGAGTATCCACCTCTTCGATATCCTCTTCCTCTGTGATTCTTGTAATTCCTGAAACACTCATCTGTAGTATGATTTGATAAACCACAAATGTTGCATGGTGAGGAGTTATAGGATCTCCCCCTACCTTGCTTACCTCCTTTGCCCCTTCCTCTTGATGATCTACCTCTCCCTGCATAGTTGGCTTGGGAGGTAGTGCCTTCATCTTCTATATTCTTGTTCTTGCCTTTATCTTTAGACTTACTTTTATCAGTGTATAGGGCAGAAGAGCTATTACCTTTGGATGTGTCTCCATTCTTGTTGAGCCTGGCTTCATGAGTGAACAGTTGTCCCATGAGAGTTGTAAGATCTAGCATTTGCATGTCCATGTATAGGTCCATGGCAGTGGTGAAGTTTTCCCACTTGTCATCAGCTTTAATCCCATTGATCACTTGCCTTACTATCTGATCTTCTTTAATCTCTTCTCCTATGCTTGCTAACTGATCTGCTACATCTTTAATCTTAGTCACAAACTCTGAAATAGCCTGCTTAGGTTGCTTCCTTAGTGTGGTGAATTCAATCCACAATTGGTTTTTTCTGGCCCTTGTGTTGGAAGAAAAATAGGATGACAAGGTTTCCCAAGTCTCTTGGGATGTCTTACAGTTTCTAATATGTGGCAAAAGAAAATCAGAGATGGATTAGCTAGGTCTTACACAGTGATGTCTGTGGTCTTATGCAGACACCCTCTTTTGGAAATTACCTTTACTTCGTGACTTTCATTGATGATTTCCCAGGCATGCATGGGTATATCCATTGAAGGCAAAGTCTGAAGTGTTTTTGTGCTTCAAACAGTTTTTGGTTTTGGCTGAAAATCTGTCAGCATGTAAAATGGGCACCCTCCATTCTGATCGAGGGGGGGAATATATGTCTTCTGATTTAATGCATTTCTGGCTGAACGTGGGATAAAACACCAGTGTACAGTGCTGTATACACCTCAACAGAATGGAGTTGCTGAACGGAAGAACAGGTCACTCATGGAGATGGCGAGGTGTATGGTCAAGAGTCAGGCTTTACCACATAGTTTCTAGCTTGAGGCTGTCATGTGTGCAGCATATGTACTTAACAGGTGTCCCACTAAAGCGCTACAATCTATCACTCCATATGAGGCTTGGCATGATTGCAAGCCATCTGTTGCTCATCTGTGGGTTTTTGGTTGTTTGGCATATGCACTAGTGCCTGAACAACATCGCAGAAAATTGGATGATAAGGCAGTAAAATGTATTTTTGTTGGGTACAGTTCTGAAAGTAAAGGCTATCGTCTGTATCATCCACAGACTAAACGCATTCTGGTTAGCCGTGATGTTGTCTTTGTGGAAGATGCTATTCAGCCATTGCTTTCATGTACTAAGGAGACATCTGTTAGCTCTAAACACATGTATGATACTTTGATGCCTCTTTTTACAGGTGGACAGTCTAGTGCTGGTCCTAATGAGGCAACTTCTCAGCCTTTGCAGGCTTCATATGATGATGCAGATCATTCCATTTCTGATGCAGATTTACATGATGCACTTGTTGATGAGAGAGTTGATATTGATCAGGTAAAAACTATGCCAAAATGGCTGGTGCTGACTTTGCGTGACGGCAAATTAGATGCACCTTTGTCATATCGAACTCGTTCAGGCTCTCATAGTGCCTCCTTTGCATTAGATTGCTATGCTATGGCTGCGTCTAGCCTCTGTGATGAGAATGAGCCTGTTTCTTTTGATGAAGCACAGAATTCAGAAAATTGGATGGCTACTATGCAATCTGAATATGATGCTATAATGAAGAATGGTACATGGTCTTTATGTGACTTGCCTCCTGGCAAGAAGGCCATTGGCACTAAGTGGGTATACAAGCTGAAGCGTAAACCTGATGGTACAGTTGACAGGTACAAGGCTAGGCTTGTTGCAAAGGGTTATGCGCAGGAAAGAGGCATTGATTTTGATGAGACCTTTGCACCTACATGCCGTATGACTACTGTTCGGAGCATTTGTGCACTTGCAGCCCATCATGGTTGGAATGTACATGAGTTGGACATTAAAACAGCATTTTTGAATGGTGACTTGCATGAAGAAGTGTATGTTTTTCAGCCCCGTGGCTTTATGCAGAAAGGGCATGAAAACCAGGTGTGCAGGTTAAAGAAGGCGTTATATGGTTTAAAGCAAGCACCACGTGCTTGGTATGAGAAGATACATGCCTATCTGATTGCACATGGTTTTGAGAACCGTCCAACTGAAAGCACCTTATATGTTAAGCATGCTAATGATGTGCTTCTGATCATTGTTGTCTATGTTGATGACATGTTGCTCACTGGTCCTATTGAGATGCATATTGCTGATTTTAAGGCTGATTTGCATGCCTCATTTGAGATGTCTGATTTGGGGCATTTGCATCACTATTTGGGCATTCAGTTTATGCAAGTTGATGGTGGAATGGCTTTGTGTCAAACGAAATATATTGACACATTATTGCAGCGTTTTGGCCTCGAAGACTGTAAGCCTATTGCCACTCCTATGGAGACAGGTTTACGATTGAGTCTTCATGATGCTGGAGATGCATTTGATGCTGTTCTCTATCAGCAAGCTGTTGGATGCTTGATTTACTTATGCATTACTCGGCCAGATATTCAGTTTGCTGTCTCACAGATGAGCAGGTTTATGCATTGCCTAGGAGTCATGCATTGGAAGGCAGTTAGGCGCATCTTTCGCTACTTGAGTGGTACTCGGCTACTTGGGTTGTTTTATCCCAAGGGGGGATCACTACCGCCAGATTTGCATGCTTTTTCTGACTCAGATTGGGCTGGTTGCTATGACACTCGTGTGTCCACCAGTGGTTTTTGCTTCATGCTTGGTAGCTCATGTATATCTTGGTTGAGCAAGAAGCAGCCTACTGTGGCCACTTCCAGTTGTGAGGCTGAGTATAGGGCAGCTTTCACAGCGACTGTTGAGTGTGTGTGGCTCAGACGCCTTATGGCTGATTTGGGTGTTGGCCAGTCTTCTACAACCACCATCTTCACTGACAGTCAGAGCGCATTGGCAGTTGCGAGGAACCCTGTGTTCCATGCTCGCACTAAGCACATTGAGGTGCGTTATCACTATGTCAGGGAGAGGTTCTTTGCTGGGGAGATCAGCTTGGCATATGTGCCCACACAGGAGAACATTGCAGACCTTTTCACGAAGACTCTGCCTAGGGAGAAGTTTGAAGCTTTCTGCAAAGCTTTGGGCTTACTTCCTTTTGTGGAGTGATTTCCACATAGCTTGGCACTTCCTTATACATGAGTGCCAGCTCCTTGTTCACCGCATCAATCCCAGGGAGGATTTGTTGATATATTTAGGTAGTGATGTGTGTGAACACACTAGGACCGCTGGGGCACTCTTTTCCCTCTTTAGGAGGTTTTTTTCCCCCGGCTTGTATATACGCCTATTGCCCTAATGGGCTACTTATCTTTGTACATTCTCTAGTAATACACTCACTATTGTGTGTTTGTGCTCCAAGCTTCTTCTTCTTCCTTGTGTTATTCGCGTGCTTCCGCAGACATCTATCTCCAACATGATACTTCAAAGTTGATAAGTGGACCTTCTTAGCTTTGCAACGACACCATAAAATGGCATATGTACTTTGGAAATGATGTATGAAAAGGTTGAATCAAAACAGACAACTTTGAACTTCAAGTCTTCAAGAAAACCTTCTATTTTTGGTTAGACACCTGCTGTATCTTTTGCTCAGTATGACCAGCATAGTAGGAATTGGAATACTTTCTTTTAGGGGTATCTAGTTAGCTTATCACGCTAACTATTCCAAGTGGAATCACTTAAAAAGATTAACTATGCTCAGAGAAATTAATTTAGCAAGTAAACCTTTACCCTCGATATTTTAGGACTGTTACAGACTTCGACCAGTGATCACTTCGATGAACTTTTCTCTAAAATGGCTAAATAGAAATCCTTACACCTTTGATAGAATGTAGAAAACTTTGAGCTGGTTCCAACAAGCTATAGATCTTTGAATTTGGTAGAGAAATGAATGAGATATGATCTCCACAAGTTGACAGACTTTCAGACACTATGATAGTGAACTCAAAAATGAACAATGTAGATATATGTATTAATGAGCACTGTTGTACAATGCTATAGGCATGAAGATTTTTGCCTAATGGTGTAGACAAGTGTGGGCTAGAGTGTAGGCCTCACACACACTCAGAAAGTACAATGAAAACTCGGAATGATGATTCTACATATCACAACTTTTTTCTTAGAGGTTTATATAGATGTTCACTTCCAATTTGAATTTGAATTCAAATTGTTGGCTCTCTCTACAAAGTGATCCTCCATTATAGGAGATATTCCATCAATCAACTTCCTAACTTTTCACGAGTTCTTCTTGGTAGGTGATTACAAAGATTCCAAGTCAAATATGACTTTTACAAAAGGATAAAGTGGTAATTAACCACTAGCATTGATTCCTATGCATCTTCATATGTGTATTGTTAAACGCGGGTCTTGCCGTCAGAGACGCGTTTAAACATATATCGGGTTCTTAGGAGTGGAAGGGGTCTACTAAACAGAGGCCCTATGCTTGATTTTCCCAATTCAACTCACTTACATGACAATAGTTTGAACAAGTATACTAATCCAACTCACTAACAGAAAACTCTGGCTCTTCCTTGCCAGACTTACTCACATGACAATTCACGCTCAGAGTACTGATTCATACACAGCTTAAGACTCTCTCAGTAACGGAATCATAAGGTAAACATTACCGTACACAGACTCACAGTAATACACTCCGAAACAGTAATTCAACACTTAACTTACTCTGAATATTATCACAACACAATCTTTACCGAACAAGTACTGATAAATAACAAGACAGGAACGGGATCAGAATACTCAGAATTACTCAAAAGCACACCACAGTAACATTACAGATCAATCACCCAGACAGACAGTCTGGTGATCCCATTGATTGTTATCGAAAGTGTCTATTTCATTGATTTATATAAATGTTACAACATCAATCAAGGATGCAACATCAACGCAACGACCTTTCGGTTCGTTAAGAATCAGATTTTACAATTGCCAATCCGACGGCTTACATTGGCACGCACGGTGGACTTGAACCTGCAGGTTTACAAAAAATCTTACGGCTTGTCAATTATACCTTCTAAGTACATAGATCTTGCTAATCCAAAAGTCCAGGCAATTTTCTTCTTCAATGATTCTATCATCTGCGTCAAAATGTCTGGTTCTACAAGCTGGGCATTTGTGCGTACTGAACTTAAAGAAATAACCTGAGTCATCAAAACTTATGCTTGTGTCTGCAGAAAAGCTTCTTGTAAATAAAACTCATTCGACAGAGCCGCATCCCTGGTAACCTTCATATCGGCAATTTGCTTATCGATCTGGGAGAGTCGTTCTTTCTGTGTATCCAGTTGATACTCTCTTCTTTCTATCTCCTGATTCTGAAATTGGATTGTTCGATAAAAAGCATCACGCTCTCTTTTGATTCATGTTATTTCTTTCTGTAATTGAGCTTCCATGGTCAATTTGCGTTTAAGAATATTTTTTACTTCAAATAAATTAGACTTGTTTCTCTGGAGTTCTTCATTAGTCTTCTTAAGCAAATCTTCCATCTCTTGTTCTTTCTGTACTGCTTCATTTAGCTGTTGTCTGGTTTCTTCTAACAGATTCCCTAAAGCTACACGCGCATCTTCTTTATCTTGGGCTAACTGTTTTAAATGCATAATTTTGGCATCCGCAACACTTAATAACTCTTCTTTTTCTCGGACTGCTACCAGTGCCGCATCTCGGTGACTGGTAACTGCTACGTGTTCAACAATTCTGGCGTGTAACTCCTTAATCTGCTCATGTAAGGCTTGATTTTCTGCTTTAGCTGCTTCTAATTCTTCCTGGAGAGGACTAATGTCTGCCTCCAGCACATCGACCTTATGCTGGATCATCTCTGATAGTATCAGTGACTTCTTTCATCTATACTGGTAATTGTTGCGATAGATGGATCAGCATCTCTCCCATAGTTGCAAGCTCAGAAAATACAGGGAGTGAAGGAAGCAAAAGTTGAGGACGAGGTTGAGATGAAGAGGATGTGAGGAGCTGATGGGAATTGGGTGGAGAATAATTCGGTGACGAGGATGAAGAAGCGGTAGGTTCCTCAGTGACAATGGGTGAAACAGGGACAATGGGTGGGACAGGTGGAGAAGTTAGAAGAACAGAGTTAGTTTCGACAACCTGTTTGGTGGTTTGGTGCGTAGTGTCCTCAGGATTGGCAACTGCAGAATCCACGACCGTAATTAATTCTTTAACAATTTCTTTAATGATTGGTTGCGCATCTTCCTACTTTTCCTATTCAGATTGTGGCTTAGATTCTGCTTTAGACGAGCTAGCTTCAGAATCAGTAGTATCATCATGCTCTTGTTGCTGCTTTGGAGATGACTGCACTGATGATTCATTATTCATTGATGTTGCGGTGTCATGGAAAGTCTCATCTTCATTCCCTTCCTTTTCATTGTTATCTGCTTTATGACCTGCGGCTGAGCCCTGTACGTCACTGTCAGATGAACTTATTCTAATTCTTTTGCGACGGAGGAGGTGGAAAATTTCTTCGTCATCTTCTTCATCATCTTCCAGTAGCTGCGCGGATTCTTCATGGTGTAATATTGGGCCTTTGGGTAGTGGTTGTGCTGCTTGTATTGCCGGAAACAGAAAAGAGATGATGTGTGGTAATCTCGATCGTGGCATATCTCCCTTATTGACCTGTTTAATTATCGAAACGCATTCTTTGTGAATGCGACAGAAATAGTAAGGTGCAAAGTTTACAGGTTCTCTGGCAGCTATATCTATTGCTGAATAAAAAGGGCGAGATATGCCATATGTTTGCTTCTACAGGTTGAGGATAGCGATTAAGAACTATAATGCTGATCGTTCAGGCTCAGGGCGACAAAGGATAGCGTATTCGTTAGAAGAGTGCCTAGGGAATAATTGGTTCATTGTGACTATCGGCAAATAAGGTCCATTCTCTCGACCTTGCGTAGAGAGGCGGAATGCATCAGCAAAAGTCTGAAAAGTTATTACAGTACGAGATGGTAGGGAGGTGATTGCCCAACTTTGCTCTGTAGCGGGTGTGGCAGTGATGGCGGTGATGATTTGGGCATAGAATGGGTGGCAATCCACTGAATGCCAAGGTAGTTCAGCGAAATTGGCCAACCCATGAATTCGCAAGAACTCACCTACATCTGCGGGGAGTCCATCACGGAATGCAGCAAAGTTTGCTAATGCTTCCATGTTGCGCACACACAAGCACACGAACACAATTGCGCAGGGTATACAGATAGCATAATCACACAGAGCACACAGACGCAATAGCGATTAACAACGAAACAAAAAAGGTTAAGTAGATACTTGGTAGCGGGAAGCAATTGGTGATGTTAATCATTGCGCGATGTTGAAATGATGATCTCATAACTTCGGTGTGCATGCATGAGCAGAACGATAATGCAGGGCGGCTGTTGATCATATTTAGGTATGAAACGAGGATATTTACAGACTTATTTTATTAATCACGCAAAACTAAAAAGGAAAAGAAAAGAAAAAATATGCGGGCAACCGCAGAATGCTTCAGTGCGAATCAGGCGCTTGATGATACGACCACAACTTTGAACCATTCATCACTTTCGGAAGAGGGATTCTGGTCAAAGTAGCCAACCGAAAAGTTGTTGGGCCCACTTGTTCAGTAATCCGGTAAGGACCAAACCAGCGTAACTTGAATTTTCCAGCAGAGCGATTTGATTTTGAATTATAAAACAGCATAAGTTGCCCTACCGTAAAAAATGGAGTTTTTAGATACCGATCATGGTACGAGCTTGCCGCAAGTGCACTTCTTGAAGAGTCAGAAAACTTTCCTAGCGATGCTCATCTAGTTCTCTGAGTGTGTCCAACCGAAACGGCAAAGAACCTTCATGTTGAGCCCATAAAAGTCATGTTGGTCAAAGTCAGCTGCAATCAAAGTCAAGGTCAAAGTCAACTAGTCAAAGTCAACAAGGTCAAGGTCAAAGTCAATAGGTGCAAAGTCAAAGTGCTAAAGTGCAGGTGTCAAAGTGCACAGGTAGTGCACAATTAATTGTCCACAAAGGGTAAATTGGAGAAAGTTGGTTGCAGGTTGCAGAGGTATTTTCTCTAATTTCCCTAAGGTTCAAAGTGTGCTTTAAAGTATTTTTGGAAGGTTCAGGTGAACCCCCCCTTAGGTGCAAAAGTGAGGACTTAAAAGAAAATGTGAAGGTATGTGAAGCGGCAACGTACGCACAGGTGAAAGTATGCCCCCCCCATTAAAATTTTGGGTATTTGTCTAAAGTCACTACAGGACAAAACAGTGAGTCGTTGGCTGCCACTTGGTAAGACAATCTTGGGACATCAAAGTGAGCACCACGATACCATTGCAGTTAGGAGCGTACGTGATCGACACACTCAAATCAAGGCAAGGCCATTCTTGGACCAATCTTAGAGTAAGCAAGAGAGCATAGGCTAAGTGAAGCAAGAGAGAGAAGTGCAGGAGTCACCAGTGTGCGATGCAGAGAAGTGGAAGTGCAAGGTGCATGGAGAGAGACTAAGGATTTGTGCAGAGAGTGCTAAGCTAGTCCCCCCAAGTATCTCAAGGTCCCATTGCAGTGGGCGCGTGCCGATAGAAGGTATTCACTCCTCCCCCTTTGTGGAAGCTTGGTGCAAGGTGTGCACAAGGATAAGCTTGAAGCAGGTGGAGGTCTGGTGCAAAGGAGGCCGGCAGCAAGAAGACTTTGGGATATTGGGTATTTGTAATTGGGCACTATGTGAGATTGTGCACAGAGGTATTGGCTTGTCTTGTACTTCAAACATTGTAATTGTCTTACTGTAATCAATCAGCAGAAGCGTCCAGGTGTATTTCCTCTTCTTGTTTCTTCCCTTTTCTCCTACAAACCCTCAAACTCCTTCTTGTCTAAGAATCCACCAACAAAATTTGGCATGCCCGGTGGGACATCCAAGGAGATTTGAGCTTAGGAGAATCCAAGTGCAAAGCATAGAAGAGATCAAGTGTTGACAGAACCACAGTGCTACTTCATCAAACAAAAGGTAAATATTCTTATCAAGTGTCTCATATTCAGTGGGCTATGAGCTGCTCATGACCGCAACCCGATCCCAAGTATTGAGGGTCACCTGCAAGCAGACAAGAAGGAAGGTTGTTAGAAGGTCCCCCAGTCCACTATCTTCAACATCATCAGTCAAGAGCATGGCGGGTCAGGTAGACTTGGAAACTTTACTCTCTAGATTAAATATAAAGTTTCCTTCTTTCAAAGGCCTAGCTCAGGAGGATCCGGATGAACACATTAGAAGGTTCTTGACACTATGTAAGACTAGAGGCCTAATGGGTAGGGAGGATGCCTTTCTGATTCTCTTCCCTGCCACATTAGAGGGATTAGCTGATAAGTGGTTCAGCCAGTTTGCTGAAAACCATTTTACCACTTGGGATGTGATGAAAGATGCTTTTAAAAATCAGTTCCAGCATGGCTGCGGAGATTATCATAGAAGAGCTAGAAAATTTAAGATTAGGTCCAGGAGAAAAGTTCCCAGAGTTTGTGACTCGGGCCAAAGCACTAACGGCTAAATTGCCAGATCCACCACACGACTTTTTTGTCAAGAAATGGTTGGCTAAGCCCCTAGGAGTGGCCACCCAATGCAAAATAAAGGAATTAGTGCTACCTACAGCCTCCATAGAGGAGTTCATCAGCACAGCCACCCGCTTGGAGCAGCTAAGGTACCAGTATGGAGCAACTTCTTCCCAGCCAACATATGGTACAGAAATGGAGGATCCAGTGATACAGCTAAGGAGAGAGCTGGAGGGCTTAAAAAGAAATAAGCCCTACAAAGAGGAGGAGAATGTTGTTACTCAGTTGAGAAGGGAGATTGAAGCTCTAAAGTTCCAAAAGGAGGAGGAGGCCCAGGCAGAGGAATTAGCTCAGCTACGACAGGAGTTGCAGGAGCTCCAAGGAGGTGGCATCAAGAGTGGACTTTGGTGTTCCATGTGCAGCAAACAAGGGCATATAGTAAGTGAGTGTCCTCTGTTAAGTGTAACTTGCCAATTATGCAGGAAGGTTGGTCATGAGGCCCATGAATGCCAATCAAGGGGAATGCCTGCAATGACATACTGGACACAAGGAGGATCCCTACCAACCACAAATGTGATGGCTGCTGCCCCCAATCAAGGTAACACTTATAACCCTAGACAGAGGGATAATTTTGGAAATGGGCCTAGAAGGCCAATTATTTGTTTCAGATGTAGAGATTGTGGGCACTATCAAAGTAGGTGCACTCTCCCAGAAAATGCCCCTCCTTGCAGAAAATGCCCAGAGGACAAGACCATTATACAAATTGTTGTCCTAAGAATCAAGCCTCTTCATCTGGGCCCCACATTCAAATGATTTCTGTGTAGAAAGAAGAAAGGGTAGATCAGGTTAAGGTGCCATCACCATCTACCAGGGTGGTGCATTTAGAAGAAATTGAATCCTTTACAGTGCAGACAAGAAGCAAGGGGAAGGCTCTAGTGGAAATAGGTCAAGAATCAATGATTACTGGATTAAACAGAGACAAAGGTGTGTCTGAAGAAAAAGCCAACACAAGTGCAGATATAAGGCAAAAAGAAAATTTCACAGGTACCAGTGATGCCATTGAATATGCATTCAACAGGGCTCATGAGCAGTTTGATAAGTCAAATGCAACCCATGCTCTTAAGGAATCAGAAGCTTCCAAACTGCTCAAGTCCATGAAAAAGGAGGTTAGTATTTTTGATTTAATAAAGATGGATGGGAAGTTCAGGTCAGAACTCTTGCAGATAATTGATGAAATGTCCACAACAAGTTTAGTGGCAAAGGCTGTTGTTATGCATAAAGATAAATGTTTAGGGGAAGCACCCCTCACAGATTACAAGAGCCCTCGGCTAACAGTCTCTATTAAAGGTCATGAGTTTCAAGCAGTTATTGTGGATGGTGGTTCTGGCATTAACTTGATGCCTGAATATACCATGAAAAAGATTGGACTATACCCTTCACGACCTGTCAACTTCACTGTAACAATGGCAGACCAAAGCATAGTAAGGCCTATTGGTGTGGTCCCTGGAGTTCCACTCAAAATACAAGGTACCATCTTTAACTTGGACTTTGTTGTTTTAAGGCTGCCACAGGTAGAAGGAAGTTTCCCCCTGTTAATTGGGAGACCTTGGTTAAGGCATGCCAGTGTGTTGCATGACTGGGGCAAAGACACAATGTGGGTAAAGCAGGAGGGAAAAGAGTTGCAGCAGATAATTTTAGAAGAAGGACCAGACAACCAGAGAAATACTAGTATGATGCAGACAATTGGTATTTGTATGGAAGAAGAAGTGGTGGACAACCCAGAAGCAGATCTATTTGAAGGAGCAGATTTATATGAAGATGAAAACATGTTGGCTTGGCTCCATGCAGAAGACCCATCTTCCTGCTATGGAATTTTCCCAAACTCAAGTAGAGAAGAAGCGTATGAAGAAAAAGAGGAAATCACTCAGGTTGAAACAGTCTCAATCAAAGGCCATGGAAAAGAGAAGAAAAGCAAAGTACTCCTTAGGTGTAGCCGTGATGAAGATGCTTCAAATCATATGTCAATGGCCACTGTTTTATGGATCCTGGTATGGATATCAATTGTTATGTCAAGTTTAATGATAGCAAGTGTAGGGCTTTACAAGAATGTGGAAGGAGCACCTGCAAGTCTTTGGAAACATAGGGTTCCACTGGATGAAGAAGCTAGAATAATCAAAATAAACTTTTGCAGATTAAGTCATAAAGTTGCTAGAGGAGATAACATTCTAATGAAGGATTTAGGGTACCCCTATCAGATGACCAGTGTGCCCAAGGAGAAGACAAAATCAATGAAGTGTAGTACAATTGCAGATTATGGAGGAGTCTCTCTGAGTCAACAATACAAGGCTCAAGGCCTATCATCAACAAAAGTGAAGATTTTTGGATCACCTAGAACCTGCAAAATTTATCAAGGTTGTACATAGTCTTTTCTCATCATTTTTACTTAAGTTTTAGTAGTTTTCTTTATCCAATTCATGCTTGTTTCTTGAGTTTTTAGCAAATTTAGCAGCCATTTCATCAACTTTGCGAATGTACAATTTTTGGAATTTTTAGGAATTTTTTCAGCATTTTTCAAGCAATTTTTAGAATTTTTCTATAATTTTTCTCCTTTTTCATGAGTCTTTTTCTTGCCAAATTTGAGGAATAAAGGAAGCTCTCTGTGGTTTTGAGTGAAGAAACTGGTCTAACACTCTAGGAAATTTTTTCAAAATTTTTTGAAGATTTTTTGGATTTTCTTTGCAATTTATTTAGATTTTTCAGGTATTTTTCTTTGTTTTTTGGATAATTAAATAAAAAAATTAAATAATAATAAAAAAAAACCCCCCCAAGGCGTTTTCTTCTTTTTGAAAAAAAAAGAAACCCTCCCCCCCCGGCCCCCCCCCCCCCCCCCCCACCATCCCCCCCCCCCCCCACCCCACCGACACCACCGACCATCCCCCCCCCCCGTTCTGACAGCCCCCCTCCCCCCGCCCCCCATTCTGACATCCACCCCCCCTCCCACCCCACCGACACCACCGACCATCGCCCCCCCCCCCCCCCCCCCCCGTTCTGACCCCCCCCCCCCCCCCCCGTTCTGACACCCCCCCCGCCCCCCGTTCTGACAGGCCCCCCCCCCCCCCCCCCCACCAATTTTATTTTTATTTTTCTTCTTTTTTTTATTATTGTTTATTTTTTGTTTTTTTATTATTATTTTAATATTTTTCTTTTTATTTTTATTTTATTTATTTGTTTTTACTTACTTTATTTATTTATTTTTCATATGGGCGTTCAAAAAAAAAAAGACAAGGGAAACACGTTTTTTAATTTTTATTATATATATATAATTTAAGTTTTATTATTTTTTTTAATTTTAATGGCTAAAAGCGTTTGGCTTTGGATCGTGCCTCAGTTGGCCGTTTTTTTCCAAAAATGGAGTCATTTTCATGTTTTTTGGCACCTCTGGACTCAGTTTTTGACTTTTTTATTACAAATTCCCACTTTTTCTATGACTTCTGGTCCAAACACACAAGTTTTGAACACTTTTATCACATGTTTTTATTTCACCAATTTGTCCAAATGGTCTATTCTCACCTTGTCTTCCCTTATGTTTAATAATATCCCATATGTACCCTCTATAGCCCTCCAGTTTGATCATTTTAGCCTCCTCCCGACCCCTGATTCCTACTCACAACCCCTCCCTTTACCAATATGCCCAGCCACATCCTTAACCCTCCCTGCCCCATCCATCTTCGCACCCTCAGCCCTCCCTTCCCCTTCCTTTCTACCCTCCCATTGCCCCCCTTTTTTGCTTTTCCATTCCAAAATCCCACTTTTGGTTCTTCTCTGGTGCTTGTTCTCTACTGCTCTTGGTGGAATTGGTTGCTGCTCAGATGTCCTATTCAAGTTTTTGCAGCTCTATTTTCATGGTGATCAGAGTTTTAACTATAGCTCTCCGGGACGGAGAGCACATTAGGTGGTGGGCAACTGTTGAGCCCATAAAAGTCATGTTGGTCAAAGTCAACTACAGTCAAAGTCAAGGTCAAAGTCAACTAGTCAAAGTCAACAAGGTCAAGGTCAAAGTCAACAGGTGCAAAGTCAAAGTGCTAAAGTGCAGGTGTCAAAGTGCACAGGTAGTGCACAATTAATTGTCCACAAAGGGTAAATTGGAGAAAGTGGGTTGCAGGTTGCAGAGGTATTTTCTCTAATTTCCCTAAGGTTCAAAGTGTGTTTTAAAGTATTTTTGGAAGGTTCAGGTGAACCCCCCCTTAGGTGCAAAAGTGAGGACTTAAAAGAAAATGTGAAGGTATGTGAAGCGGCAACGTACACACAGGTGAAAGTATGGCCCGCCCATTAAAATTTTGGGTTTTTGTCTAAAGTCACTACAGGACAAAACAGTGAGTCGTTGGCTGCCACTTGGTAAGACAATCTTGGGACATCAAAGTGAGCACCAAGATACCATTGCAGTTAGGAGCGTACGTGATCGACACACTCAAATCAAGGCAAGGCCATTCTTGGACCAATCTTAGAGTAAGCAAGAGAGCATAGGCTAAGTGAAGCAAGAGAGAGAAGTGCAGGAGTCACCAGTGTGCGATGCAGAGAAGTGGAAGTGCAAGGTGCATGGAGAGAGACTAAGGATTTGTGCAGAGAGTGCTAAGCTAGTCCCCCCAAGTATCTCAAGGTCCCATTGCAGTGGGCGCGTGCCGACAGAAGGTATTCACTCCTCCCCCCTTTGTGGAAGCTTGGTGCAAGGTGTGCACAAGGATAAGCTTGAAGCAGGTGGAGGTCTGGTGCAGAGGAGGCCGGCGGCAAGAAGACTTTGGGATATTGGGTATTTGTAATTGGGCACTCTGTGAGATTGTGCACAGAGGTATTGGCTTGTCTTGTACTTCAAGCATTGTAATTGTCTTACTGTAATCAATCGGCAGAAGCTTCCAGGTGTATTTCCTCTTCTTGTTTCTTCCCTTTTCTCCTACAAACCCTCAAACTCCTTCTTGTCTAAGAATCCACCAACACTTCAGGTAACAATTTCTGAGAGATCGCCACACCTAAGCTTGGTACTACAAGCTCCATTGGTGCAATTGCCTCCATTCCATATGCAAGTTTGAAAGGAGTCAGTCCGGTGGCAACTTTGTAAGTAGTCCGGTATGCCCATAATAGTGCAGGTAGTAATTGATCCCATCTTTCTGGTGATTCGACAATCAATTTATGAAGCATACTCATCAAGGTCTTATTTGTACTTTGGATAATAAGGAGAACTGAATTTATGCAGAATCTGCAAAGAGTGTGTGAGCACTTTCATTAAATTGTT
>CM035433.1:89086589-89131589 GCA_020310875.1 Ceratopteris richardii | reverse complement strand
CAAATGGCATCTTCAGATACGAAGGAGAGAATGGCATTTCTTTGCACCCAACGCAAGTAATATATATTTTTTAGACAACGGAGTTGTATTGCACACGTCGAAGAATATGGATCCCTTGCTTTGGAGCTCAGTCCAAGCTGTATGTTAGAGGAGCAATTTCGACAGTTTATATCTCGAGAACCTGCCACTTATCAGATCGAGGAAACACAATATTGCATCTCTTGTGGGACTACTCCTGTGAAGAGCATTGCCTTTGGTGGCACTCCCATTGGTGGCACTCCCTTTTGTGGTACTCCTGGACTTATGAATTCACCACAACAATCTTTTTAGTCATCCCTTAGTAGCTCTAGTGGTCGATGTGTGCATCAGCATTTGACACCACAACATGATATAGGTGCTGGCCTATCTCATTCATCTGGGTCAAGTTTTAGGTCGCATTCTAGAGAAGGAGGTTCCAGAGCAGGATCCATAGGTGGCGGTGGGTCTAAAGGAGGAGACTGATGTTGTGGAGGTGGTGTGAGAGATGCACTGTCACCCATAGCTAGTCCTAGACTGAGTGCCTTAGATGCACGCATGCCACACAGTACACCATGTACACCTTGGGGTGCCCATGACCATGACAACTCCAAGTTGTACCATATACGAGATGGAGTTCTAGTGATAGATGTAGCCAGAAAGGCCATGCATCACCAGATATGACAATTGTGCAGAATATAGTTGGGACAATCTCTCATGGTCAAGTAGAGTGCATAGGAGACGGATCGCAAGAATTCAACGTTCATTTATCATGAGTATCGGCTAGCACGTGGGCATCCTATTGTCAGTTCAGAGTGGATTCAATACACATCATGTGAGGTGATGTCCCATCCACAATTAGAGGCTTGTGATGCTTCTAGAGGAGGCTTACCAAAGCCTCTATGGTTAGACAGTGAGGAGTGGAAGATGATTCGCAATGAGCAGCAGCAAATTCGTGACTGATATCGTTAGTAGTGAGATGCGATAGCCACATGTCTAGAGGCAGTTAGAGCATCACATTTAGGTAGCAATCACTAGGACATGATGCATCATGAGTTTATAAGTATCCTTCTGATGAATGAATCTGCTTATGTTAAGCATGTCATATTTGTTGATTTCATATGTTTTGTATTTGTTGTAGGAGTTAGCAATTTGTCATCCTCCAACAAGAGTAGAGAAGAATTTTGGATATCATCATGGGCTAGTTCTACTATTGCACGACTTGGGGGAACCTCGTACAATCATTTCATGGGACAGTCTAATGTGAGGTGAGCTTCTAGACTTATTTAGAATTTTTGGGTTGTTTCAATTTGTCTAATTTCATGAATGTTACTTTTTTGCAACACTACAGATATAGATGCTTTGATCCCTCTTTTTGTATGGCACTAATGTGCCCCATTTTTGTATTTTATTCATATATGATAGTGGTTTTCCTCAGTTTTCTAGTCGAATTCATACATGGTTCATTTATGACATTGTTCTATTATGTATTTCAGTACTCTTTATGACTTTGTTTTGGTTGTATATGATGGGCACATATCTGTTTATACATTAATTTTCATTGTGCTCCTGTATATCTATTTTATTTTCTATAATGTGTTTTGCTTTTTCAAATATTATTTTGGTTGCCGATCATGCAAGTACATGCTTTGTGAACCACTAGAGTACATGTCATGACATGTACTCAATTTTGTTTTGGTAGAGTGTATCCTCCCTTGCTACACAAGAGCATTGTCATGTTGCTCTAAGAAGGGACACTTCACTGTATCCCAAAAGAATTTCAGATATGGTCATTGGTATAGGTGCCAATATTACCTGGGACATACTGACACATATAGTGATGCCCTATACAGGCTTATAGGAAAGCTAATACAAAGGCTTATACGAAAGCTTATACTAGCAAAATATTGATGTGTATACCCACACTCTAGAGGCTTATATATATGCTTATACTGGTTGATTATCAGCACCTATATAGAGGCTTATACTGACACTTATACTAATGTTATGAAATTGATGTTTATACGAGACTATTTTGATGCCATAAGCATTTTTAGCATGTCTATTTTTGTCAATATGAAAGCTTGTATGGGCCTCATATATTATAGTGGTCTAAAGATTAATGCAAACTAGTTGAAAGGAGATATAATCTCAATAATTTGGCTAAGTAATTAGTAATTCTTAATTCATAACATAAGCATGTCGATGATCTCCATCATCGATGTTTACAAACTAGTCAATGGACAAGATACCGACCATTTCAAATAGACCATATAATATGAGAAAGAGAATATAGATATCCCTTTTTTTCAGAATGGATGCAATAGATTGGAACCCACATTGGAACCCACATCCAGAAGTTTTCAAAGTTAAGAAATTTTCATCATGCCAGCTTGGAAAGGAAATACGCAGCTTATTTCAGTGTAGATAACTTGTAAAAAATATAAATTATTCATACCTTGCGTGTCCTTCCAGGTCTTTTTAGATGTTCCTTCAATATTGTTCTCTCATGATATTTTAATTCCGCTCATGTCTCAATGAAAAGACAACATACTATGTTTTATAATACCATTGGAATGACATAAATGCACGGTTCAAAGTCGTTTACTTTATATGCGAAATAATGGTCCAAATTTGTTGCACACAAGCACACATTGTTATTCACATAAAGAGAATTACAAATGAATGCAGTACGATAATTTCTCTTCTCTAACTTACTTTAAATTTTTAATATATCATATAAGGAACACTCCTCTCTCCAAATATTGTGAATGTTTTCTTAATAATTTCTTAGAAATAACTTATTTATACATTTATTGGTATCTCTTTTAGTATAGTATACCTCATGCAGACCTTTGCATCTTGAGGTAGGTTGGCAGTTTATTTTTTCTCCCCGATTATCTCGAAATGTTTTCCTTCTCAAGGACGCTCATGTATGGACCGATTCCATTTTGATTGAGATCCTCATAGTTCAGAATTCATGCGTTTAGTTTATCCATTTGAAGATCTATAGCTATGGCTTTGTTGTAATATGTGTTTTCTACGTCTCTGGGAATGATGCCAAACACAACACGATTATTAACTTTCATGTATTTGGAGACATTAGACTATATCTTTCTCCAAGGGGATCCTTGGCTGCTTCATGAATATGGAAAAGGATAACTTTTCACCATCGTTTTATAGCAACAACTTCAAGCTTCCGTGATTCACATTACCTGATCCTTAGAAAATCAGGGAAGCTCAAGGAAATTGAAACATGGTTATCTTCCAAACGCAGCAAGAGTCTCGACTGTGATTAGCAGGTGGATTATAATCCTTTCATCACAAAGCGTAGTTAAAAGCTAAGCTTGGGTTTTGTTTGCTCTTGCTCCAGTTCAAAGACTGTTTTGACTGTTTTCCTTGTTTCTAGTCTAAGAATTACGTAACAATATCATAGCAAATATTCTATTTGATATAACATCAAACTATGAAGGGCAAGGCTACATTCACTTTTCTCAATTGTTATAGATCAAGTACTGATAGTCATCTCAGACGTAATTGAAATATAGCAGCTCATCATCATCCGACAATTGAACAATGCACGCCACATCTGAATACAGAGGTATGGAGTAAAACGGCAATCACTGTTAGTCTATACAATCCAACTTTTGTGCTGAAGCCCTTTGCGACGGACTTCGAGCTGTTTGTTGATACAATCTCGTTGAGTGTGTTTGTTTGTACAATCTAGTTGAGATTGCTAATATTTATGTTTCATCTTCACATTGACTGGTGTAATGCAAGGTATCACTATTTTCCTCAAGAATCTACGAGAAGATGGGAGGTTCCAACTTTTGTGTTGAAGCCCTTTGCGACAGACATCGAGGTGTTTTCAATCTGAATTTTGCAGCTTGCACACTAAGTCTATTGGGAAAAGCTTGGAGAAAGAAAGATATCATACAACTCCATTTTATAAAAGATATGTAAGACTCCCGATGCCGGCGACAGCAATGATTTATTCTTTCTCGCCTTTGCTGGATCTCAATGGACGGCTTCAACAAAAGCTCTGCAATGTTTGCTAAAGTTCTGCACCGTACTTTCTGGAGTTTCACTCAAAAAACGCGATGCCACATGAAGAACAAGAAGTTGGAAGCTTTTCGTTCGGTAATTCGCAGTGGGATAACCTTAACTCCTCTATCAAGTCTTTTCTGTTTTCTGTTTACAGAAAGGTTGAAACTGATTAAAAAAAGCAAGGTACAAGAGAATTGAACGAAGACACAAAGCAGGTTAAGTAAATGAATCTCACCATCGCCTTTCAAGAATTTTGTTTTATTGGAGGCACGTTAGTTCAGCTGGTTTAAGCTTTTGTCTTTTAAAGCAGAGGCTAGGGTTTGACACTTGCCAATCATAGCTGACATGCATTGAACAATAACTCAGTCCAAACTTAGTTTTCTTATCACCTCCACGATCTTTTAATTGTATTGCCTTCCGATAGTTTTAAAACCCCCTTTGTTGAGTATGGGGAGTCCCGAGAGTAGTACGCCCATTCACTAGAAGAAATCTAATTCATTTCTTTTTTTCGACATGAACTTTTAGAGGCATGCAAGTGCTTGATGTATTTTCCAATACTTCTATGTCTGTTTAGTTTTCATTGAATTCCTAGAGTTTGCATAATCATTATAAAAAATGAAGAATACTACCATGCTTCAATAATATTTAGATGCAAGTTGCATGAAAGCGAGAAATAAAGCAGTATTGAAATGAAAACATCAACTTAGAAAATACTTATCTCTCTATCAAGCTACATCTTTCCTTTGTCTTTGGGTAATAAGTGAATAGTACTTCACACCAGCTACTTAAACAAATCGTTTTGCTACTAGCTTGCAGCCACGCTCTGATCACCTCATTTTACTTTGATCCAACAATTGCATAATGTACGAGAACAAAATATGGTATGAACGGTATGCAGGCAACACGCAAAATATGTTATGAACGGTATGCTGCTGCATAGTAACAAGTGAGTATGGCTTGAAAAATTTTCTTTTGGCTTCGTGGTTGACGATAATAGCGGACCAAACCAGCGGCTCACATTTGCAAGCATCGTGAGCACCGGATTCGATCATACAACTATGAAGATAGATAGTCTCAAATTAGCCATTACACTTCTCTCGCTATAGATCATCGAATAAAGCTCAGGATGTATTAGAATGAGCGGGCTAATCGGGCAGCATAGGATCTTTGGACAAAGTGGAAGACAACATCGGGCAGATATGGTGACTTGAAAGCAGTCACAAGATCAATATTGTCGACCATCAGATCTAAAACTGCATGCCACCATCTGTTGTGGATGCTCCATTGAATAATTGCATGCAATTGCATCGCTATCGTCTTCCACATCTGCCGACAGAATGTTTGTTAGCATCTAAATGATCGACCAGATGTCAAGTGCTCCCAAATGCGATGGATAAAGCAACATGTAGATGTAAACAAGTCAGGAGTTCAATTCTCGTACATGAAGAGCTTGCCACCACGTATCGTAGGCAAGTCGATTAGCAGATTATATTTGTGCGGAAGTCAAATAGCAAAGAATTCCGAATTCTGATCGACAAATGATCGATTCTTGCCTCGAGCATTTCATTACTTTTTGCTTTAGAAACAACTCGAGAGAAAGAGACATTCATAGCCAATGCAAATTTGCATTTGCCAATCTAAGAATGAAAATCCATCCACAAGATATCCATGAGAACGTGTGAGGAAAGTGATGAGACCATCAAGGTTGCCATGAAAACTTGGCTCTCATACCAATGCAAAAGACTAATGAAGATTACAACCACCATCACATGCTAGAGAAATGAACCTCCTCCCAACCAAATGCCTCTATATATAGCTCGCTCCAGGGGACTACCTTCTTGGGCAGGTGGATACTAACCATCCATGTGTTGGCCATGTAACTACATGTGTGCCAAGTTTCCTAGTTAACTCGAGTTAACTCAAGTGGATCCTTCTAGAAGGCTCTAGATCTCTTCAGGAAAAATACTCTCCCCATGTACCCCATGGGGATTAAACCCAAGACCTCCACATCCTTGAGACTTAACCACTAAGCTAAGTCGATCACTTATTCACATAAGCATAAGACCTTCTACTGAGTCTAGACTTGAGATCGTTGGTCATATGTACGAGTGACCAAACGGTATCCGATTTCATATCCATCTGAACTGGCTTGTCCCTTATATCATAGAATCACTTTATTACATGCTCTGAGTTGGACTGTTCTCAAAACCATGTGCAATGAGGTAGGGATGTATCTTTTCACACTTAGCACATGGTGCTTGCTCCAAAACCATATAATGCCTTCTTGAGCCTGTGCATTTGGTTTTTATGCGCTTTTTGCACAAAGCCACGGGGCTGAACAACATACACCTCTTCATGCAAGTCACCATTCAGAAATGCAATTTTAATGTTCAACTGATGTACATTCCAACCATGATGAGTTGCAATGGCACAGATGCTATGAATAGTAGTCATTCGGCATGTAGGAGCAAAGGTCTTATCAAAATCAATGCCTCTTTCTTGAGCATAACCCTTTGCAACAAGCCTAGCCTTATACCTCTCAATTGTTCCATCACTCTTATGCTTCACCTTGTATACCCACTTAGTACCAATGGCCTTCTTGCGATGAGGCACGTCACATAAAGACCAAATACCATTTTTCACAATAACATCATATTGTGATTGCATAGCAGTCCTCTAATTTTCAAAAATTTGTGCTTCATGAGATGAAACAGAGTCATTCTCATCTCAAAGACTAGAGGGAGCCATAGAATAGCAATCTGATGCAAAGAAAGCACTATGAGAGCCAGAATGAGTATGATACGATAGAGGTGCATCTAGTTTGATGTCATGCAAATTTTGCACCTACCATTTTGGCATAGTTTTTGTCTCCTCAATATTAGCTCTCTCATCAAGTGCATCATGTAAATTTGCATAAAAAATGGAATGATTTGCATCATCTCATGAAACCTATAAAGGCTGAGGCATTGCCTCATTAAGACCAGCACCAGAGTGCCCATATGTAAAAAGAGGCAGCATAGTGTCATACATGTCTTTCGAGCTAACTGATGTCTCCTTAGTACATGAAAATAATGGTTGAATAGAATCTTCCATAAGAAAAACATCACCGCTAACCAAAATGCATTTATCTATGGATGATACAAAGAATAGCCTTTAATTTCACAACTGTACCCAACAAAAATACATTTCACTACTTTATCATCCAATTTCTTACGTTGTTCAGGCACTAATGCATATGCCAGACAACCAAAAACACATAGATGAGCAAAACGTGGCCTACGACCTGTTAAGCCTCATGTGGAGTGATAGATTGTAATGATTTAGTGGGACACCTATTAAGTACATATGTTGCATACATAACAACCTCAAGCCAGAAACTATGTGGTAAAGCCTGACCCTTGATCATACACCACTCCATCTCCATGAGTGACATGCTCTTCCATTCAGAAAATCCATTATGTTGAGGTGTATACAACATTGTATGTTAATGTTTTATCCCATATTTAACAAAAAATGCACTAAATTCAAAAGATATATATTCCCCCCCTTGATTAGAATGGAGGGTGCCCATTTTACATCCTAATATATTTTCATCCAAAACCAAAAACTTTTTGAAGCACATAAACACTTCAAACTTTGCTTTCAATGGATATACCCATGCATGCATGGAAAAATCATCAATAAAAGTCACGAAGTAAATATAGTTTCCAAGAGAGGGTGTCTGCGTAGGACCACACATGTCACTATGAACAATCTACAATTTCTGAATAGCTTGAGCTAAACCATCTTTTGGGAACAAAGAACATTGCATTTTTCCCAAAATAAATCCTTCACAAACATGTTTAACAGGTGCCTCAAGTTTGGGAGAAAGGACACCATTTCAGATTTTTATAGGCATAGCAAACTAGCAAAAATCAGATGACAAAATCATGCATGCCAAAGCTTTTCATCTAACAAAGCCTGAAAATCATATATTGCACATGCTAAATCATTCATAGATTTTTCATAGTCTATGAGCTTATATTACAACCCACAAAATAAAATTCCAGAAGCAAGAATGACATCACCATTTGAAAGATCATAAACTGTACATCTCTCATCAACAAATTTCACAAAAAAGGCAATCTTGGCTAAATCTGAAGCTAATAACAACTTCTTCTTGATCCATGGCACAAATAAAGCATCATACAATGTAAAAGAACTACCATTAGTAGCAGCCAAAACGATCTTACCAACTCCCATGACAGCATAAGAGGAGTTGTTGGCACATGTGACAGTATTCCATGTAGGGGTAGGTTGGCATGAAGTGAAGAAATAGCATTGTGCGGTAATATATTTAGTTGCCCCACTATCAAAGTAACAAGCATCTAAGTCTATTGTAGACATACACTGTTCATGAGAAGATGGGTCATAATTGTGAACAGTGGTAAATTTCCATTCTTCATACTACACAAGATTAGCAGACTCTATTTTGGGTGCAAAGGCCTTTGCAACAACCTTTCCAACTTTTTTCTTCCTTGCCTTTTTAGCAACCAATATTGGACAACTCTTTATAACATGATCATTTCCTTTACAGTATTTGCATTTTTTTTTGTTTTCTTTTTGTCCTTGTCATCCTTGTTTGATTGTGCTGAATCAGTAAATTTCTCCTTACTAGTAGAAGAGCTCCATTTACCTTCGCCCTTCTAAGTAGCCATGAATGCTTGATCTGCAACACGCATAATGGACCTCTTCTACCTAGACTGATCTTCTTGCAACATAACAGAGACTAAATCCTCAAATGTTAAGGCATTTGCATTTCCTTTCATCATCAAACAAAGAGTAGAACCAAAACTCTGATATGAATCGGGAAGAAGACTTAGAATAGTTTGCACAAGTGAACTCTTAGGCAAGAATTCATGAGCAAAAATCAATTGCTCCTTCAAATCTTTGATCTTTGGTAGAGAAATGTCCATGGAATGTCCTTCATTCATTTTCTCACCCTCCCACTATTTTTGGAGGTAAGCAACATGAGCCCGATTCCTTGCCTAGTATAAATGGGTAATTGCATCCGAAGCATCCTTAGCTCTTTTACAAAAGCAAATGCAAGGAATGTTGAGATATCAAGCTTAACATGTGATGATTCCAGATGACACTTATCATTTGTTCATTTCTCTAACGTGTATAGTGGTCACACCGATATAAGTCATGGATACTTCATTGAGCTTTGTTAGGTTTATCTACCAAGAGTGATGGCACATTTGTTTTTTTTCCAACTCACTCATTCACAAAGATTAGATTTTCCTTATGTAATATTCTTTCTATGTTTGACTTGTTGTGTTGTTGTTTTATGTCATTCTTGTACATTCCTTTTACATAATAGAAGAGAAGAAGAAGACAAAGAAGAAGATCATTCTTCCTTGCCTCAATCTATGTGTGTGCTTCTCTTTGATTATGAAAATGTGTGTGTGTGAGCTCTCTTCCTTATCTCCTTCCTTGTGACATAGTATCATAGCTAGTGTGGTTGTAGAGAGCTTGTGGAGAAGGCCATGGTGAAGAGTATGTGCAAAGGTGTGGAGAAAGCCCAATTCACAAATGACCTCAGATTGCTATGAAAATTGGTATGAAGGTAGAAGGCCTTAAAATATTTTTCTGGTTATCCCTTTACGATGAGTCGTTTTTGTCAGATTTCTATTTTGGAGCCATCTCGATCTCCATTTCGAGCCTGCAAGGTTTGGCCGACAAAAAAATCACGTAAGTCTGCAAAACTATAACTTGCATCCTAATAGGAAATACTCATATATTTCTTATCCAATATTTCAAAAGATTTTGTGTACTGTGATACGCAAAAATTGTGTTTTATTGAGATCGAACTATCACATCAAAGTGCGATAATGTTCAAGCACAAGTACTTCTTGTAGTGTCTTTGCAGTATTATGAATTGTTGTAGAAATGGCAGATGTGGATGGAATGAGTCAACTTATGAGTGATAAGCTGGACAAGAACAACTTCCATGCTTGGAGATTCAGAATGATGAAATTATTGATGGGAAAGGGCTACTAGAAGTACATCGAAGGAGAGAACAAAAATGATCCACACTTATGAGAGAGGAATCGGAGTGTGGACCATTTAAGAGCATATGAAGAATGGAATGAAGGAGCATGAAAGGTAATGTATTGGCTATCTTTTAGCATACAAAATAGCATGATTGGGCACATACACGATGCCAAGACTCCAAAAGAGGCTTGGAACAATTTGGTCACATTGTATGAGACCAATACAAAGGCATGGAAATTGCAACTCAAGAACAAGCTGCATATACTAGAGAAAAAGGGCATGTTGATAAGCGACTACACTATAAAAATAAAAATCATATGTGAGTCACTTGCATCTATTGGCATGAATGTAGATGATGATGATAAGGTGGAAGTGTGCCTTTGTGGTTTACGAGTTGCATATAAATAGTTCAGAACATCTATTCAGACAAGAAAAAATATTTCGAATTTTTTTGATTTGGTGTCCATGCTAATTATTGAAGAAAATAACCTTCATGAGGGCTCTAAATCCCAAGGAAAACCTAGTTCTACGCAGGTATTCTACTCTAAGGAGGAGATAGAGGTAGAGGCTTTGGGAGTGGAAAAGGACACAATAATCAAGACCAAGGTCAACAAAAAAATCATCCGAGAGGTAGAGGACATTTTTTAGCTAGGGGGAGCCAAAGAGGCCACCGAAATTTTCAAAGAAATTATTCAGTTAATAATAGTAAAGGATGCTGGAATTGTGGTAAACTTGGATGTTTTGAACATGATTGCAGGTTGAAGAATCAAAATTACAAAAGGCAGAAAAACAACTATGCATCCACAAAAGTAGATGATTTTGAGAATTTGTTCATGGTCCAACATCATATGATGAATACAATGTGTGCTGATGTTTCAAAATCAAATGGTAATCATGTCTGGAATGTTGATCCAGGTGCTTCAAATCACATGACGAGTCATGCAAAATGGTTTGGTAATGTGCAAAAATTGCCAGTTCCTAGATATGTTGAAATAGGTGATGACACATCACACCCTATCGAGCATATAGGAAACATAGCATTGTCTATGGAGGATGGGAAGGTAAAACATCTTCTTAATGTGCTGCATGTTCCAAATATAAAAAAGAATCTCGTTTTCTTTTTTGGACAAATGGTTGATTGAGAATTACAAGTCAGGTTCAACAAAGATGGGTTATACATAAAAGAGTACAAAAAGGATGGAAGATTTATCATGAATGGAAAAAAGTGGGTAGGATGTTCACCTTAAATGTGAAAATTGAGAAAATGAATGCAGCCATGCTTGTAAAAGGTGGAGTTATTGCTGATATAGAGATCTCCCACAAATGAATTGGACATGCAAATTTGTAGAGGTCGAAATTGATGCAGTCAAATTTCAAGGTTGCTGAGATGCGAAAGGTATGTGCAGCATGTCAATTGGGTAAACATTCAAGAGCATCTTTTTTGCATGATAAGCATGTCCGTGAGAATGTGCTACAAATACTACGTGAAAATTTTTGGGGTCCGACAAAGACCACATCTATAGGTGGTTGCAAGTTTTATGTTACTTTCATTGATGAACATACATAGAAAGTATGGGTATATTTCATGAAAGACAAGAGTGAGGTGTTCACTCACTTTGAAAATTTTACAGCTATGGTGGAAAAGCAAATAGAAAACTATATTCAGACATTAAGCTCTAGTGGAGGAGCTAAATACATGTACTGAAATGCATTGAGCAACTTCCCTAAAAGTCATGGAATTCAATGTTCGTTTTCATGCACGTACACACCATAAGAAAATGGTGTTGCTGATGCAAAAAATAGAAATATTACAAAAATAGCAAGAGCCTTGATGGTTGAGAAGAATATGCCTCATTGTTATTGGGTAGAAGTTGTACACACTGTTGTATACATCATGAATAGAACTCAGACTACTATTGTATATCAAGTTACACCTGAAGAGAAGTTCACAGGTAAAATGACAAACTTATTAGGTATGAAAGGTATTTGGTTGTATTGCATATGTACATGTTCCGAATGAGTTGAGCATGAAACTTGATAAAAAAAAGCACAAAAATGTATCTTCATTGGGTACTCCCTTGAGCAAAAGGGAGATAAATGTTATAACCCACTTACACAACATGTGAAGGTAAGCAGAGATGTGGCGTTTCATGAAATGTCAAGTCTCTATGCAGATGCCAAAGATGGACTTAGTCTTGAACCAAATGACAAAGAAAATGCTGCAAAGTTGAGTGCACAATCCCAAGTTTTGAGTGGACCAGATGAATGACCAAGCAATAGTTCCAACTCAAATCCATGGAGTGGAAGATTGCATGGAAATTTTTAGTCCAGCAAATTCATCAAATACATCCAAGAAAGGTAAAGAAAAGCTTTTTGCTAGTAGTAAAACAGATATAGGTTTTGAAGACATTGATGGAGATTCAAGAGGTTCAAAAAAGAGTCTTGATGAGGAACTTGGATTGCCCTCTAAGAAGACACCAAGATTAAGAAATGCACAATCAAATGATACAAGGAGAAGTGACTGAGGACCAAGGAGATCTGTGAGAATGCAAAATTTACTGCAACAATTGATGTGTGACAGTTATATGGCTCCTCATTGTGCCTACATGACCAAGGTAATACAAGATGCCAAACATTGTTGTTTTGAAGACGCAATTGGAAATGCAGATTGAGAGAAAGCTCCGAATGAGGAGATGGCTGCACTTAAAGGGAATGAAAGATGGAAGCTAGTTCCATTACGATAAGGAAAGAAACCCATAGGCTTTAAACAGGTTTACAAGGTAAATCACAATGTTGATGGTAGCATAAGCAGGTATAAAGCATGATTAGTAGCAAAAGGATATGCACAAACATATGGCATTGATTATGAGGAAACATTTAGCCCTATAGCTTATATGTCTACTATTAGACCACTTGTTGCATTAGCTACATCAAAAGGATGGACTTCGCATCAAATGGATGTGAAAAATGCCTTCTTACATGTTGCATTACATTAGGGCAAAAAACGACCGAAAAGGGGTTGTTTGCTAATGATGGATTAAGGAAATTGACAAATAGACTCTTTCCACATGTACAAGAATATAACATTGCTGTCTCCTTTAACCATATGAAGAAATTCTTTTTTTAAGACAATATGCTCTAAAGCACCACGAAAGTGATGAAGTGTACAATTTTTCGGTTTGATGCAAAAAAAAAGATATTTTTGCACACCACACAATGCATATTTTTAAAGTTCCAAGAAATGACTTTTGAAGATACAATTTTGCATTCGCGAAATTCCATGGTCATTCGGCAACATGGTTTACAGCAAATCAAAAGTTCCCATGTGTACAAAGCCTTTTGTTCTATAATACTGGCAAACTTGTTCTATAATACAATGCATTCTTGTATTCAATGTACAATTTTTCGGTTTGATGCAAAAAAAGATATTTTTGCACACCACACAATGCATATTTTTAAAGTTCCAAGAAATGACTTTTGAAGATACAATTTTGCGTTCACGAAATTCCATGGTCATTCGGCGACAGGGTTTACATCAAATCAAAAGTTTCCACGTGTACAAAGCCTTTTGATCTATAATACTGGAAAAGTTTGTGAATGTTGGTTTCTTGCTTTGAGCACTATTCTTCTTCTCGATTCTAATGGCTTCTTCTTCTCGTCATCCTTCCAATCATGTAACCGCATGTGAGGTTTACAACATAAGAGAGGATTCTTTGTGGAAACCTCTTTCTGTGAAGTTAAATGAATGAGTAACTATGCTTCCTAGTTGTAGAGGTGCCCATAAAGTCAAGCGCGCTAAAAGTAACGACACAAGAAACCATTGGAGGGGATGTATACATAGTTTCAAATTGAATAGATGTTGGTTTGCAAGAGTACATGTGTACAACGCTAAGGATCTTGTTCTAGAAAATCATCTCCAATTGCCTTTGTACTCTAAGTGAAGTTTTACAATGCTTTTCTATCATTTCAATTGTTTTTGTGTAAAAACATAAATGTTTTTGTATTGCAGATATTTTTCCTTCCAATATTCTAGAGTGGCAACCTTTTGAATTTTTAACAGGAACATCTAGAGTGAATATGTAGAACTTATGTATGTAGACAAATATGTTCAATTTTTCAATAGCATAGAGTTATTTGTCCATTTTGCAGATTATCAGGTGCCATCAAGGAGGAGCTCTTATGGAAATCTTGTACATCTACCTGCTCCTTGCATCTCTTTATTACATTGGGATGCTCCTGATCATTCAACAGAAGGTGGAAAGGAAAGCTTGGACTCTGGATAGCCTTGGACTCAGAGGAGAGTTGTCGAGAATTTGACTTAGAAGTACTAATTCATTGAGATTTTCAATCTAGGAAAATAATTGTCACAACAAATTGGAAACTCACAAATGTAAGGGAACTCCTAGAATACCTTGGTGAGGCATCATCACATTTGAGATTCTCAATTGATGATGCAATAGTTAACATTAGATCAGAGAAAACATTATCTTGCATAACTTGCTTGCCACCCAGGGTGATTAAGTTCCAACCCTTTAGATTGTAACAAGTCTCCTTCTTTAAGAAGCTTCTTTTCAAACTTCCATTGATTTTTCTTTGCAAGATGGTGAGTAAGAATGTGACTAATTACATCACTTCAATTATGTCTTTTTATGGACTATATTCATATTGGCATTTTTTTGTTTAATTTCAAGATTTTGATGAGGTTTCTATTGTGCAATGATTATAAAGGAACTTGCATGAGTAAATTCTAGTTGACTCAAGAATATAAACCAAGAAGTTCTTACATAATATATCTTCCCTTTTAGAACCTTTTTCCATACTTCCATTGATTTTCCTTTGCAGGATGGTAACTAAGAATGTGACTCATTAAATTACTTCAATTATAGCTTTTTAGGGACTATATTCTTATTGGCATTTCTTTTGTTTAATTTCAACATTCTGATGAGGTTTCAATGGGGCAATGACTATACAGGAACTGTATATGAGTAAATTCTAGATGAACAGTACTTTTCCTTTTCAATAACTAGTTTCAATTTAAGTATTTGAGTCTATCCAAGGTGCACATTAGACAATGGAAAAGCTTGGATGGTATGAAAATGGAAAATCTTGGATGACACGACCAATGCAAGCGATACACGCCATCCAAAATTCTCCAATTGCCCGTATCGCTTGTATCGGCCGTGTCATAAAAACTTCTCTATCCTCTTCACATTTGACTTTTCAACAAGAATAAAGCAAAAAACACACAGAATATACATTTTGATAATAGGATTCAATTTTTCTTGAACCATGCAATGAAGTCACTTTTGCTTAGTTCTCAAGAGGATCATTTCAACATTACATTACTCAAGGCATATAAATATAGTTACAATGACCATCTTCTAGACTCGCATAATTACATACAATTCATACCAAAATAAATCTTCCAACATATGTTGGTTACACATTAGATTACAATCTTAAATTCAAAGAATATAATGTTTCACCCTTCTTTTCTGTCCTTTTTGGAGCCCTCACCTTTGTGCTGCTTGTGGCTCTTTTTGGAGCCCTCACCTCTACTCTTATTTGGTCCATGCTTCAATGGGGAGTGAATAGGAAACCCTTTCTTATTTTCTTTAGACTTCTTTTTATTTGATGGTGGAGGTGAGTCTGGATCATAAGGGCATATTGCATGTTTCATAATGGTATTTATTGCTCTCTTCCTGATGAAGATGACCCATGCATCTGGATAGTCTGATAAGTTTAACTCAAGATTGTAAAACCTTCTTTCCAAGAACCTTATTGTATTTCGAATCACTCTCTAGCCACATGAGGTGTTGTCTTTATGTAATGGCACATGTATTTGAATGTATCCAAACCTTCTTTCTTCATTCAATTTAGGAATTACTGGAAAGTTTTGATCAATATGCATTGACAAGCTTAGCAACACTACAAGGTAAACTTAAATTCAAAATGGATGGCAAGGCTTTAAAATAGAACACAAAAAAATGTATGGTAAGGCTTACACTTTGCACTTTCCATGTTGTGATCTTAAACCTCATATTCCATGTCAACTTCTCTATCTTTCTATTTGCTCAGAATTTCAAGAAACTAATACTACCACTCCATCCTGAATGTGCCAAAACCCTAAGATTGACTGTCTATTTACATGATTATGATACCGAGAGGTCTTGATGAGCTTATTTATACATGAATCTAGGACATGGCCAATGAAAGCGATTAGACTCATTTGGAAATGTTGGATGGGCCTAATCGCTTGCATCGGTCGTGTCTAGAAATCAGTACGTAAAGGCTAATCAAGACCTCTAGGTATCAAAATCATGCAAATAGACAGTCAATCTTAGGGTTTTGGCACGTTCCGGACGCAATCATAGCATAATTGTATCCAAATCCTTAACCAATAATAAGATATAAAAGTTCACATGCAATCTAAGGTTCAAGATGACCTCCTTTGGACATGACCAATTCAAGCGATTAGGGCCATCCAAGCTTCTTTGATGGGCCTAATTGCTTGGATTGGTCGTGTCCAAACAAGTATCATATTCCTAGCTATATGAATGAATGCACCGATCCAAGCAATTAGGGGCATCTGAATCTTCCCAATGCCCCTAATCGCTTGGATCAGTGGTGTACAAGCTTTTGTGATCCATCATACCTAAAACAAAATGTGGTCTATGGAAAGTTTTGAAAAGCATGTAAAAAATGCGAAGGCAATGGCAACTCGGTGCTAGCAAGGAGTTCATAAAAAATGAAAAAAATGTGAATAGAGGAGCTTAAATAGGTCTCTAGAATGAGTTGGCCATTGGTGACACGTGGCAGGTTGTGATTGGTACATGTCATCTAGCTATTATAAATCCCAACGTACAATGCCACATGGCATCATTTGAGTGGGCCACATCATCTAGCCGTTGCAATTCCCAATGTTCTTTTACCATGTGGCACTTGCTTATTGGTCCACATCATGTGACCCTTACTCGATCCCCCTCGACTATAAATACAACTCCCCTTCACCATTTGACATTTTCAACCTTCATAATTATTTCGCTTGCATCAGTCATGTTCTCCACTAGGACACATACTTGTGCTTCATACTTGATACGACCAATACAAGCAAATACACGCATTTGATTGGCCTTTCACTAGCTTATTTTGCTTGCATCGGTCATGTTCTCCACTATGACACACTAGAATAACTAGATCTAAGACGGAGGAAAAGGATAACTAGAAAGTGCAAAAGGATACCCCCTTTGCCAGAAAAGCTAGATTTATGCCCAGAGCATGAAAGGGATTGCTCTTTGCTCCCCTTGAACATTGCCTTCTTAATATGGCTTGATCACATGTGAAATGAAAAGGAGGAAGAATATGTTCATGGTGAAGAGATAGAGCATTGGTCATGTCCTATATTCATTTGTATACTTGGGTTCTAGGTTTTCTTCTTATGCAATCTCATCATTCATAGATATTTACCAAAGAAATGGGAAGATTACCCTCTATTTCTCTTGATTTTCACTCATGCCCTAGTTTCATTGCATTATTTAAGATATCTTTTTTTTCTCCCTATGCAAGATCCTTGATGTCTTAGACAAAAAGGAAATCATCTTAAACCTAATATTCCATGTGAACATCTCTATCTTACTATTTTCTCAGAATTTCAAGAAACTAATACTACCATTGCATCCGCAATGTGCCAAAACCCTAAGATTGACTGTCTATTTGCGTGATTCTGATACCGAGAGGTCTTGACGAGCTTATTTATACATGAATCTAGGACACGACCAATGCAAGCGATTAAGCTCATCTGGAAATGTTGGATGGGCCTAATCGCTTGCATCGTTCGCGTCTGGAAATCAGTACAAAAAGGCTTATCAAGACCTCTAGGTATCAAAATCATGCAAATAGACAGTCAATCTTAGGGTTTTGGCACGTTGCGGATGCAATGGTAGCATATTTTTTTCCAAATTCTTAACCAATAATAAGATATAAAAGTTCACATGCAATCTAAGGTTCAAGATGACCTCCTTTGGACAAAACCAATTCAAATGATTAGGGCCATCCATGCTTCTTCGATGGTCCTAATCACTTGGATTGGTCCTGTCCAAACAAGTATCATATTCCTAGCCATATGAATGAATGCACCATATATAACAACTTAATGTGTGTATAAATGCTATTTTCAACAGTAATTATATGTTTCTATAAAGTTTAGGATGAGAAATCAAACATGACTGATGCAAGCGATTAGGCCCATCCAATATTCTCAGATGACCCTAATCGCTTGAATCGGTCATGTCTCATGCTTTGTTCCTGCCTGTGTTTCCACTTATTTCTATGACTTTAAAAGTTTTCTTGGACTTTTTCTAACCTAGGTTTTTTTATTTTTTCCATAGTTATCTATATTGGATGAAGGAAACTATGTTGGCAGGGGAAAGGGAACAAGGAAAACCATAGAGGAGAAAGGAAAGACAAAGGTGGATATTCATTCAATGATCCACTATCTTTCAAAATTGAATCCAGAATTATTTTATGTTATTCATAAGCACTATACTGAAGAGCCAGGTTTTGCACTATTCTCTTTGAGGAATCCTTCAAGATACATGGGTTTCACTTCAATACCCTTTAATACATACATAGTTTTTCTACTTGAAAGAGCAACTGCATTTAGAATTTTTGGATATGCACCAAGATTCAATGCTTCAAGGGCAGGCTACTTCCTTTGTTATTCAAGCTATGGAATGGTTGCAGGGGTTTCATATGTTAAAAGTATTGTTGGCTATAGGAGAAAAGAGTATCTCAGATATAGACGAGATTTTCTAGATCCAAGCTCATTCAAAAGACTCAAGAAGGATTAAATATATTTCTTTTCAAAGCTAGTTACTCATGAAATGTACATAGATACACATATTTATTGCCCAAAGGGATATAAGATATTGCAAATATGAAAGATGTAATCTTTTGTTTGTGTAATTGATCCATGTCCTAATATTAATCCTTATTGATCCATGATCTATTTTTGTCTAGTGAAAGTCCTATTTATTTGATGATAATATTTTTCATGAGCTCTTTTGTAATTTTCTTCTCAAGAATCGATCAAAAATCTCTTTGAAGGCAGATTTGCCAAATTCAAGCTCATTTAGAAGACTCAAAAAATATGTACATATATAGACATATTTCTTTTCAAAGCTTATTACATCATGAAATGTACATACATAGACATGTTTATTTCTCAAAGAATTAAAATACATTGCAAATATAAAGGCTTCCTTTGGAATGTAATCTTTTTCATTTTGTGATATTGATCCATGATATTTTTGTCTGGTGATAGTCCTATTCTTTTGATGACAATATTTGGCATGAGCTCCTTTGTAATTGTCTTCTAAAGAACCAATCAAAGAGCTCTTTGGCAGCATTCCTTTTTGTTACTCCTCCTCCCTTTCCTTGTGCACCTAAAGAAGCTTGTCCTTGCTTGATAATGAGATTTTTCCATGCCTTTGGGTGTTCCATTTGGCAAGTCTTTCCTTTTCTGCAAAGAATGCAACATGCACAAGAAGAATAAGTTGGAATAATAGAAGAGTTTCATCAAATGTTTATTTCAATTAAAGAAAAATAAATTGAGTAAATTATCTTTAAAACTCACAAAGTAGTTTGTTATGTCTTTGGCACTCCATGCATGTATGATGGTTTCTATAAGCTCTGTGGTCATCTTTTTGAAATCTGTCACATAGCTATTTGATGTTACCTGCTGCCTCATGATCTTTTAAAAATTATCTAGTTTGACCCACACCTCCATTCTCTTTTTTTTCTATTTCTCATTTGCTTTTTACATTAGTCGTGAACTCACAAAATGTTTTCCAACAATTCCACATGGCATTTAATTGTTTGTCATCATGGTTGTTGAAGAATCTCGTTGCTTTTCCACCCCCCATTGAGACATCCTGTAGTACATTCCCTATATTTTGTGAAAGATTTGGATCTTCTCTTTAGATGAACATCGCCACCATGAAATCTCATTTCTGAAAGTAGAAATTCAGTTTTTCTTATGTATTGTACATAATTTCTTGAAATCTCTCAGAGCCTTGAACGATAGCCTCGTAATCCATCCTCACCATCTCCTATAAATCTAATTAGATCATGAAGATTATGAAAAAGGGGATACCTTCCAGTTTGTGGATCAATTGGATAAATAGATCCATCTGCCCATATGTCGATATGTTTTTTGCCTTCTTTCTGCAATCCATCCACTTCAGAAGGTTGAAGAGCCATTCGAAATACCGTTCCTGTTGTTGCATACTCATGACTAACTACAATGTTGATATGGAACTTATCACAATGATTTTGGTTGGTTGAAAGTTGAGTGATAGTGTTTGGGTTGAGGTTCTCCATGGTCTGCTATGAAGAGTGATGTGAAAGTGTCTAAAATGACATAAAAGAGAGAAACATGCTTGCAATGCAAAGTAGAGTAAAAAAGTGCTAAATGTCATAAGCACACATTATATACGTCCTTCGGAATACCTTTCTTGTTGTTGCATACTCATAACTAACTGCAATGTTGATATGGAACTTATCACAATGATTTTGGCTGTTTGAAAGCTCACTAATAGTGTTTGGGTTGAGGTTCTCCATGGTCTGCTATGAAGAGTGACACGAAAGTGTCTAAAATGACATGAAAGAGAGAAACAGGCATGCAATGGAAAGTAGAGTAAAAAAGTGCAAAACTTCATAAGCACACATTATATAGGTCCATGAACAAGAGGAAAATTCAAATTTTCATGAACACCCGATGAGCACAAACTTCAAGGCGTAAGATACCACACATACTTTTCATGATTACCACGTGAGTTTCTCTCTCTTCAAACTTTGCATAAGATACGTTTTAAATGCGCTTACATGGAATTTTTTAAAATGATTTGACAACTTTAATCCAGATTAAGCACAACTAATTGAAATCCTTACACGGCCCTTTTTGGTCGTTTTTTAACCTAATGATAGGAAGGAGTATACATGGACTAGCCACAAGGATATGAGGATTCATAGCATCTCAAATATGTTTGTAGATCGCAAACAACTTTGTATGGGCTTGAACAAGCCCCTCCTGCTTGGCATTCAAGGATTGTTGATTACTTAATGGCCATTGGATTTTCTATGTGTGATGCAAGTCATTCACTATATGCAAGGAAGTCTCATGATGGCAACATGATTGTGGTTATTTATGTTGATGACTTGATTGTAGGTGGTGATAATGAAGAAAGCATTAAAGAGGTAAAGCATCTCGTTATGTAGGAATTTGACATGAAGGGTCTTGGTGTGTTGTGCTATTTCTTGGACATTGAGTTTATAGATATAGAAGCAGGTATTTGGATGTCGCAAAGGTAGTATGCCTTAAATATGTTGCAAAAGTATGGTATGGCTGATTGTAAGCCAATTTCTATGCCATTAGATCAGAATTTGAAGTTGGATACTACATCAGGTGAAGCATTCGAAAATGCTACTGTGAACAGGAAAATTGTGGGAAGTTTGATATATCCCACAATTACAAGGCTTGATCTAAGCTACACTTTTGGAGTTGAAATTCAGTTTATTCAAGTTCTGAGGAAGCCGCATTTAGATGCTCTCAGGCACACTCTATGTTATGTGAGTGCTACTTTGGAGTATGCATTGTTTTATGAAGCTAGTGTAGATTTCTAGGTTCATGGATACACCAATGTTGATTTGGTTGGTAGCATTCTAGATAGAAGATCTACTAGTGGCTTTCTATTCTCACTTGGGAGTGGAGCTATTATATGGAGCAATAAGAAGCACCCAACTATTGCTTTGTTGAGTACAGAGGCTGAGTATAGAGGTGCTCCAATGGCCGCATGTGAAGCATCCTCGTTAGAGATGCTACTTGGAGATTTAGGTTTGAAAGTGCAAAAGCCTATCACCATCTATTGTGATAATCTTAGCAGCATACAATTAGCACGGAACTGTATGCTTCATGCTAGAACAAAGAGTATCGAGTTACATTATCATTTCATTAAGGAAAACCTATTAGTAGGTGATATTGATCTTATTTACATGAGGTAAGAAGAGTAGGTTGTTGATATTTTTACTAAAGGAGTTGGAGCTCCAAAGTTGAAGAAGTTTTGGAAGATGCTTGGATTACAAGACATGGCGTTGAGCTTGAGGGGGAGTGTTGAGATATCAAGCTCAACATGTAGATGATCTAGGATGACACGTCTCACTTTTTCATTTCTTTGACATCTATAGTGGTCACACCTATATATGTCAGGGATACTTAATTGAGCTTTATTACATTTATCTATTGAGAGTGATGGCACATTTGTTTTCTTGCCAGCTCACTCATTTATGAACATTAGGATTTTCCTTATGTATTGTTCCTTATATATTGCACTTGTATTGTTGTTTTAGGTAATTCTTGTACATTCCTTTTATGTAATAGAAGAAGAAGAAGAAGAGGCCGATCATTCTTCGTGGCCTCAATCTGTCTGTGTGCTTCTCTTTGATTGTGAGAATGTGTGTGTGTGAGCTCTCTTCCTTATCTCGTTCCTCGTGATAAGGAATAATGACATGTTTGATAGACAAGGCTATCAATGCATCCCAACAAATTCCATCTTCAGTTGGTGAAAGAGGAACTGCAACATGAATAGGAACATGAAGAATATTGCCATCTTCAATGTGATCTGCATCACCTTCAGCAACTATGTTTGCAGGTGTAATAGGATGTTTTTCAACACCCTGCACAATATTCCACAGTCCTTTTGCAATCAATACATGACACATCATATAAGCCCATAATGGGTAATTGGTACCTTCCAACTTATCCTCAACAGCCAACATAGGGAATACATCACTATTTTAAGCCATGGCCACTAACTAAAATACTTTGATGCAAAAAAATTACTATATCTCAAAAAAGTTGAACAAAAGTACCCTATCAAGTTCTCCTAAACCTGTAGCAAACTTCGAGACGCTTATACATGTGAACAGAAACTTGTATATATCTTTAGCACAAAAAGACAAAATTGACTGCACAAGCTTTGTGATAGTGCATTCAGATGCCAAAACGAGCTCAGATGAGATTGTGACTGGAGGGGTGTTAATGATGCCCTAGATGAAGTCGCGACATGCTCTAATACCAATTGATGGAGTTTGAGGTATGCGGAAGCATGTGAACAACACAAGGAAGAAGAAGAAGCTTGGAGCACAACACAGAATACTGAAATGTATTACCACTAGAATGTACAAAGATAAGTGACCCATTAGGATAATAGGTATATATACAAGCCAGGAAAAAAAGCCTCTTAAAGAGGGAAAAAAGTGCCCAGGCGGTACTAGTGTATTTTCACACATCACTAACTAAATATATCAACAATTTTGTTCTCTTACGATTGTGAGCGTTATAAATTGGAAAACACGTTCAATCTAGATAATAATCCAATTGTCCCCTTTTCTACGCTTTTTGCTTTCTGTTTTTAAGCAAGCAGAACGCAACACCATGAATTCTGCTTTGTTTTCTGCTTCGTGCACTTTAATAGTGAAAGCATTGCAACATCTTATCCAGAGAGTAACCCAATCTTTCATGCTTTATTGCGTTTGCTTTTAGAAGTAATAATACTTCACCCTCGAATCCCGACAAAGACATTAAGAATCAATTCCAACTACACGAAATTACTTCTGCGCAACAAGAACAGAAAATCACCAAATATTCAGAATCCTTTGAAATGGCCGACCGACGATACATACAAGGCAGATGTGAGATCGTTCGCCGATAGTAGCGGACCATTAAATATCAAACCGAAGTCCGCTTGCAAGAGATGCTACTGATGCAAAGCTGGTGGTTTGAAAGTGTGAGCAGTGATCATCATGTTTGTGCGCCGCTGGAGCTCTGTGAACAAGTTCGCTCACCTCTCTCTCTCTCTCTCTCTCTCTCTCTCTCTCTCTCTCTCTCTCTCGGTGATACATGGCCCATTTGCACTATCATACCTACATGGTTTCTCACATCAATGCAATTTACAAGACATCGTCATCCACTATTTCACGTTCTGAAGTAGACGTGTGATTGTCTGCGTGTGACCATAACTCTGAATAACTACTGAAGCATAAACAAAAGAAACTTGTTTCGCTATGTTCATATTACTCAGGACATGCAACGAAACAACGCAATGCTTTTCCAGAAGGATGCTTTCCTATCTCCATGTTCCCTTTACAAGCTTGCATTTCGTGATCAGAAACCATGACCTGCAGGACAATTCATTCACGCTCAAGCGTCTTCTGCACAATCACGCAGAAAGGACTCCAACTTGTTCTTGCTGCGTTGCCATCGAGCAAGATCTTAGTTGTGCTCTCCTCCTACTTTATAGATTGTCTGTTTGTACATTATACGTTGTCTTCTTCTGCTTTCTAACATCTCCGTGCCTTACAAACGTTCGTCCAAAAATCTTTTCTAATCATATCGTCTCTTGCTTCCTAACTTTTAATCCGCCCGAGTTTTTACCTTGCGATTTGAAATGCCGAACACATGCCCTCCTCTCAAAGAAACATTGTGCAAACACAAAAAATATAGCACTCTGTTGGGACCATCCCGAAAAGGGCCTACAAATCAATTTCTTTTTGAGAGAAAATGAATTGGAAACACACTCACACACCCAACTTCATAAGGTAGAGGCATCTGTCTTTGAGGAACTTACAGATATGTCCAACGAAGACTTGAAGTCAAGACTCTGAAGGTGTCAAACCACTAAGCTACAGATGGACTCTACAAATCATTATTACTATGTGGCAATTAAAAGTATCTTCCTTATGCTCTACTTCTACTTTATATATTTTCTTCTTTTGCTATGGAACTTTGTAGTGCCTTTGAAATTTTGCACTCAAAATTTATTGTGATTGTCTGTGTCTTTTCTTATGCTTCTGAAAGTTCATAAGTACACCATCCTATCAATTAAATATTTTACACTCTCTCAATAAAAAAGGGGATAACAACAATATCATTTTCCAAAGCTTAACTCAGAGACAAGACACAAGAGCTCCCGAAAGTTCATGCTTGATTAGAAGAAAGAAGGAATTTGAAAAAAAAGGAAGATTTTTCACTTTTATAAGTAGGTTTAAAAAAGTGATGATCTTCATATTTTAATATGTGCCACATTTATAATTATGTCCTGAATCCTCGTTTTAAGTCTTATGTTGGTGCAAAAACAAAAACATCCAAAATCGTACAAGGTAAGGAAATTACTTCCTGACTCCTTTCCTTGTAGAACTTTAAAGTTAATTATAAGAAAAATTTTTATACTTATTTATAAAGGTGGGGATTTACATAAAAGTGACCAATTTAAGACATAGTTTTGAAGATTCCGGAGCCCTTGATTGGCTAAATCCACTATGCTTTTTTCTTTGGTTCTTCACAATCCTTAACACCTTCCCTCTCTCTCTTACCTTCAAAAACTACTTCATTGAGTCTCTATATCTGTAATAAAGTAAGTCTATGATCTAAGGGTCCGGTTGTTTCAAGGAGATCTGAAATCGGACATCATTTGGTCACGTGTGTGTATCACCAAAAACCTTGACTCTAGACTTACTAGGAGCTCATGTGCTTTTGTAAAGAAGTGATCCACTTAACATAGTGGTTAAGTCTCAAGGGTGTGAAGGAGGAGGTCTTCAGTTCAACCTTCATGGGGTACATGGGGAGAGTATTTTGTCCAAAGAGGTCTAGAGCGTTCTAGAAGCATCCACTTGAGCTAACTCTAGTTGACTAGGACACTTGGTGCACGTGCACTTACATGGATGACACATGGATAGTTAGTATCCACCTGCCCAAGAATGCAGTCCCTTGGAGAGAGCTATATATAGGGGCATATGGTTGGGAGGAGAGTTACCTCTCTAGCACATGATGGTCTTAATAGTCGTTCTCTTGCATTGGTATGAGAGCTAGAGCTTTCATGGTGATCTTATCATCTTTCTCAAGCTCTTGTGGCCCATCTTAGTGACTTTTTCTTTTCTCTATGTCTCTCTCTTCTCCATTTCCATGTGCGTTCTATCCAATCTATATATGTTGCCTCTCTGGATATACTTGCCACTCTACTTTTCCACCATAGCTTTAAAAGCTCTAGAAGTGAGTTAATACATCACTCTTGTCTTTCATGAAATACACCCATACTTTTTGTGTATGGTCATCAACGAAAGTAAAATAAAACCTGCAACCACCCATAGATGTGGTTTTTATAGGACCCCAAACATTTGTATGTACTATTTCTAGCTCATTCTTACTAACATGCTTATCATGCAAAAATGATGCTCTTGACTGTTTACCAAATTGACATGATGCATATACCTTTTGTATCTCTGCAACCTTGAAATTTGGTAGTCCATTGAAATCTCCTTTGACTACATCAATTTCAGCCTCTAGAAATTTACATGTCCAATTTGTTTCTACAAAATCTCTATATCAGCAATAACTCTTGCACCTTTTGCAAACATGGCTGCATTCATTTCAAGAATTTTAACATTCAAGGTAAACATCTCACCCACTTTGTTTCATTTGGAAATCAATCTTCCATCCCATTTGTACTCTTCTACATATAACCCATCAACATTGAACCTGACTTGTAGTCCTTGGTCAACCATTTGTCCAACAGATTCCAGATTCTTTATGGTATTTGGAACGTGCAGGACAAGATGTTTTACATTTTTGTCCTCCATAGATAGTGCTATGTTTCTAGTATGCTCGGTAGGATATGACATGTCATGCCCTCTTTCAACATATCCAAGAATTGGTAATTTTTGCAAACTACTAAACCATTCCGCATGACTGGTCATGTGACTTAATGCATGTGAATCAACATATCAGACATTACCATTCGATTTTGATACATCAATAGAAATCGTATTCATCATATGATGTTGGACCATGAGGAGCTTCTCAGAATCACCTGCACTTGTGAATGCATAGTTATTTTGTTGCCTTCTCTTATTTTGATTCTTCAACCTGTAATCATGTTCATAGTGTCCACATTTACCACAATTTGAGCCTCCTTCACTGTCATTACCTAAATCATTTCTCTAGAAATTTTTGTGGCCTCTCTACCTCCACTACCTCAAAACTATCCTCTACCTCCTCCATGATTCTTTTATTCACCTTGGTCTTGGTTATTGTGCCCTCTTCCACTTTCAAAGCCTCTACCTCTGACTCTTCCTCTACTAGAGTAGAATACCTACTCAGAACTAGGTTTTCCTCGAGAGTTTGAATCCTCACCAAGATTCTTTTCTTCAATAATCATCATGGATACCAAATTAGCAAAATTTGGAATATTTTCCCTAGTTTGTATAGAAGTTTTGAATTGCTTATATGGAGCTCTTAAAACACAATTGCACACTTCCAACTTATTATCATCATCTACATTCGTGCCAATAGAGCAAGTGACTCACATATGCTTCTTATTTTCAGGGTGTAGTCACTTATTGACTTGCCCTTTTTTCTCCAGTGTATGCAGCTCGTTCTTGAGTTGCAATTGTAGGACCGTTGTATTTGTCTCATTCAATGTGACCAAACTATTCCAAGCCTCCTTTGGAGTCTTCCCATCATGTATGTGCCAAATTATGCCATCTTGTATGCTGATAGATAGCCAATACATTACCTTTTGTGGTCCTTGATTCCATTCTTCATATGCTCTTAACTTTTCCATAGTCCAATACCTCTTTGGTGACAGTGGAGCATTTTCATTCTCTCCTTTGAAGTACTTCCAGTAGCCTCTTCCCATCAGGAAATTCGTCATTCTGAACCTCCAAGCATGGAAGCTTTTCTTGTATAGCTTATTGCTCATATGCTGACTCATTACATCTGTATTTGCCATTTTTGTAGCAATTCACAACAATGCAAACACAATATAATCAGTACTTCTACTTGAACATTGTCGCACTATGACATGACATTTCAATCTCAAAAACAAAGTTTTCATGTATCAACAATACACAAAATCACTTCAAATTCTTGAACTCAAATATTTTAGTGTTGTCGAATAGGACCCAAGCTACAATTTTGCAAACTGACGTGATTTTTCCATGGGCTCCACCTTGCGGACTCGAAACAAAGGTCGAGATGGCTTTGAAACACAAATCTGACAAAAATGAGTGACCCTAAAGTGATAAGTTTCGAAAATATTTTGACACCTTCTACCTGCATGCCAATTTTCATAGAAACTTGAGGTCGTTTGTGAATTGTGCTTTCTCCATGCCTTCTCGCATACTCTTCACTATCTGCATTCTCCACGAGCTTTCTACAGCCACACTGGCTGTGATACCATGTAACGGGGAAGGAGATAAGGAAGAGAGGTCAGACACACTCTTACAATCAAAGAGGAGCACACATGCAGATTGAGATAAGGAAAAATTATCTTCTTCTTCTTCTTCTTCTATTACATAAAAGGAATGTACAAGGATCATCTAAAACAATAGTACAACAAGTGCAATATATAAAGAACAATACATAAGGAAAATCTTAATGTCTGTGAATGAATGAGATGGCAAGAAAACAAATGTGCTATCATTCTCGATAGATAAATCTAGTAAAGCTCAATGAAATATCCGTGGGGCCTATGCTCCATTGCAATGAAGCTGTTTCTATTTGCCTTCTATATATTGAACTTCTCTATCTTCTTAAAATTATCAACCATTGCAAAAACATCCACAAAGTCAACACATCCTTATCCCTTCACTTTATAATGAATGTCCTCAAGAAGCCCTTCAATAAACATAATCTTCAAGGCATCCACCTCCAATGCATATTTGTGAAGATGTAGAAACTTCTTCTTATACTCATCGACAAAAAATCTATGTTTTTCACCCTCATGTTGTCAAAAAAATATAGAACTTCATCTTCTTACCCATATGATAGTGTGGAGAGCAGTAACATTTCTCTACTTGGTTCCTAAATTCCTTCAGTACAATCATCCAAAACAAGTCTCATTCTACATATAGGACTTCCATCATAGCTTTTTGATGCCACACAAATATAGGATCCCAACCTTCACCTTGGACTACTCAATGAACTCTCAAAGACCAAAGAAATCCGCTAGCTCTTTGATCCATGCCTTATCTTCATCGCTTTTCTTCCCACCATCAAAATTATTCAATTTCGCCTCCTTGAGGACTTGTTTGATGGAAAAACTCACTAGCTTTCACATCTTAATCATTGCATTTCTATCTTGCTCTAGGTATGCTAGGTGTTCCTACACCTTTATCCACTTCATCATTGAGCTCCATGAACAAATTTGTGGTGCCCTCTGTTTGATTTCTACCTTGTTCTTTGCATAATTCATGAAGAATGTCTTGAAAAAGCCCCTCTTGCTCATGAAGCTTTTGTGTCAAACTTTCCATAGTTGTCAAAGATAAATTGTGCTCTAATACCACTTGTACTACTTCCACAATCACAAGCTTCCAATCACGCAAGAACACTAGAAGACAAAAAACCAATTTGCAAGAGATAACAAAAAATCCGACATAGCGTAGTAGACAAGATGTGATGCTAAGAAAGAGAAGATCTAGTAATATAGGTTTGAATCAATTGGTTGTAATAGCTTTTGCAAAATATCTTCCTTTCAAAGCCTTGACCTCCTAACCACCCCCAAGCGATCAAGATCTCATTCACACTCATAGTCTCAATCTCACTCTCACCCATAATCTCACTCTCAATCACAATCAGGAGAGAATTTTAGCCTCATTTTGCATGACATAGAGATCGCCTTGAAAAAGATTTGATCAAACCCTCCCCGTGGAAGTGGGTGATTCCCCAAATCTAGAAAAAGTTGCACCTTTTCATGTTGCATACCAAACTTTTGTAAAAATCATTTGTTTTAGTTATCAAAAGTAGAAGAAAAAAAGCACAAAAAGATATATTTGTTTCTAGAAAAAGCAGAACCTATCAAAAGTAGAAGAAAAAGCACAAAAAGATATATTCATCAATGTCTAGAAGATGCATGAGAACACATATGCATCAAAGTCACAAACTCAAATAATAATAGTCAAGCACATTTTCTTTTTTAAGTATGTTGAATGTTGGGGATAAGTTTGATGGTACTCATTACCCGTTCTAGGCATATATAATGCTTCATGAATTGGTAGCAAAATGGCTTTGTAATATTTTGCACGGTGTTGAAAAACATACTACTAGACTTGCAAAAATAGTTATTGAAGGTGATGCTATTGATATATTTTGGTAGTGATCTGTGTGAACACACAAGGACTACCAATGCACGTTTTTCCCTATTTAAGAGGTTTTTCCCCCCTACTTGTAAGGACTATGTAATCTTGCACAGTGTGTTGAAAAACATCCTACTACATCTGTAAATACAGTTACTGAAGGTGATGCAAATGGCATTGAAGATGTTGTTCTCCAAGTTCATGTTTGTGTTGTGGTTCCTGTTGCACCTAGTGTAAAGTGACTTCATTGGGATGGCAGAGATGCTCACACACACGCATTGATAGCCTTGTCTATCAAACATGCCATTATTCCTCACATTCACTCTTGCAAAAAAAACAAAGGATGCTAGGGATACACTAACCACTTTATATTAGGCAAGAAATGAGCCTCGTGTTGCTTATCTCTAGAAACAATTGGATAGTGAGCACATGAATGAAGAAGATTCCATGGATAATGTTTTGACAAGGATCAACGTTGATGAAGTTTTGATAGACATTTCATTTGTGCAGTCGCTTCCCAATGGTATTCCAAATTCATTTTCAGAGTTTTGCTTGTACTTTTCGATTGATGATGAAAGGCAATCCAAATGTGCTGATATTTGAAGGGTTAGTCTTTGTTCTATTGCAAGAAGATCATTCTAGGCAAAATAGGTTGATAATGCATGTTGTAGATCAAGATTTCCTTGCTAGTCAGAAGGGAAAAGGTAAATGGAGCTCATCTACTAGTAAGCAAAAATAGGCTAATCCTACACAATCAAAGAAGGATGAAAAAGATGAGAAGAAAAAAGAAAAGTAGAAATTGTTTTGCAAATATTGTAAAGGAAATGATCATGTCATAAAGAGTTTTCCAAAGCTTTATGCAAAAAAAATCCAAAGAAAAAAGAGGCTAGAATGGTTGTTACAAAGGCCTCTACATCAAAACGAGAGTCTACAAATCTTGTACAAAATGAAGAATGGGCATTTACTACTGTTTGAAGTTATGACCCATCCTCACATGAATAGTGTATGTCTAGAGTAGACTCAGATGTTTGGTACTTTGATAATGGGGCAACAAAACATATGCAAAGCTTTGGCATGCATGCTTTATTCATCTGAAATTTTCTAGTTTGCTATGCTTGAAAAAAATCTAAAATGATGTCCACTCTACCCAAACTTGAGGCACCTAGTAAACATTTCTATGAGGGCTATATTTTGAGAAAAATGCAGCATTCGTCCTTCCCAAAAGATGGTTCAATGCAAGCTACTTAGAAATTGCAGCTTGTCCTCATTGATGTTTGTGGTCCTATACAAAAACCTTCTTTTGGGAACTGCATTTACTTCCTGACTTTCATTGATGATGTTTCTAGGCATGCACGGGTATATCCATTGAAAGAAAAGCCGGAAGTATTTATGTGCTTCAAACAATTTTTGGTTTTGACTAAAAATATGTCAACATGTAAAATGGGCACCCTCCATTTTGATTGAAGGGGGGAATATACGTCTTCTGATTTTAATGCATTTCCTTGTTGAATGTGGGATGAAACATCAATGTACATTGCTGAATAGACCTCAACGGAATCGAGTTGCAGAAAGGCAAAACAAGTCACTCATGGAGATGGCAAGGTGTATGGTCAAGATTCAGGCTTTACCACATAGTCTATGGCATGAGGGTGTTATGAGTGAAGCATATGTACTTAACAAGTGTCCAAAAAAAAACATTGCAATTTATCACTCTACATGAGGCTTGGCATGGTGACAAGCCATATGTTGCTCATCTACATGTATTTGCTTGTTTGGCATATGCATTAGTGCTTGAACAACAATGCAAGAAATTGGATGATGAAGCAATGCCATGTATATTTGTTGGGTAAAGTTCTCAAAGAAAAGACTATCATTTGTATCATCCACAAACTAAATGCATTGTGGTTAGTCGTGACGTTGTTTTTGTTGAAGATGCAATTCAGCCATTACTTTCATGTACTAAGGAGACATTAGTTAGCTCCAATGATGTGTATGATAATTTGATACCTCTTTTCACATGTGGATAATCTAGTGCAAGTCCAAATGAGCTAATTTCATAGCCTTTATAGGTTCAACATGATGATGCATATCATTCCCTTTTTTTATGAATATTTACATGATGCACTTGTTGATAAGAGCTCTGAAATAGAGGAGGTAAGAACTATGCCTAAATGGCTACTGTAGACTTTACAAGATAGCAAGTTAGATGCATCTCTATCATATTGTACTCATTCAAGCTCTCATATGCCTCCTAGAAAGAACGCGGCCACTAGAAATAAGTGAGTATACAAGTTGAAGTGTAAGCCTAATGGAACGATTGATAGGTATAAGGCTAGGCATGTTGCAAAAGGTTATGTGCCAAAAAGAGGCATTGATTTTGATGAGACCTTTACTCCTACATGCCAAATGACTACTGTTCCTAGCATCTGTGCACTTGCAACTCATCATGGTTGGATTGTACATTAGTTAGACATTAAAACTGCATTTTTGAATGGTGACTTACATGACGAAGTGTATGTTTTACAGCCCCCTGGTTTTGTGTAAAAAGGGCATGAAAAGAAAGTGTGCAAGTTGAAAAAGGCATTATATGGCTTGAAGCAAGCACCACGTGCTTGGTATGAAAAGACACATGCCTACATGATTGCACTTGGTTGTGAGAATATTCCAACTAAAAGAACCCTATATGTCAAGCATGCAAATGATGTGCTTTTGATCATTGTTGTCTATGTTGATTACATGCTACTCACTAGTCGTGATGAGAAAGATATTGTTGATTTTAAGGTTGATTACCACCATGGCACTTTTTTCCCTCTTTAGGAGGTTATGTTCTCTAGCTTCTATGTACACCTATAACCCTAACGGGTTAGTAATCTTTGTGCATTCTCTTGGTAATACATTCAGTATTGTGTATTGTGCTCCAAGCTTTTTCTTCTTCCTTCTGTTGTTCATGTGCTTTTGCATACCTAAATCTCCAAGAGATATCAATGGTGTTAAAGATGATGATCTTTATTTTCTTAGTCTTGCTTGGTCTCATTCACTAGTGAGTTGAATTTTGGTAATGCTACACATTCAAAGAACGAAGGAAATGATGATAAAGAACCAAGAAAATTTAAAAGAAAAAACATTTTTGCAAGTGCTCTAAGGAAAAGGATTATGTTATAAAGGGTATGGTTATTCTAGAGGCCTTTTCAACTAAAATAGAGTTTGCTAATCTTGTTGAAAATGAAGAATGAGCATTTAGTATTGTTTGCAATTATGGCCCAACTTCACATGGGCAATGTATGTCTATTGTGGAATTAGATGTTTGGTACTTTGATAGTGTAAAAACCAAACATGTTAGCCCCCAACACAAATTCTTTACTTCACTTCATCATGCCCCTACATGAAATATTAGCACATGTGCTAAGAACTCATGTTAGCTTCTAATGGGAGTTGGAAAGATCATTATGAACACTAATCATGGAAATTCCTTCATGTTATGAGATTCTTTATAGGTGCCAAGGATCAAGAAAATTTTTTTGTTAGTTTCAACATTATCCAAGTGTTGATATATTTAGGTAGTGATGTGTGTGAACACAGTATGACCATCGGGGCACTTCTTTCCCTCTTTAAGAGGTTATTTTCCCCCAGCTTGTATATGCCTATTTCTCTAAAGAGTCACTTATCTTTGTACATTCTAGTGGTAATACATTCAATATTGTGTGTTATGCTTCAAGCTTCTCCTTCTTCCTTATGTTTTTTGTGTGCTTCTACAGACATCTAGGTCCAACAATTAGTATCAGAGTAGGTCGCCGCTTCATCTAGGGCGTCGTCGATACCTCTCCACTCACACTCTCAAAATCGCACAAAGTTTGTTTAGCATACTCAAGGTGATTAGCAAATCAAAATAGCTTTCAAGTGTTGTGCCAAAATTCTGATATGAGCTCGTTTCGGCCTCCGAATGCACTATTGAAGTGCTTGTGCAAGCTATTTCATCTTTTTGTGCCAAAGATATATACATGTTTTGGTTTGCCAGTATAAGTGTCTCAAAGTCTACTACAGGTTTAGTAGAACTCATCAGGGTAGTTATGTTCAACTTTTTCATATATAGTCATTTTTTTGCATCAGGGTATTCTAGTTAGTGGCCATGGCTGAAAGTAGTGATGTTTTTTGTATGTTTGTTGTTGGGGATAAGTTGGATGGTACGAATATCCCATTGTGGGCTTATATGATGCATCATGTATTGCTCGCAAAAGGACTATGGAATATTGTGCAGGGTGTTGAAAAACGTCCTATTACACCTGCAAATACAAGTACTGAAGCTAATGCAGATGGCATCGAAGATTGTGATATTCTACAAATTAATGTTCGTGTTGTAGTTCTTGTCGCACCTCCTATAGATCAAATTTGTTGGGATGGCAGAGATGCTCAGGCACATGCATTGATAGCTTTGTCTGTGAAATGTGCCATTATTCCTCACATTCGCTCTTTTAGAATAGCTAAGGATGCTTTGGATACACTTATCACATTGTACTAGGCTAGGATTGAGGCTCGTTTTGCTTACCTCGAAAAACAATTGGAGAGTGAGCATATGAATGAAGGTGATTTCATAGTTTTCTAATAAAGATCAAAGATTTGAAGCAACATTTAATTTTTGGTGATGAAGTCTTGCCTGACAAATCACTCTTGGAGATTATTCTGAATGCTCTTCTCGATTCATACCAAAGTTTTGCTTCTACTCTTCATTTGATGATGAAAGGCAATCCAAATGCCTCCACATTTGAAGAGTTAGTCTCTATTCTATTTCAAGAAGATGCGTCGAGGCAGAAGAGGTCCATTATGCAAGTTGCATATCAAGCTTTCATGGCTAACCAGAAGGGCAAAGGTACATGGATTTCTTCTACTAGTAAGCAAAAATCTTCCAATTCTACATAATCAAAGAAGGATGAAAGAGATGATAAGAAAGCAGAAAAGCAAAAATTGCTTTGCAAATACTATAAAGCAAATGATCATGACATAAAGAATTGCTTAAAATTGGCTACAAAAGAGGCAAAGAAAAAAGAGGCTGGAATGGTTGTTGCAAAGTCTTCTACACTCAAAATAGAGTCTGCTAATCTAGTACAGAATGAGGAATGGGCATTTACTACTATTTGTAGTTTTGACCCATCGTCTCCTGAATAGTGTATGTATGTATGTAGTAGACTGAGATGTTTGGTACTTTGATAGTGGGCCAACCAAACATATTTACTCCGAGCATAGTTTCTTCACTTCTCTCAAGCCTATCCCTATAGGGATGGTAGTTCTTTTACATTGTCAAATGCTTTATTTGTGCTAGGTATCAAGAAGAATCTAGTATCAGTTTTCAGCTTTAGCCAAAGAGCTTGGTTATGAAATTTGTTGATGACAGATGTATACTCTATGATCTGTTTAATCGCAATGTGATTATTGCTTTTGGCATTTTATGTCGTGGGTTGTATAAGCTCATAGACTAGGAAAAATATGTGAATGATTCAGCATGTGCCGTATATGATTCTCAGGCTATGCTAGATGCACAGCTTTGGCATGCACGCTTTGGTCATCTAAGTTTTGCTAGTTTGCTACACCTGCAAAAATCTGAAATGATGTCCTCTTTGCCCAAACTTGAGGCACCCCGTAAACATGTATGTGAAAGCTATATTTTGGGAAAAATGTAGTGTTCCTCCTTCCCAAAAGATGGTTCAGTTTGAGCTACTTAGAAATTGCAGCTTGTTCATAGTGATGTATGTGGTCCTATGTAGAAAGATTCTTTTGGGAACTATCTTTACTTTGTGACTTTCATCGATTATTTTTCTAGGCATGCATGGGTACATCCATTGAAAGCAAAATCCGAAGTGTTTATTGGTGGTGCATTTTACCCAAGCCTACATGCTTGATATGTTTGATATCATCCTCATTTGTAAGTCACATGAGTAGTCATGTGAACACCTCTTGCAAAAGAGTTCATTTTTATCTCTTGTAAATGGAAAAAGAAAAAAGGAAAAGGATGGCTTACCTCATGCATGATGTAAAAGCAAATTCGTGGCTATAACTACCAAAATCACGAATTCTTGAGCTGAGGGAATCTCTCCTAAATTTGGGGATCACTTTTAGGTGGAGCCATTCGAATTCGAATTCAAAACTCCCTCCAAGAATAGCTATAAAAGGAGCAAGAAGGAAGAGGCGATTAGCAAGCCTTGTACATGACCACTTCATGTCATTTTGTAGAGATTGAAGAGCTTACTCCATAGCTCTATCATTCTACTCCCATTGTGCAAAGATTCATTGCCAATGTGGTTGTAATCATATGTGAATCTATACATTTATTATCATCTACTTCTCTGTTTTGTTCTCTGCTATACTCACTCAGAGCAGTACCTTCAGAAGGTCATATCTCAAGTTCTACTGATTCATTTTCAGTGTTTTAAAATGCGTTGAATACCTCGTACTGTCTACTTTGTGCATAAAAATGTTCAAGATTATTGGATTTATACTTTTGGAGATATCTGCATTTTACTGCTTACTAGTCTATCTCTGCAGAGCCCCGAGAATTGTGGGGATGTTCTAGAAATTGTTGAAACTTGTTCTCAGTGCTCAGTCCATAATTTGAAGTGTTTTAACTTGGATTGGGAAGGTTGCTAAGTCTATTTGCTATGCCCAAAAGGAATTTTTCAAATTCTTACCAGGTTGAGAGCACTGTTCATTTTTTCCAGCAGGTGTATGTCCAAAAATAGCAACTTTTGGGAGCTAGTCATTTCGCAACTAGTCTGTCTTGACTTAAACTTTTGGGATACATGTTCCAAAGTACTTGGCTGATATTTTGGTGGATTTAGGAAGCTCAAAGGGTCTACTAATCAACTCTGAAGTCTCAGTTGGATGGTGTGAAGCTGGTTGTAGCGGCACCTACTCATCTTTGGATTGCATCCACCATCTCTCTTCACAGTGGTATCAGAGCATAGTGAAGCAACATGGGAGATGGATTTCCATCAACAATTGACAAATTGGATCGAAACAACTACCCGGCATGGTCTCTAAGGATGGAGGCTTACCTTCAAGGGAGGAATCTATATGGATTCATATCCGGAGATGAAGCAATGCCAACCATGAGGAACAAAGGGCAACCATCACATGAAGAAGTGGAAGGACTTTCGAATTGGTGTTCGAAAGATGCACTTGCAAGGTCCTATATTCTAAACTCAATCTCTGATTTTCTTTTACCTCATGTCAAGGGATGCAAGACATCAAGAGAGACCTGGAATGCACTTGCTTCTTTCTTCTCTTCCAACACTCGAGCAAGGAAGAACCAATTGTGGATGGAGTTCACAACAATGAAGAAAAGCCCGAAGCAAAATGTGACTGATTATGTCACAAAGATGAAGGAGATTCCCGACCAACTTGGAAGCATTGGAGAGGTAATTGAAGAGGAGCAAATCATAAGACAAATCATGAATGGAATCAAAGCAGACGACAAGTGGGAGTCATTCACAACAGCCATGGATTTATACATGGATATGCATGTACCTGACCTAAAGACACTCATGGGCCAACTCTTCACTCATGAAGCAAAGATTAGCAAAGGTGGTGAGTCCTCAAGAGGTAATCAAACTTCTGCCTTATATTCTGATAAAGCTAAGGTCAAGGACAAGTCAAAGAATGGGAAGAATGAAGATGAAGGTAGCTCTTTCCAAGCAAACTTTGCAGGTAGAGGAAGAGCTAGAGGAAGAGGCAGAGGTGGAAAGCAAGGCAGGGGGAGATTCCAACCATCTCAACCTTGCAACATATGTGGCTTATCTAACCATACTACTGAAGAATGTTTCAGGAACCCGAGGAACTCAAGAGGAAGAGGATTCAATAGGGGTGGCTATGGATCAAATAGAGGTAGATACAATGGAGGCTACAACAACAACAACTACTACAACAACAATTACAACAACAACAACAACTATCAAAGTGGCCATAGAGGAAGAAGAGATTACAATAACTATGCAGAGGACCAAAGTCAAGAAGATTCATTATTGATTATGAATCTATCAGCGAAGAAGGGTAAGGATGATGATCACATATTTTACATTGATTCGGGATGCTCGAACCATGTAGCAGGAAATGTGGCTTTACTTTCTGATTTGGAAGATCCTCATAACAAGCATGAAGTGCAGACAGGAGATGACACAAAGCACTCAGTGGAGAAGATAGGTAATGTGAAGACATCAGATGGGAATATGAACCTCTTAAGCAAAGTCTTGTATGTCCCTACAATTACCAAAAAATTAATAAGTGTTGGACAGATTGTTGAAAAAGGATTGCAGGTTAGATTCAATCGATTTGGAGCATATGTTGAAGACCCAAGGCAAGGCTTTCGAAGGATTGCCAAAGGAGAAAAGACAGGAAGGCTTTTCACTTTTGAAGTGGAAGATACAAAGAACATAGCTTTGTTTAGCTATGGATCTCAAACTCTAACAGAGTTGGAGATATGGCACAAAAGGCTTGCTCACATTGGTGAGAGGACACTCAAACAAATTTGTAGGGACCAAAGTGTACTTGGTTTGCCTAATATCACAAGGCAACACATGATTTATAAGTGTGAAGCTTGTCAACTCGGCAAGGCTCATAGACAACCTTTCAATAAGAAAGGTTATATGTATCAAAATCCTTTGGATCTAGTGCACACGGATGTGTGGGGTCCAAGTAAGGAGCCATCTATATCAGGCTCAAGATATTATGTGTCTTTCATAGATGATTGTAGTAGGTGGACCATTCTGTTCTTCATGAAGCACAAGGATGAAGTGTTTAATTGCTTTAAGAAGTATATTGCTCTTGTTGAAAACCAAATAGGTAGGACTTTGAAACGACTCAGATCAGATGGTGGAGGAGAATACTTCTCTTCTGAATTTGATGCCTTCTTGCATGAAAGAGGCATTAAAAGGGAAGTCACTACAAGGTATACACCCGAACTCAATGGTGTCGCAGAGAGGAGGAACAGAGCTATTGTCGAAGCTGCAAGGTCCATGCTCAACGAAAAGGGATTGCCGAACTACCTATGGGCAGAGGCTGTGTCTACAGCCACATATCTCATAAATAGACTTCCATCTAAGTCACTAGATGGAACCACTCCATATGAAGTGTGGAATGGAAGAAGACCTCGTCTAAGCATTGCAAAATCTTTGGATGCTTAGCCTATGCTCACATTCCTTCTCAAGTAAGAGGGAAATTGGATCCCAAGGCAGAGAAGTGTGTATTCATTGGTTATGATCAAAACAAAAAAGGATATAGATTGTACAATCCAACCAATAAAGGATTTTCTGTGAGTAGAGATGTAATTTTTGATGAAAACAAATCATGGTTTGATGATGACAGGAAAGTGAAGCTGCCGTATGACTTGGATGAAGACTTTCCATCACTTCAACCAAAGGAGCCAAAGCAGATTGAAGAAAGTGATTCGGAGATTGACCTAGAAGACTTGGAAAGACTAAAGCTATGGAAGAACAAAGGAAAAGCAAAGATGCAGGATGCTACATATGGACCCGAGAGCTCACATCAACCACTTAGAAGGTCTTCGAGGGAGAAGAAGAAACCAGAGAGGTTTGGTTATGATACTTCTTTGGTCACCAAGCACTCAATCTACATTGCAAAGGATTCAACCAATGAAGAACCTACCACATTCGAAGAAATGGAAGCCTTGAAGGAGAATGACACTTGGGAGCTTGTACCTAACAAGCCATCTATGAAGGTAATTGGATCTCGATGGATATACAAAATCAAGAGGAATCCAGATGGAAGTATAAATAGACACAAAGCAAGGTTAGTTGCTAAAGGGTTTGCTCAAACCCATGGTATTGATTATGAGGAGACTTTCTCTCCTGTTGCAAAAATGCCTACAATTAGGGTTCTCATTAGTCTTGCTGCATCTAGAAATTGGAATCTCTATCAACTTGATGTAAAGAATGCTTTCTTGAATGGATCGATTTCTGAGGAAGTGTATATGGCACAACCTCCTGGATATGAGGATGCACATCATCCTAACTATGTATGCAAACTAAAGAAAGCTTTGTATGGATTGAAGCAAGCTCCAAGAGCTTGGAATTTCAGATTGGTGACTTATTTGCAAGACCAAGGATTCAAAGCTAGCAAGGCGGATACCTCTTTGTTCATAAAGAGGAATGGATCTGAAGTGATCTATTTATGTGTGTATGTTGATGATATTATTATCACACGAAATGATCTTGAAGGAATCAAACAGGTAAAGAGTCAAATGAAGGAGGAATTCAAAATAAGTGACCTCGGACCACTCACTTATTTTCTCGGATTGGAGTTGATCTACACAGATTCAGGTATATACATTACACAAAGGAAGTATGTCCATGACATGCTCGTCAAGTTCAAGATGGAAAATACCAAGTGTGCAGGTACACCTATGGAGCAAAATCATAAGCTTAGTATTAATGAAGGAGATCCAATTGAAGACATCACAAGCTATCAAAGCTTGGTTGGAAGTTTGAACTATGCAACACTCACAAGGGTGGATATATGCTATAGTGTTAGCATATTGAGTCAGTTTATGCATAAGCCGAGAAGACCACACATGGAAGCGACCAAGAGAGTCCTCAAGTACCTAAAGGGGACTATGAATGAAGGTTTGTTTTATTCATATACTTCAGATATTGAGCTAAAGGTCTACTCAGATGCAGATTGGGCCGGATCTAAAGATGATAGAAGAAGCACATCCGGGTATATATCATTTGCAGGTTCAAAAATCATTTCTTGGTCATCGAAGAAGCAACCAACCGTGGCATTATCTTCTACTGAAGCCGAATATAGAGGTTTGGCTAATGCAACTCAAGAAATCATGTGGTTAAAGTCTTTGTACACAGATCTTGGACTTCATTCTTCAACACCTCATATTTTTGGTGACAACACAAGCTCACTACATCTAGCATCTAATCCGGTATACCATGCTAGAACCAAGCATATTGAAGTCCACTACCATTATGTAAGGGAGAAGCTAATGAGCAAGGATATTCAACTATCCTATATCTCTATAGATATGCAATGTGCAGACATGTTGACTAAAGCTCTTGATGGTACAAAAGTTAAGTAGATTCAAGTTGATGATTGGCTTGCACGAAATCAAGGACAATTGAAGACTTATTTGGAGGCCAAGCATGTTAGGCTTGAGGGGGAGCTGTTGGTGCATTTTACCCAAGCCTACATGCTTGATATGTTTGATATCATCCTCATTTGTAAGTCACATGAGTAGTCATGTGAACACCTCTTGTAAAAGAGTTCATTTTTATCTCTTGTAAATGGAAAAAGAAAAAAGGAAAAGGATGGCTTACCTCATGCATGATGTAAAAGCACATTCGTGGCTATAACTACCAAAATCACGAATTTTTGAGCTGAGGGAATCTCTCCTAACTTTGGGGATCACTTTTAGGTGGAGCCATTCGAATTCGAATTCAAAACTCCCTCCAAGAATAGCTATAAAAGGAGCAAGAAGGAAGAGGCGATCAGCAAGCCTTGTACGTGACCACTTCATGTTATTTTGTAGAGATTGAAGAGCTTACTCCATAGCTCTATCATTCTACTCCCATTGTGCAAAGATTCATTGCCAATGTGGTTGTAATCATATGTGAATCTATACATTTATTATCATCTACTTCTCTGTTTTGTTCTCTGCTATACTCAATCAGAGCAGTACCTTCAGGTCATATCTCGAGTTCTACTGATCCATTTTCAGTGTTTTAAAGTGTGTTGGATAGCTCGTATTGTCTACTGTGTGCATACAGATTTTCAAGGTCATTGGATTTATACTTTTGGAGATATCTGCATTTTACTGCTTACTGGTCTATCTCTGCAGAGCCCCGAGAATTGTGGGGATGTTCTAGAAATTGTTGAAACTTGTTCTCAGTGCTCAGTCCATCATTTGAAGTGTTTTAACTTGGATTGGGAAGCTTGCTAATTCTATTTGCTATGACCAAAAGGAATTTTTCAAATTCTTACCAGGTTGAGAGCACTGTTCATTTTTTCTAGCAGGTGTATGTCCAAAAATAGCAAGTTTTGGGAGCTAGTCATTTCGCAACTAGTCTGTCTTGACTTAAACTTTTGGGATACATGTTCCAAAGTACTTGGCTGATATTTTGGTGGATTTAGGAAGCTCAAAGGGTCTACTAATCAACTGTGAAGTCTCAGTTGGATGGTGTGAAGCTGGTTGTAGCGGAACCTACTCATCTTTGGATTGCATCCACCATCTCTCTTCACATTTATGTGTTTCAAAGAGGTTTTGGTTTTGGCTGAAAATTTGTCAGCATGTAAAATGTGCACCCTCCATTCTAATCGAGAGGGGAATATATGTATTCTGAATTTAGTGCATTTTTGGATGAACGTTCTAGCTTCAGGCTGTTATCTACGTAGCATATGTACTTAACACGTGTCTCACTAAAGCGTTGTACTCTATCACTCCATATGAGGCTTGGCATGGTTGCAAGCCATTTGTTGCTCATCTGCGTGTTTTTGGTTGTCTGGCATATGCATTAGTACTTGAACAACATGACACAAAGTTGGATGATAAAGTAGTGAAATGTATTTTTGTTGGGTACAGTTCTAAAAGCAAAGGCTATCATCTATATCACCCACAGACTAAATGCATTCTGGTTAGCCGTGATGTTGTCTTTGTGGAGCCATCTGTTAGCTCCAAAAAAATGTATGATACCTTGTTCCCTCCTTTTATAAAAGAATAGTCTAGTGTTGGTCCTAATGAGACAACTTCTCAACCTTTACAGGTTTCATGTGATGATGTAGATCATTCCATTTCTGATGCAGACTTACATGATGCACTTGTTGATGAGAGATGATATTGAGGAGGCAAAAACTATGCCAAAATGGATGGTGCAAACTTTGCATGATAGCAAATTAGATGCACCTTTGTCATACCATACTCGTTCAAGCTCTTGTAGTGCCTCTTTTACATCATATTTCTATGTTATGGCTGCCTCTAGTCTCTATGATGAGCATGAGCTTGTTTTGTTTGATGAAGCACAAAATTTTGAAAATTGGATGGCTACTATGCAATCAGAATATGATGTCATAATGAAAAATGGTACCTGGCCTTTATGGGACTTACCTCCTGGCAAGAAGGTCATTGGCACTAAGTGGGTGTACAAGCTGAAGCATAAGCCTGATGGAATAGTTGATAGGTATAAGGCTAGGCTTGTTGCAAAGGGTTATGCGTAGGGAAGAGGAATTGATTTTGATGAGACCTTTGCACTTACATGCCAAATGACTATTGTTCATGGCATCTGTGCACTTGCAGCTCATCATGGTTGGAATGTACATTAGTTGGACATTAAAATTGCATTTCTAAATGGTGACTTGCATGAAGAAGTGTATGTTTTTCAACTCCATGGCTTTGTGTAGAAAGGGCATGAAAACCAAGTGTGTGGGTTAATGAAGGCATTGTATGGTTTAAAGCAACCACCACATGCTTTGTATGAAAAGATACATGCCTATCGGATTGAACATGTTTTTGAGATTAGTCGAACTCAAAGCACCTTATATGTTAAGCATGCAAATGATGTGCTTCTGATCATTGTTGTGTATGCTGATGACATGCTTATCACTGGTCCTCATGAGAAGCATATTGCAGATTTCAAAGCTGATTTGCATGCCTCATTTGAGATGTCTGATTTGGATCATTTGCATCATTATTTGGGCATTTACTTTATGGAACTTGATGGTGGAATAGCTTTGTTTCCAACGAAATATATTGACACATTATTATAGCATTTTGGCCTTGAAGAGTGCAAACCTATTACCACCCCTATGGAGACACGTTTACCATTGAGTCTTCATGATGCTAGCGATGCATTTGATGTTGTTCTCTATCAACAAAATGTTGGATGCTTGATTTATTTATGCATTACTTGGCTAGATATTCAGTTTTCTATCTCACAGATAAGTAGGTTTATGCATTGCCCACGTTTCAAGCATTGGCAGGCAGTTAAGCGCGTCTTTTGCTACTTGATTCGTACCCAACTACTTAGATTGTTTTATCCCAAGGAGGGATCACTATGGCAAGATTTACATGCTTTTTTTTATTCTAACTGGATTGGTTGCTATGACACTCGTGTGTCTACTAGTGGCTTTTGCTTCATGCTTGGTTGCTCATGTATATCTTGGTTGAGCAAGAAGTAGGCTACTATGGCCACTTCTAGTTGTAATGTTGAGTATAAGGCAACTTTCACAACGACTATTAAGTTTGTGTGGCTCAAATGCCTTATGGCTGATTTGGGTGTTGGTCAGTCTTCAGCCACCATCTTCACTAATAGTCATAGCACATTGGCAGTTGCGAGGAACCCTATGTTCCATGCTCGCACTAAACACATTGAGGTGCATTATCATTATGTTTGGTAGAGGCTCTTTGAGATCAGCTTGGCATATGTGCCCACGCACGAGAACATTGCATACCTTTTCACGAAGGCTCTGCCTAGGGAGAAGTTTGAAGCTTTTCGCAAAGCTTTGGGCTTACTTCAATTTGTGGATTGATTCCACATAGCTTGGAACTTTGACCTTATACATGAGTGCTAACTCCTTGTTCACCACATCAGTCCCACGAGCAGATTTGTTGATATATTTAGGTAGTGATGTGTGTGAACACACTACGACCATCAAGGCACTTTTTTCCCTCTTTAGGAGGCTTTTCTCCCCTGGCTTGTATATACACCTATT
>CM035433.1:88064089-88344089 GCA_020310875.1 Ceratopteris richardii | reverse complement strand
TAGCTCCTGCTGTGCAATATGGCAGACTTTATCTTATTTAGAGAAGATATCAATATACCAGATTATGTTAAAGATTCAATATCAATCAGGACCTCTTATATGCAGAGATTAGTTTCCAAACTCAAAATTTAAATTCATAAACTGCTGCAAGCAGAAGATACATCTCTAGTCAAATATAAAAAACAAGGCTTTTGTGATGTAGATCGTGACCCAGGCTAATTCTTTAGCAGGCTTGGTCCTCACAAAAATAGAAAGCGCCTAAGTATCATAAATGTTTCCCTATATTGACAGCTATGAGGTGTCCCTTTTTATTGGATATATTCAAGATCAATTTTAGATCTTTCATTGCACATTTAGAAATAGAAAAGTAGATCATTGGAAGAACCTCTGTAAAAGCATTAATGAACAGTACAGTTTTACCTCTTGATTCCCTATCTCATCTCTTAATAAGATACAAGAAAAGAGACAACTCGGACATGAAATAGAGATGGAATCCAATCCTAGCTTTACCAAAGACACGGTGAACAACACGCTACAAGAACGGGCCGAATTTTCAAATGTACAGGTGAATCTTTCCCACCCACTCTTGAAAGAGAAACTTGTCTCCCCACCACGAGTAACCCCATGAACAGCAAGACGCGCTTATTCTTTAAAGCCAACCCAATCATCTTAAGTGACCAATGAGTCACGCAGCCAGAACTACTTTATGTAGAACCAGACACAATGAATAAGGAACATAATCTCTCTCTCTCTCTCTCTCTCTCTCTCTCTCTCTCTCTCTCTCTCTCTCTCTCTCTCTCTCTCTCTCTCTCTCTCTCTCTCTCTCTCTCTCTCTCTCTCTCTCTCTCTCTCTCTCTCTCTCTCTCTCTCTCTCTCTCTCTCTCTCTCTCTCCGTGTGTCTGTATGTGTATGTGTAAGAGAGAGGGAGAGACACATACAAGCATACATTCAAAAGCAGAATCTTAGCATGAAGAGTAACCTTTTGATTCGAGCACGAATAGAGCTCCTGCGTCCTCTTCAGCATATTTCTTTGAGTCAGTCGCAGTCACATTACTTCCGTTCGAGTGACTACGAAGGCCAGACGGCGCTCCTTGAAGTTCCAACATAGCGACCATCTATTGCTCAGACACCACTGGCAGAGAGTGGCTGGAAGATGGAGTCCACGAGCTTCACATGCGTTTTTCTACTTTCATTTTTTTCAACGCCTTATTCCAATTTCCGTGGCTTTTCCACTTTTTCGCTTGTTCAACTACAGCCTACAGGTATGAACGGAGATTTGTTTCACTTTTCCATCTCCAGCTCCAATGCAGACCGTCTGCGGGTGGCTTAGACTTTTTGTTCCAGCTGCCACACCTGTCAATATTCATAGTCCACTTCAATTCCACTGAAATGCGTTAGTCACTGTATGTCCACTTTTCGCGACTTTCGCGGGCTTCGGTTTGCTGCCACCTACCAGTACTGCACTTCTTCCTACTATGAACTTGTATGTCCTACCAGTACTGCACTTCCTATCAATCTTTACTTCATTACCAAAGGAATCCTCTCGCGAGTCGCGTGCAAATGAACTTTCACACAAGAACATAAAAGCGAAAGACTTCCACGACGCATTAGAAAACAAATGAATGGCTCCAACAAGGACTCATGAGTCGAGTCATAGTTGGTGTCATTGTTGTGGATATTTTTTTCTTTTAAGTGTCCACTTTGGTCGAACAGAACCTTGGATTACAGTTCCAAGGGATTCTGATTCCTCCTATTGTTGTGGAAGATCAAGAAAGTGACATTATTTGAAAAATATGAGGCAAGATGGTATGGTACGTAGGGTACGCAAATGGCTCGTGAATTATAGATTCAAAGAGGGTTTGGTACGGTATGGTAATATATATATATATATATATATATATATATATATATATATATATATATATATATATATATATATATATGTGTGTGTGTGTGTATACGTAGAGATATCAAAATTCTATTATGTATGAATGTGTGTATTTCATACATGTGCATTGTGTGTGTATCATGTATGTAGTGTGTATGAAAGTGTGATGTATGTTTGTAATATACTATTATTTGTTATGTACCGTGTATGAAAATATGTATGCATGTATTTCTACATTATAGTGATTTATGTTTGAACTTAGTGGTGTGCAATATAGACTACAATGTATGCTATATTTGACCTTTTGGTGATTAGTCCAAAATATGTATCATGAGGGGGTTTATTTAGCTCAGCCTATGATTAGTCATGAGATTGCATTATATCATATTATCATCTTTGAGGGATGTTACATATTCGTGAATGGTACGAATCTCAAATGGGAAAAAAAAAACACACACACTTGTGAAGAATATTTTTGGTGCGTGTTGTAGAATGGTTCTTCAAGACTCGAAATCTGCCGACCACAAAGTGCTAACTTTTGTTGGTAGCCTTCAAACTGAGCGATGACTTTTGTGATTGTAACTTGCAGCCAAATAATTAGATTATGGAATTGTGCTTCTAGAGCATAGATCTTTGAGGGTGTTTTATTTTCGTCGATGGCCTTTAGAAAGGTGTTTGGGTGCTTTGTATCTAAAATGGTACAAAAAAATAGCACGCATCACTTTGAAAAGTTAGCCCAATGAAGATTGGAGTGTATCTCTCAATCCATAGGTCGGATTTAGACATGTAAGGTACCATTGGAAAGCTCCTAGAATGAAATTTCTAATGAAAGAGATAGATTGAGGGTCCAAGATATCTATTATGGGTGAGAACTAGGTTCAATATACTGAGGTTGAGAACAAGGGCTCAAAACACCAAGGTTGCAAACATGAAGCTTCAAGACACCAAGGTTGAGAGCAAGGGTTCAAGAAAACTAAGGTTGGAAAAAAGAAGGTTCAAGATATTAAAGTGTATCTCTCGATCCATATGTAGGATTCAAATTTGTGAGGTACCTTTGGAAAGATCTTTGAATGAAATCTCCAATGAAAGCAATAGATTGAGGGTCCAGGATACCTAGCATGGTTGAGAACCAGGTTCATGATACTGTGGTTGAGAACAAGGTTTCAAGACACCAAGGCTTTGGAAATTAAGTTTCAAGACACCACGGTTGAGAGCAAGGGTTCAAGAACCCAAGGTTGATAACAAGAAGGTTCAAGAGACTGCGAAAGGGTGAGGACATTAATTCAAGGGGAGAATAGGGGTGGATCATCGAGGACAATGATCTATAGGAGGGGAAGAGACTGTTAGACTCAAGAAATGAAAAGTACGAGATGGTAAAACCACACCATAAGAGAGAGGATTAGGAAGTACTATTCAACCATGGCTTTGGGGACAAGTGGTTAGCCCACTATACTCATAATCGATAGATCATAATTTCAATTCCCCTTCCATACAACAAGGGATCTCTACTACCGAGGTTACATGCTTTTCACACTATGATTGGGTTGGTTGCTATGATAGTTGTGTTGATAAGTGGTTTTTGCTTCCTACTTGGTAGCTCATCACCTCCCAGCATCGCCAAAACTTGAAGTAGATGGTGTAGCTTCCAAAGACATCACTCTAGATGTGGCTCAGGGTGTTTTGGGCTCATGTCTTTCTCCTCTCTTCTCTCACTCATTTGTAGTTGTCATAGACAAAGCTATCTATAGTGCTTATCTTCCATGTTGAGGTCTTGTCTTTAGGAACCCCACATGGTGCTACTTCCACATGTTTTACCTCAACATGGCCAAGCTTTCTAGTCAGTCATCATCTCCATGAACTATCGGCTTGCTTGAGAACATCGCTTCCCTATAGCTTTCAAAGACTTCTTCTCCACTCCAAAGTGGTTGCACTCTTAGTCCATCCATCAATCATAGGGCAATAATGAGATCATTTCCATAGATTTTAGCAGATGATTCATTGTGGGAGAAAGTGCATGAGATGCACTCACTTATCATGTGGAAAGAATGGCTTTCAACATGCCATACTCAGCTAGTTCATGGATGCCCATGTTCCTAAAAGGATTAGCTCTTATACATCCATTGTTGATGTAGGGCACCAAGATGTATGGAGGAGCTTTCCTACTATCAAGATGGGTTCGTGAACTCAAATATGGTAGATTCATGCATGCAACTCAGACTCCCATATGGATGTAGCATGAACGGCTCCTATTTCAACCCCTTGCCTATAGCCTCCTCCCTTGATTTCCCTTTCACACTCCCCAAGTCCCTTGTTTTGCTCATGGGCAGGAGTCCATGAGTGTTGTTGAGGCTACTCCAAAATGCAAGGTTTTGATACCACTTGTTAAAGATAATGCATAGCAAGGATCTCTATGAGCTATGGCAATGACTGCAAGATAGATAGGCCTTCAGTCTAGTGATTCCATAGAGCGATAGAGATAGATAGATAGATAGATAGATAGATAGATAGAGAGAGGGAGAGAGAAGAAGAAGTATACATGGATAAGAATAGAATGTGTGCCTTATCAATCGAGGGTAGTTGGATACATACATATATATATATATATATATATATATATATATATATATATGTGTGTGTGTGTGTGTGTGTGTGTACATAAGGAAAGGCTTGGTCATTAACCTTGTTCAATGTTTGTTGGTGAAAAAGATAAGAGATGCACATGGATTTTTGAAAGAGGCAGATAACAATTGTTTACCAAAAGGTATTTTGACGATCTGGCTACAGCTTTCATAATTCAAAATGTCTCTTCCTTTCTCTCCCTCAAATCACCCTTCTTTCTTCCTTTCTTCTTTCTTTGTTTCTCCTCTATTCTTCTTCTTTCCTCTCTTTCTTTATTTTTTTCTCTTTTCACCTCCCTTTCCCTTCTCTTGCCTCTCAGTTCTCCTCAACTATTTTGGTATTGCCACTCTTACTAGTTGAACATGGCACTCAGAGTGCACATATCTCCATTGACAATAATGCATATTTTTATTTAGTAATTACTATGGTGAACTATATGCATTGACACATTGATATGCCATAATCACTAGTGCAGCATCTTTGTCTATCACAATAACAAGTATAGCTATAGCAATCAATATTGAGCCATTATCTAACGAGCATATTTTGATCACACCCGATAAAGCCTCAAGTGATCTATCTCAATGACCTCATACTATCCCAAAAGCAATATGTCCATGTGCCACTTAATCATAGGGGCCAAGTCATATCAGTCAATTGGCATAATACTAAGGGTACTACCTATCATACAATGCCAATCATGGGAAGCTTATCAACGCTAATTTAGTATCCCCCCATAGTTTCAATTGAAAGAGAGATTACATGTCCATGGACCCTTTCTACAGTCACTCATAAGTTGTACCAAGGATTAGTACTTGCGTTAGGTGACAAGGCTTTCATAGAAACTATCCAATGATTGAATCTTATTGTAGGGAAGCATAACTCTTGACTAAAGTATTATAAGCCCACCTCAACGAAGTTGAGGTGATCCAACATGTTAAAATTTCCACAATCAACCACACAGTGTCACTCATTGGTTATGTTAACGATTGGGGCCACATCTCCCATCTGTATTAGATGGCATGACTCTCACAACTATTGGAAAATGATTTGACTCTTAATATGTGATACCATAGCTCCTCATAAAAGGAAATCAAAAGCCCATTGAAAGTAATTGAGGTGATCTCATGCCTTCAACTCCACATCAACCCTATACAGGGTGTGGGGTTCTATGAGGCATCCTAAAATTTTAGCATACATGTGCTTAATCACCTCCATACATAGATCCAGGATTAGCAAGATTTTTTAAAGAAAATGTAATTATTTAAGAAGTAGTTGTGCTACCGATCATTACACTCACTACGTTTCCATCAAGTATAGTGTAGTCCCCTTCTATTAGGATGATCAATTGCACTAGCCAAAAAATCATAGGTGGTTTGGGTATTCTCGGTGTACAAGCTATGGCCAAGAAATTGAAGGCCAAGTGGATGGTCAAAGTTTAGAGCAACAAGAGAACCTCAAGGGCTAAAGTGATTTTCAAAAACTAATGATATCCTTGCTATCACTCGTCTTCCAGACAGTGAGGGCTTGACTTAATCATTCTCTTGTTCTCTTTATTCCTAGTGACTCCTAAAGGTTCAAATATTGTGTGCTTCTTATAGAAGGGTTGGAACAAGATGAAACCCTACTACACAGTCACCAACGATTGGAAGTAGGCCACTAGCATTAGAAAAATCTACTCTATTAAGGGATTAGAATTTGAAAACCTTCAAAGAGTGGAGATATTATGGAATAAAGGGTTTCATGTGGAAGCATCTCTCATAAAATAAATTAGATAAGCTTCGAAGACATTGACCCAACATGTAGAGTTGACTTAAAAGACTAGTGCCTTTTAAGTTGCAAAATTGATGCTTGGTGAAAATCAAAGATTCTTCTTTCACTTTGTCTAGATCTCCTCTTTCTAGAAGATCAGAGATGGCACAATGGCAAAAGAATGGAGATGAATCTGAGAATCAAAAGAAAATAAGACTATTATTGTTCACTTAAAAGTAAGTGGTGTTTGAATTGGTCTGATAGGATTTCAAGTTCAAGGAAGTGACGATGAAGATGAAGAAGTTGGCTATCAACTAGACTCAGTATCTCCTTAACAAGAATCAAAAGACGATTCAAATAATTCAACGTGCAAGAAGGGAAATTCTTTATCGCAAACTCCCACATCTTGAGGCTGAAGTCAATAAAAGGAAATTCCCACCTCTAGGTTGGGCTACACAAAATTAGAAGCAAGCTTAGATAGGAAGAGGAAATTCAAAGAAAGAATCAATAGATTTATATTAAAGATGACAAGGAAGGGAAAAAAAATAAATCAACTAAAGAAATGTGTAAACCCCTAAAGAAGAAGCAAGACAAGGAAGAGATCCCATACATGATTCACAACCATGGGGTAGAATGCTACTAACGAAGAGAATATTGAACTAATTGCCAACCATTTCACTCAACTCCTAGGGGTGTTCACTGCACTCTCTTCTCAAAGGCATGATTACATGGATACCATCTCTAAAGTTAGAACCAAAAAAAAAATCCCATAGAATATTGATGCATCTTCTTGATGCCCCCATCAATGATATAGAGATTATTTAAGCTATCGATTGGCTACCCAATGGTAAAAGCCCGAGTTTGGACATCCTTACCAATGAATTCTTCAAGACATTCAAGAGTGTTTCGATGAGCCCTCTTAGCCTAGTCTGGCACAAATCCCTATACTTAAGTGCTTTGCATAACTTTCTCAATGAAGTTGTGATTCAATTGATTCGCAAAAAAAGAGAGGAAAAACAAAATTGAAAATTGGCACCCAATCACTATGCTACAAATTGGATATAAAATCTTTGTGAAGATCCTTGTTAATCCTATATTCTTACATCTTTGATCATGGATCAATGACGATCAAAAAGGGTTTACTAAGGGAAGATCCATCCTAGAGGCTACCATTGATGTGTGGGAAGGCCTTCTAAAGAATTTAGATTGTGGATCTATAAGTGGAACTTTTGTCCATTTCTGATACCAATATCACTACAACATATCAGGGGTATACCGAGGCTTCTATCGGCGAAAATGCATGGGTGTGATTTTACCCCAACATTGGTGTAAGGGTCGGCATAGGCATCAGAACCGAACCATCAGAATAGACGTCAATGTAGGCATCGGTATGTTGGTATGAGCGCCAATACAAGCATCGATATTTTTTATGCTTATATCGACACTCATATCGATGCCCATATTGATGTCTATACCGGCGTCTATTCTGGCACCTATATTGGTGCACTACTAGGCGTATCATCACGCATACTGGTGACCATGCTAGGAGTACCGTCACGCATACCAACGACCATATCTGCAAATTTTCTTTTGGGTAGAGTGTGTTGTCTCTTGTTGTAGCAACATTACCATGATGTTGTGTAGCAAAAGAAAATATACTCTACCCAAAAAAATTGAGTACATGTGATCTGTACTCTAATGGCAATGGAAACATTGATTTCATAAAGCAAAATACTATCGGAGAAAAAAGAGATGAGCAGAATGAACCATGAACCATGTACAAAAAAGGTTATATATCTCATAAATGAAGCATTGTACAAGAGTGTGGCAAACCACTGTCATATATGAGCCAAATACAAAATGTGGCAAAGCACTGCCATATAACAATCAAATACAAAATTCTGGTGCACCACTGCCATATATAAGCCAAATACAGAATTGTGGCACACCATTGCCATACACATGCGCAGAAGGATCAAAACATCTATATCAGTAGTCCTGCAACAAAGAACATTCATGAAATGAGATAAATTGACATGATATTTACAAACAACAAGTAAAAACCAAGTTTCTAAGTTCATCACCTCATCATAGATGCTCCCATGAAATGACCGCATTGCATCCCTCCAAGTCTTCTAATAGTGCAAGCAATCCATGACAATATCCATAAGCCTCCTTCGTTCATGTTGGAGGACGACCCACTTCCAGCTCTTGCAATAAATATATAGAACGTTAGATGAACATACATGACATGCTTAACACAAACAAATTCAATAAACCAAATGATACTTACAAATTCGTGATGCATAGTGTCATATCCACTGATGCCCAAATGTGACGGTGCAACCCTCATGTGGCTACGACATCTCGTTGCTAGCGATATTAGTCAGGAGTCTGTTGTTGCTGGTCACGAATCATATCCCCATCCTCAGCATCTAACCATGTAAGCTTTGGTAAGCTTGCTCTGAGAGCATCACGAGCTTCGGATCATCGATGGGACATAGCTTCACATGGAATGTGCTGAATCCACTCTGAGCTGATAATAAGATGCCCATGTGCTGGTCGAAACTCTTGATAGATCATCTTTGTGATATAATTTTTATGATCTTTATCTTTTTCACTCCATTTCAACATGACAGAGTGTCCAAACTGTATGGAGCAAAGTTATCTCATACGTTGATACATGGCCTTTCTGGCCGCATCCATCACCGGAGCTCCATCACGGATACTATACACCTTGGAGTCATCATGTTCATGAGCACCCTAAGGTGTACGTGGTGTTTCACATGGTGTACCTACATCTGAGGTAATCGCTCTAGGAGTAGAAGTGGGCGACACAATGTCTATTGCACTGCCTCCACAACATTTGCCTCCTCTAGAGCTACTTGTAGATCCACTCTTAGAACCTCCTCCTCCAGAGCGTGACCTCGACCTATGGGAGAGGCCAGCACCTGTATCACACTCAGGTGTTGAATGCACACGTCTACTACTAGAACCACTAGAGGATGGCTGAGAAGATGGTCGTGGTGGAGTCATAAAGCTAGGAGACATACCTTTTGTTGGGAAAGATGGATGGATGCTCCAAGAGACTCAGTAGGTACTGCTAAACCTGCTTTGTACCAGCCCTCTTTTGCTTCAGAGTTGATAAGTAGACCTTCTTAGCTTTCCAATAACACCAAAAAATGACCTATGTGCTTTGGAAGTAATGTGTGTAATGATTGAACCAAAATAGACAACTTGGTAGTCCACAAACTCAAGAAAACCTTCTATTTTAGTCTTGACACCTGCTGACTGTTTTGCTCACTGTGACCAGTACAATAGAAATTGATAAAATTCCTTCTAGGGGTATTTAGTTAGCTTAGTAAGCTACCATTTTCAAGTGGAATGATGTAAAAAGATAAACTATGCTAAGAGAAATTAATTTAGCAAGTTTAGCTATACCCCCGACTTTTTAGGACTGTAGTAGAAATTGACCAGATTTCACCTCGACGCAGATTTCTCTGAAATGGCTGAATAGAATTACTTTAGACTTTGATAACATGTAGATGACTTTGAGCTGAATACAACAAGCTTTGAATCACTCGATTTGGTGGAGAATTGACCGAGATATGCCCTTGACAAGTTGACAGACTTTTGAGTAGACTAACAGAGAACTCAGAGATTAATGATGTAAATGTATCTATTAATTAACACTTGTATACAATCCCATTGGCATGAATAACATTACCTAATGGTGTAGAGAGGTGTAGGCTATGGTATAGTCCTCACACACACTCAAACTCAATAGAATGAGGCTCGGGAATGATCTCTCACTACCCGCGACTTTTCAAGTTCATTTTTATATGTGATGAGCAAAGATTTGAATTCAAATTCAAATTTTGGCTCCCTATGATCAAGCTGCTAAAAGCTTGGAGATATTCCTTCAATCAAATGAGCTACTTTTCCATGACTCATTGTGGTAGGTGATTACAAAAAGATTCTAAGTCAATTTGACTTTTACAATGAGGTAAAGTAGTAATTAACCACTAGCATATGTTCCTATGCTTCTTCATGTATGTGTATCCTTTGAAGTATCCTTTGAGCCAAATGTGTAGGCTTGCAAATTACACCAATAGCTCCCCCTCAAGCCAAACATTTTGGCTTAAGCCTTCATCTTCAATCTTCAAGTATATCGTGCAATCCAATCATGGATTTGAACCTACAAAGCTTTGTTCCATCCAAAGCTTTAGTCAACAAATCTGCACATTGCATGTTGGTTGATACATAGGTAAGTTGAATCTCCTTGCTTATCAAATTCTCTCTCACATAATGGTAATGAATCTCTATGTGTTTAGTCCTAGCATGATAGATAGGATTAGCTGCAAGGTGAAGAGAACTTGTATTATCTCCAAAGATAATTGGTGGCCTAGTATATAAGCCCAATTCTGTATACAAAAGCTTAATCCAAATTGCTTCCTATGTGGCATTAGCTAGTCCTCTATACTCTGCCTCTGTGGAAGACAAAGCAACAGTAGGTTGCTTCTTTGAAGACCATGAAATTGGTTTGTCACCTGCAAAAGAGATATATCCACAAGTGCTCCTCCTATCATCCTTGGATCCTGCCCAATCTGCATCTGAATAAACTTTGATATCAATACTTGAAGTGTAAGGGAAATACAAACCATGGTTCTGTGTACCCTTGAGATACTTTAGGATTCTCTTGGCAGCCTCTAAGTGAGGTATCCTTGGCTTGTGCATAAATTGACTTAGCACACTTACTCCATATGCAATATCAATTCTTGTAAGAGTAGCATAGTTCAAGCTACCCACCATACTTTGATAACCTGTAATGTCTTTGACTTCATCACCTTCATGGGCACTTAGCTTTAGGTTGACCTCCATTGGAGTGCTTGCTACTTTAGCATCCTGCAAGTGAAACTTCTTCAACATATCTTGTACATACTTTTTCTGAGTAATGTATATCCCTGAATTAGTGTAAACTAATTCAAGCCCTAGAAAATACTTCAATAACCCAAGATCATTGATCTTGAACTCCTTCATCATCTGGCTTTTGATATACCTGATTCCATTGACATCATTATCTGTAATGATGATGTCATCAACATAAACACAGAGATAGATTACCTCTGAATTACTTCTCTTAATGAACAGAGAAGTGCCAGCCTTGCTCATGACAAAACCTTGGTCTTGGAGGTATGTTGTTAACCTGTAATTCCATGCCCTAGGTGCCTGCTTCAATCCATATAAAGCCTTCTTTAATTTGCAAACATAAGTTACCTTCTTAGGGTCCTCATAGCCATGAGGTTGTGACATATAAACTTCTTCTGAAATCCATCCATTCAAGAAAGCATTCTTGACATACAATTGGTGCATGTTCCAATTCTTTGATGCAGCCACACTTACCAACACTCTGATTGTTGGCATCTTGGCCACAAGAGAAAATGTCTCTTCATAGTCAACGCCTTGGGTTTGTGCAAAACCCTTCGCTACCAATCTGGCTTTATACCTATTAATTGTTCCATCAGAATTTCTTTTCAACTTATAGATCCATCTGGATCCTATTACCTTCATAGAATCCTTCTTGGGTACTAACTCCCATGTGTCACTCTCTTCGAGTGCTTCAATCTCCTCATCCATAGCTTCTTTCCATTCTGATTTGGTTATTGCTTCTTCATATGAACCTGGTTCTTCATTTGACAAATCTTTGGCAAGATAAACTGAATGTTTAGTAACAAGAGATGTATCATACCCATATTTGATAGGTTTCTTGCTTTCTCTTTGAGACCTTCTAATTGATTGAGTTGATGATTCAGGTATGTCTTCAAGCTTCTTCATCTTCATTTCGCCCTTGGACTTCCATGCTTTGAACTCTTCAAGGTTGATAGTGTCTTCATCATCTGAACTTGATGCTTCATTCTGAGTAGGTTCCTCCTTTGCAAGTTTTGGAAATTCCTCTTCCAAATCATAGGGTAGTTTGACCTTCCTGCATTCATTCTCATACCAAGAATCATTTTCATCAAAGATCATATCTCCGCTTACCATAAATCCCTTATTGGTAGGATTATAAAACCTATAACCTTTTTTATTTAAATCATACCCAATGAAAATGCATTTTTCAGCCTTTGGGTCCAGCTTACCTCTTATCTGAGAAGGAATGTGCACATATGCTACACATCCAAATATTTTGCAGTGATCCAATGATGGTCTCTTACCATGCCATGCTTCATAGGGTGTCATACCATCAAGTGACTTAGATGGTAACCTGTTTATAAGGTAAGTGGCAGTAGACACACTCTCTGCCCAAAAATAGTTAGGTAATTTCTTATCATTAAGCATAGATCTGGCTGTCTCAACAATTAACCTATTTCTTCTCTCAGCTACCCCATTCTGTTCAGGAGAATACCTTGTGGCTATCTCTCGTTTGATGCCTCTGTCCTGCAAGAAGTCTTCAAATTCATTTGAGAAGTACTCACCTCCTCCATCTGACCTTAGCCTCTTCAAATTCCTTCCTGTCTGGTTTTCAACTAATGCAAGATATTTCTTAAAACAATTAAATACCTCATCCTTGTGCTTCATGAAGTATAATACAGTCCATCTGCTATAATCATCAATGAAAGACACATAGTACCTTGATCCTGAGACTGAGGGGTCTTTGCTAGGTCCCCAAACATCTGTGTGTACAAGCTCTAGGTAGTCTTCATGCATATATCCTTTCTTGGAGAAGGGTAACCTGTGAGACTTACCAAATTGACAAGCACCACACTTGTAAATCATATGTTCCTTGGATACATTAGGTATCCCAAGCACACATTGGTCCCTGCACATTTGTTTCAAGGTTCTTTCTCCTATGTGCCCTAACCTTTTGTGCCAAATCTCAAGCTCTGAAAGTGTTTGATCTTTATAACTGTATAGTGCAATATTCTTTGTATCTTCCAACTCAAAAGTGAAAAGTCTACCTGATTTTTCTCCTTTAGCAATCCTCTTGAACCCATGTCTTGGGTTCTCCACATATGCTCCATATTGAGTGAATCTGACCTGCAAACCTTTCTCCACAATCTGACCAACACTCATCAAATTTTTGGTAATGGTTGGTACATAGAGTACCCTGCTCAACAAATTTTGATTACCATCACAAGTCTTAACATTTCCAACTTTAACTAATGAATGCTTTGTATCATCACCTGTTTGGACTTGATGTTTACCTTTTGGTTCCTCAAGATCAGAGAGTAGTGCCACATTGCCAGCCACATGATTTGAGCACCCAGAATCAATGTAGAATAGGTGATCATCATTTGTACCTGACTTTGAAGTCATGTTCATGATCAGAAGAGAGTCATCTTGCTCCTCTCTGTAGTTGTTGTAATCCTTTTTGGTTTTGAATCCTCCTTGGTAGTTGCCATTATAATTGTTGTTGTAATTGTTGTTGTGGCCTTGGTGATGGTTGAACCTTCCTCTTGACTGTGAGTATCCACCTCTTTGGTAGCCTCTTCCTCTTTGATTTTTGTAATTCCTGAAACACTCATCTGTAGTATGATTTGATAAACCACAAATGTTGCATGGTGATGAGTTATAGGATCTCCCCCTACCTTGCTTACCTCCTCTGCCCCTTCCTCTTGAAGATCTACCTCTCCCTGCATAGTTGGCTTGGGAGGTAGAGCCTTCATCTTCCATCTTCTCGCTCTTGCCTTTATCCTTAGACTTCTTATCAGTGTATAGGGCAGAAGAGTTATTACCTTTGGATGTATCTCCATTCTTTGTGAGCTTTGCTTCATGTGTAAATAGTTGTCCCATGAGAGTTATAAGATCTGGAGTGTGCATGTCCATGTAGAGATCCATTGCAGTGGTAAAGCTTTCCCATTTGTCATCAGCCTTGATTCCATTGATCACTTGCCTTACAATTTGTTCTTCTTCAATCTCTTCTCCTATGCTTGCTAACTGATCTGCAACATCTTTGATCTTGGTCACAAATTCTGAAACAGCTTGCTTAGGTTGCTTCCTTAGTGTTGTGAATTCAATCCACAACTGGTTTTTCCTAGCCCTTGTATTGGAGGAAAAGTATGATGACAAAGTTTCCCAAGTTTCTTGGGATGTCTTACAATTTCTGATATGTGGCAAAAGAAAGTCAGAGATAGAGTTGAGTAAATAAGACCTTGCCAATGCATCCTTAGCACACCATGTGTTGAGCTTTTCCTGTTCTTCCTTGGTTGGTAATCCTCTTGCTTTGAATGAGGGCAATTCCTCATCTCCTGAGATGTATCCATAGAGACTCCTTCCTTGTAAGTAGGTCTTCATCCTTAGAGACCAAGCTTGATAGTTGTTCCTGTCCAATTTGTCAATAAATGAAGGAAAGCCATCTCCCATTTTACCTCTATTGCTCTGATACCACTGTTGGGAAAGATGGATGGATGCTCCAAGAGACTGAGTAGGTACTGCTAAACCTGCTTTGTACCAGTCCTCTTTTGCTTCAGAGTTGATAAGTAGACCTTCTTAGCTTTCCAATAACACCAAAAAATGACCTATGTGCTTTGGAAGTAATGTGTGTAATGATTGAACCAAAACAGATAACTTGGTAGTCCACAAACTCAAGAAAACTTCTATTTTAGTCTTGACACCTGCTGACTATTTTGCTCAGTGTGACCAGTACAGTAGAAATTGATAAAATTCCATCTAGGGGTATTTAATTAGCTTAGTAAGCTACCATTTGCAAGTGGAATGATGTAAAAAGATAAACTATGCTAAGAGAAATTAATTTAGCAAGTTTAGCTATACCCCCGACTTTTTAGGACTGTAGTAGAAATTGACCAGAGTTCACCTCGACGCAGATTTCTCTGAAATGGCTGAATAGAATTACTTTATACTTTGATAACATGTAGATGACTTTGAGCTGAATACAACAAGCTTTGAATCACTCGATTTGGTCGAGAATTGACCGAGATATACCCTTGACAAGTTGACAGACTTTTGAGTAGACTAACAGAGAACTCAAAGATTAATGATGTAAATGTATCTATTAATTAACACTTGTGTACAATCCCATTGGCATGAATAGCATTGCCTAATGGTGTAGAGAGGTGTAGGCTATGGTATAGTCCTCACACACACTCAAACTCAGTAGAATGAGGCTCGAGAATGATCTCTCACTACCCGCGACTTTTCAAGTTCATTTTTATATGTGATGAGCAAAGATTTGAATTCAAATTCAAATTTCGGCTCCCTATGATCAAGCTCCTAAAAGCTTGGAGATATTCCTTCAATCAAATGAGCTACTTTTCCACGACTCATTGTGGTAGGTGATTACAGAAAGATTCTAAGTCAATTTGACTTTTACAATGAGGTAAAGTAGTAATTAACCACTAGCATATGTTCCTATGCTTCTTCATGTATGTGTAACCTTTGAAGTATCCTTTGAGCCAAATGTGTAGGCTTGCAAATTACACCAACACCTTTGACAGGAGTAACGTTGCCCGTAGGAGTGATGCCAGCAGGAGTGATGCCGATAGGAGTGAGGCCGGTAGGAGTGAGGTCGGCAGGAGTGAGGCTAGAGGGAGTGCTACCACGAGCGATCTGGTACTGTGATGCAGCGGCCATATACTCGGGAGGCACTTGAGATATAAACTCCAAGAATTGCTCCTCTATCATAGAATGTGGAGTGACTGGAGGACTGTCTCCCATCATGCTCTATAACAAAAGAACTCAAATAATTAGCATATGACAATAAAGGTAATATAGAGAAATAGTAGTGTACAAAAGAACATAGCAAAAAAAATAAACACAAATTAGTACGTACAAGTGTTTGATTAAAAAATCCTCTATTCTAGCATCCCCTTGGAGATTTGATGCGCGGAGAATATCTATCTCTATATTGGCGACTTCTAAATCTCTTGGTATGCTATTTTCTTCTTGATCATCATCTGTTGCTTCATCGTGTATCTCGCCTTCTTCAAAGACCTCTTCATCTTGGACAATGATCTCTTCCTCCTCGACTACCAAATGAATCTCAGAGTCCACTACAGATGGACTTTCTTCTACATCTATGTTCTCACAAATTTGTCTACTACATGGGGAGACTTGTAAAACAAATAGACACTCTCGTTCTTTCAAATTTGGTATAAAAACAACTTGCTCATAGTGTTTGGCAAGTACAAATGTATCTCTTTCATCCATCCATAGTTTTGTGGAGTCGAATTGAAGCAAACCACTCTTATCCCGCCTCATTGTTGCATTTGTTATAGAGGTGACTACTTTGAACCATTTCACATAAAAAACAAAGTAATCAAACTTCCTAAAGGATAGCTTCAAGATATCTTGAATCACTCCATAATAATCTAGTTGGCCTTCTTGAGCATTATCGTCTCTTTGCACTAGCTCTACTTTTTTGGAAAAAGTTCACCATCACCCCACTATCAAAAGTAGACCTATTTTTGTCGATTCGTGCGATTTGAAAGTGTCATCCTTGAGATCATAGTGCACCGTATTTAGAATACTTCCAATCACATCCCTTTGTGAGTTCTTCTTCTTCTTCTTCTTCTTGAGAGATATCTTCACCCATTACCTTTGTTTGTGAAACCATTATATCTAGCCATCTACTCATTGGAAAGTGTGGAAGAGGTCGAAGACTTTCTAGAAGGGGCAAAAATCAAGTGGAACGATTCTTTCGAAACTGAGCTCTTTCCTTTGCGTTTATCTCCTTGGCAAGCTCATACCTTTCTAACCACTTCTGCATAGGCTTAGAGTTAATGATGCAAAGCTTCATTGCCTTCTCTTTGAAAGCTGCATCCATTTTAATTTTCATCCCTTTACCTTGAGATTCATCGCCTACGAGATGAACATCTTCATCATCGCTCCATAAGCAAGGCATTTCTAGGTCCAACATGCATAGAAACTTAGTCATGAATACAAGAGACTTTTGTACGAGCCATCCCTCTGTCATGCTGCCCTCTGGATGTGCTCTCTATCAAACAAACTCTTTTGATGTCTTCATAAAGCACTCTAAGAAGAACATCCATCGACTATGGACAATTCCTGCTATTGCAACTTCATCTACCACATGAACCAGTAAATGAAGCTGAATTGTGAGAATACTTGTGGGAAAGTATTTCTCTACCATACAAACAACCTCTATAGCATTGAGTTTCACACTCTCTATGCTATCTCTTTAGAAGAGATCCACTGTACCAAGGAACTGATTTTATAAATGTTGTTTGCACATCCTCCGAAAGACAATCAGAGCACAAACTATAAAAACTTGTGCCAATCATGAGACTTGAGCCCTCCAAGATTGTCATGTCATGTGAAGGTAGTCTTTAGACACCTCATGCACCCAGTAGGTGTTTGAAACTATGAAATTATCTTATTCACTTGTTGCTGTTCCATCTTGCAAAGCACCTAAGGAGATCTTGGTAACGATACTGTTCCATTGGGCTTAGTAATTACCCACAAATCTTGCATATGACCTGGCTCTTCCAAGTCCTCCCTTTGTGCTTTGCTTCCTTTCTTTTCGATCGAAGTCTTCCAGAGAATCTCTCCCACATTCTTGAAAATATGCATTGGGTCTACCAAATGATTGATCAATAACTCACTCCAATAAGGGAGTTCGTGAAAGATCGACAACCATTTCATGCCAACTATTGGTGTTTCTGAATCCCACAGCTATTTCCAATTGCTAGCTTTCATTTGGCATTGCGCTTGTTGACCAATTTTCCCTTCATGTAAAACATGTCTAGCCTGTATAATAATTACATTGAAGGCCTCGGTCAAATAAATACTTGAATAACTCTCTTGTTTTGTTAGATTCACTTCCATATCTAAATATAATAATTGGATCCCCCTTTCCAATTGGTCCAAATGTCACTTGATTGGCAAGGAAGGCACAAAAATAAGATAGCAACGAGGTTCATTTTGTTGACTGGTTTACGGATAGAAATAAATCGCCAAAAAGGTGCAAGAATCAAAAGAATCAAATAGGGGGTTGGTTCCCCCACTTCATTGCATGCAGATCAGGAAAATATCTATGATGTCCTTCATAGACACTTTTATGAAGTGTTTTGGAATAGCATGCTTCGAGTCATGGTCTGCATAGGGAACAAGCATGGTAACCCAAAATCAATAAACCTAAACATTCACCATAACTAGGCCAATCATGCATCATCCACATAAGTATGCCATGCACTCGCATGTCTCATCTTCTTATAGGTTGAGCCATGTCGCACACCGTAATCCATCCCATAAAGTGCGTAACTCTTTCACAAGTGGTGCAAGGTATACATCCATGTTTTTTATCTTATACTTACCTCGAACAATAAGAGCTAATAATAAATAGCCCTTCTTTGTGGCCAGCCATGGTGAGATGTTGTAATTGACTAAACATACAGGCCATGTGCTCCATGAAGAGCTATGTAAACCAAATGGATTTACTCCATCCATAGCTAGGCCTAGACAATAATTTCGAGGCTCACTAGCAAACTCTGGCCACTTACTATCTGTGTGTTTCCAAGCATCAGAGTCAGCAGGCACTCACATTACACCATTTGTAGACCTGCTCTTTGCATGCCATGACATTATTTCAGCTATGGATTTGCATCTAAACATGCTCTTAATTCTTAGAATAATAGGAAAGTGGCAAAGAACCTTTGCGGGGATTGCTTCGCCCACAAGGTCTTCTCTAAACCTATTTGCTCCACACTTTGGACATATGTGGAGATGCTCATACTCGTTCCAAAAGAGGATGCAATCATTCGAACAAGCATGAATCCTAGTGTAGTCCATTCCAATGGATTGTCAAAGTTTTTTTGCATCTCTACATGTTGGAGGCATGTCATTGCCTTCTGGCAAAAATTGATCTTTAAGAAGCTTGCAATAAGCAATTAGAATGATATTAGTAAGTAAAATTATTTTGATACAACAATGAAAGTTTATTTCAAATCCACTTACCTGAACAATCTGACCATCCATAAATGCATTGCAGATTGAGCATCGCGAGTGATGCACATAGTATAGATATCTTTGCCCCAGTGTATAGTGGTATACGAGCTAGTCTTCACATACTCTCATATTCTTCATCGGCTTCTGATCATGGAAATTCTATTGTCTCTATGAAACTCACGACATCTTCTCCACCATCGTGATCTTCGCCCATCTCATAAAATGCTTCGAGCATTTCTTCCATGTGTTCATTCTGTGTAATGCTATCAATACCTTGTACTTCTACCTCCCTTTTTGTTCTCTTCTCTCCATGAGAGGTTATCAGTGCAATGTCGTTTGGGTCCACTTGCTCACCACGGGGACCATGCAAATGGTAGCATAGGTTTTGTAGTCGACTTTTATCAAAGGATCCATATTCTCTAACATGTGGAGTACAAATCCATCATTTTTGATAAATTTGATACTTGCACTGAGTGCAAGAACATGCCATTGTCTCATTCGGATCCAAACTAGCCATCTGATATAATATGGCCATTTTGGAGTAGTTGAATTTTTTTTATTAAACCTAAAAACCATAATCCTAAAGACCTAGACCTAAAATATGTATATGTGTATATGCATGTGTATATATTATATATATCTAATTTATATATTTAAATTAAAGACCTATATATTATTTAGTTAAAACACTAGCTATTCTCATACTTATTTATCTATACTAAAATCCTATTTTTTTACATAGATTTAATTATATATTCTAATTTTTTTATTTTCTTTTCTTATATATATTTAATTTAATTAAAAAATAATTAATCCCTATTTTTATATATTTGATTGTATATATTTAGTTTGATATATATATATATATATATATATATATATATATATATATATATATATATATATATATATATATATATATATATATATATATTTATACATACTAAAGACCTAGACCTAAAACATGTATATGTGTGTATGCATGTGTATATGTATGTATATATGTATATGTATTATATGTCTATATGTGTATATATGTTATGCATGTGTAAAAACCCTAAACCCTAATCCTAATGACTTAGATAAAAATCCTATTTTTTATATAGATTTAATTATATATTCTAATTTTTTCTTTTCTTTTCCTTATATATATTTAATTTAATTAAAAAATAGTAAATCCCTATTTTTTATATATTTCATTATATGTATTAAATTATATATATTTAATTATATATATATATATATATTTATTTATATATTTAATTATATATATTTAATAAAAGATGATAAATTCCTATTTTTTATATATATGATTATATATATATATATATATTTAATTATATATATATATATAGACACACACACACACACACATATATATATATGTATATATATATATATATATATATATATATATATATATATATATATATATATATATATATATATATATATATATATATAAACACTAAAGACCTATTTATATATATATTATTTATCTTGATAATAAAGAAATATTTTTTATATATCTAATTATATATATTTATTTTTATTATATGTATGTAAAAAAACCTAAAACCCTAATCCTAAAGACCTAGACTTTAAACATGTATATGTGTGTATGCATGTGTATATATATGTGTATATATATTATGTGTGTATATGTGTGTATGCATGTGTAAAAAACCTAAAAACCCTAATCCTATTTTTATATATTTAATTTGATAAAAACTCTAAAATCCTAATTTTATATATTTAATTTTATATATTTAATTAAAAGACTAGCTACTTGTATATTTATTTATCTACACTAAATCCTATTTTTTATGTATGTTTAATTATATATTCTAATTTTTCTCTTTTCTTCTATATATATATTTAATTTAATTAAAAAATTGTGTGTATGCATATGTGTGTATGTATGTATGCATATGCATGTGTGTATGTATGTATGCATATGTGTGTATGTATATGCATATGTGTGAGTATGCATATGCATGTGTATGCATATGTGTATATATGTATATGCATATCTGTGTGTATAAGATAAGGTCTTAAGCCCAGAGAACGTGCAAATAATTGCACCTATATTCAGCTATCTTGGTTCTATTTCTCTTAAACTGCCAAAGCTTATTTTACCCTTAAGCCACCAATGTGCCTGATTTGGTTCACATTTCCGATCCTGTTAGCTTACTCCTTGGTCCTTTCCCAACTTTGATCTCGGTCCTATCGCCTTCTTTGCATGGAAGGCTCTATTTATGGTCTTATACACACTTGTCTTTGTGCTTATTTTTTCAACTTCTATTTCTCTTTTCCACTTTTGGACTTCACTATGCCTCTTCCTCACATATGGCCCACAACCCCAATTCTTTCCCTCTCTCTTCCTATCTCGAGTCTATCCACCTTTTATTTCCACTACTCCCACTCTCACTGCTAACCTCACACTCTTACCCTTTTTCTCCTTTAGTCTCACAACCACTCAAACACTCCCACTCACTCACTTGTGCACTCACCAAACTAGACACATGCCTACCCAAACACCCTTAAAACCCTCTTACACACATGTGCGCACACTAAGACGCTCACATGCATTCAGTCTCATGCACCCAAAATCAAAGCAACCCCTTGATTTATTCCCTATTGTGTCACTCTCCCTTTCTCTTGCTCACATTCACAGTCACTCTCTCTTTCTCCCAATCCCGCTCACTTCCTTAAGTTTACAAACTGAAATACTCAAACTCTTAAGCCTACTCTCGCACTCTCATACACACTCATACCTCACACTTTCCAAGTGTCAACACCTACCCTATTTTTCACATTCTTCTCACATCCTCACTCACATAGACTGATATATTCATGATGCTCACAACCTCTTGCCCTCGTTCTTTACACACGCACATTCACTCCTCAACCTTCATTCACTCTTTTACTCCGACGCTTCCTTTACTCCACCCTTCTCTTCGTACACACAACAAATCAAGCACATGCACACTCAACACACCCTCAGACAGGAAGTCAATCAGACATTCACCTTCAATTAGAAACTCTTCTTCTTGTGCTCCAACTTGCTCATTCACTAACTCTCAACCATACAATCACATAATCCTACACAGACACTTTTACTTGCATATTTCTCACTAAATCACACACCGGCTTGAGCACACAAACTCACTCACACACTCCTAGCCTCACTCCCTTACTTACTCTCACTTAACCACACGGACTCACTGAAATGCACACCCACACAATCATATGCTCATGAAAATACACTTTTTCATAAACACACACCTGCATACACACACACACACTCTAATATTCAACTATGCACAACCTTGGATTTAGACACTCACGTACTCCCACCATGAGACACACATACTTGCATGAAAATGCAATCCCATCACAATCATCCTCAAGCAACCAATCAATAAAAGCAACTACATGCTGTGGATTTTTCAAATCTGAAAGCTGAACATTGATACAGAAGTTAGATGCTACTTCTGGTGGTAAAATTAAATCATTTGGACTTGAAGGCATTGATATCATTAACTGCTTTGGTATCAAAACTTGATATGTCATTGATCCAGGGATGTTTTTGAGCGTACTTATTAGCTTTACAATACTAATATCATCCTCTGTGTCAAAAAAGGACTCCTGCAACTCTTCGTGTAAAGGAATAGGCTCACAAAGAGGTAGTGATAAGTTTTGCTCCACTTCTTCAGCTTCACAAAAAGAAATAATCTCATTTATAGGCAACTCAGCCATCTACCAATCAGTCGTACCAATCTCACCATGAAGTGCTCCACCAATGGACACTACAAAATTCTGATTGTCATTATCCCACGGATTCCTGAAGTAGTGAATGCTGGCATCCTTAGTTGACTGAAAATCTTCAAAAAAATCACGTATCGCCTGGTCGTCATCATCAGGAGCAGCACCATCTTGAAAGGGCTCGTCATCACAAAGCAGAAAGAAGCGTTGAAGGTCAGTATCTTCATAAGAGCTCCAAGAAGGAGCTGAAACATTTTTTGTGAATTCCCATGCCATGTGTATGCCACGCACATGAGAGGAAGCCTCGACATCCTCCAATACCCTGAGCATCGGCGTACTCATGGCGGATGACATAGAGACCCTCGATGCATGCGAATGGACCCCGCGAGTCACCCAGTTCTAGAAGATTTGATAAAGTGAGTTCAAATACATTCCATGGCACCTTGGATCTACACAATCCTAAAATTGCATCAACAGCTTCTTCTGCCAGCTCTCATCAAAATTACTGAAGCACTCATGACCATATGCCATAACTGCTTTCTGCATTGCCTTGGCATCTTTTGAGGAAATAACTGAACTGAACAGCTTCTTTACAGATGATGATAGCACACTTTGGGAGGTTTTCTTGCTCTCAAATGAATTTTCTTCATCAACCCCTTCATTGTCAAAGACTCGGTTCACATGGTTCGGATGATTGCTTTGAACTGCAAACCTCAAGTGTTAAATTGATGTTGGAAATTCCTGTGTGGGTATCATCTACAACATTGGCAAGCTCAAGAACCACAGAAGCAAACCGAGTTGATTCTTTCTGCATATAGATTCCCCCCAAGCAAGTCACACAATTTTTTCCGGTTTCATTCTTACCCATTGCGTTTGTTGCCCTTTCATTATGACTGATGGACATACAAAATTCCATTTGAGAAAAACACACATGCAATCGAAAATACACACGCATTCACACTATTCCACACGTAGAACTCCCCAATTGCTTCTAAAAATATGTTGTAATTTCACACCTTCAATTTGAAATGCAAATATATACAAACACTCTTGGATCCTTTTTGATACATATGAGATTACCGCACCACAACTTTAGGATGCCCACATATCATAATCAACACACATAGATGCACATGTACATACATATTTCCATGCTCATACATGCACTCACCTATTGCAAATCCTGCACTCAAGAAGCTCTCCATGCTAACACATGCATACACCCAATGAACGTCAATACAACCGTCAACAATTCTCTAATTATTAAAAAAACATTTTTGACAACTTTATTTTCATATTCATCATGCTACTAGACTGCCAATCCACACAACCTTCCTGTGTAGCATACTCCCCTCTTCTTGCTTGCGATGTCGTCCTCGACAAGAATTCCCGCAATGTCCCTTTTCACCTGTCACTCATCCAAATGGTTAAATTTTCCATGGAGATATACAAAACACAACCATTCACTCAATCAAGAGATGGGACCCGTCAACCACAAACATATCTATATCATTCTCTCTTCTCATGCACAATCCTCATAACTATTTTTCTTCATTTGTTAATCGCCTCATCATGCCAACCATGTTCACAATCACGTGCATCAATACATTCATGTAACTCATCCATTACACCGTTGATCACATTCTCTCTTTCATACTCATGCATGACTCCTTTCCTTTCCATCTCATGCTCTTATGCAATAAAACCAAAGCAATGCAATGTATGCATGTCTTATTTCAAAACATGTTTGTAGTTCATAACAACAATTTTCTGTGTTCGACTAAAAAATGGTTTCAAGATGAAGACATGATCTTGCCCTCGATAAAATAATGACCCAACATCAATTGTTATGATTATTTTTTTTCAAAACAAATTCCTTACCTTGCTCACCTTATTGAAAACCTTCTTGATTTCCTTTTCTTTCTTATCTGCTCACTTATCAAAAGATGTTAGCCCAAAAAAATATGCAATAATATAAAGAGAAAAGAAACCCAAAAGGTCACAAAATCATATCGCATAATAAGATTCATTATCCCGTTTTATGCAGGCTACTGTTAAACGCTGTTCTAACTGTCAGAAACGCGTTTAAACGAGTATTGGGTTCTTGGGAGTGGAAGGGGTCTGTAAAGACAGAGGCCCTATGCTTGTTTCCCAAAATTACTTCACAACACAATATACCAACATTCAAGATTTTATCAAGAATTGGTATCCCATTCTCGATCTTTACGGTTCATCATTTTAACTCTATCAGAGTCTGCCGAACACACTGTACCAGACTATCAGTATCGTGATACCGAATTACCTCAGAACCCTTTTTCCGAATACACACTACTGTAACATTTAACAATAGTTCAACCTTCACCGAATAGCGCTCACAATCCAACAAACCGAAAACACAAAAGGACTCAACAGTTTTAGACACACAGTGTTGAAGACTAATACACACTGGAGATAACCATTACTGTAGCCAAATCTCACCGTACAAGTACAGATCCCAATACTGAAGACAACACAATACAGCTCAGAATCCCAGAACACTACCACAACTACACATACTTCTTCAACGACTGGCATAACATTCCAAGAAAGAGTACCACGATACGCGTAATTAACACAACAATCGCATTAGGGATTCACAAACTACTCACTCAGACAACAACCCGGCGAACTACTGGATGTCGAGAAAACTCACAACAAACAGGTCTCGATAGACAACAGAACAGAATCAAGAACCATACACTACAGTATACTCAGAATACTTGGAATTATACAAACAACACTACAGTAACGACACAAACAATCACCCAGACAGACAGTCAGGTGATTCCACGAATCGTTACCGGCGCGTCTCTTTTTCATTGCTTTATATAAAGATTACAACCATCTTGTAACAACCTTTCGCTCGTGCTAAATCTAAAAAGATTCAGTTTTATACAAATGCCAATCCGGTGGCCGACTAACACTGGCACGCATGGTGGACTTGAACCCGCAGGTTTTTACAAAATTACTGTTCGTCTATAATGCCTTCTAAATACATGTTTCTGGCTAATCTAAAGGTTCGGACAATTTTCTTCTATAAAGTTTCTAACATCTGTTTAAGAGTATCCGGTTCTACTAATTGTGCATCTACTCTTACAGAACTTAATGAAATAGCTTCGGCCAGCAAAATTTTTGCCTGAGTCTGCAAAAAGGCTTCTTGTAAGTAGAAGTCGTTTGATAAGGCTGCATCTCTGGAAACCTTCATCTCAACAACTTGCTTTTCCATTCTGACTACTCTGTCTTTTTGATTGTCCAGTTGATTTTCCCTTCTTTCGATCTCTTGATTCTGAAACTGTATGGTTCTGGAGTATGCATCCCTTTCTCTTCGGAGATCTGTTATTACCTTCTGTGTTTGAGCTTCCTTGGTCAAATAGTGTTTAAGCATGTTGTTGACATCTGATAAAGTTTCGTTTGTTCTTTGGAGTTCTTCTTCTGTTTTCATAGCCTGCTTATGCTGTTCTTGGCTTTGCTGTACTACTTCGTGTAGCTGAACTCTGATTTCTTCTAATAAATTGCCTAAGGCTACTCTGGCATCTTCTTTATCCTGTAGCTCTTGCTTCATTTGATTGATGATGGTATTTGCCTCATTTAATAACTCTTCTTTGGTTTTGAGGTCGGCCAGTGCCGCATTTCTCTGGTTGGTAAGTGTCTACTATTCTGCGAGTTGGGCTTGGAGATGGGTAATCTGGTAGTGCAGCTGATGGTTTTCTGCTTTGACCGCATCTATTTCTTCCTATAGAGGTGTGATGTCTGCTTCTAGGACATCCACCTTGTGTTGTAACTCATTTCGGATGTTATCAGCAACCTCTTTCATCTGGATTGGTAATTGCTGTGATAGATGAATGAGCAATTGACCCATGTTGGCAAGCTCAGAAATTACGGGAATGGACGGGAGCGGAAGGTGAGGACGAGGTTGAGATGAGGAGGCGGTGAAGAGTTGTTGGGAGTTGGGTGGTGAGTAATTCAACATCTAGGTGGTCGATTAGCACGATGGGTTCTGCTTTTACAAGAGTTTGATTACGAAGTTATTCATCGGCCAGGCAGTTCACATGCCTTAGCAGATTTCCTTTCTCGTTTAGATTCCGATGAAGCTCCGGTTGGTGTAGATGACACGATACCAGCGATTTATGCTTCTGAACCAACTAATGATGATATTGCAGACCCACCTATGTTATCTACTTATTATGATCAGATATTGACATTCCTTACTGATGGATGCCTTCCCTCTCAGACTTCTCGTGCAATACGTAGGAAGATTGCAGTTTTTAGTCGCTGATTTCGGTTAATTGCTGGGGAACTATACTATATGGATCACACTAGAATTTTACTTCGTTGTATCCCTCCACACGAAGTTGATTCAGTTATTACTTTGGCTCACTCAATTCCTTCCGGTGGCCATTTTGCTGCAGATTTAACACACCGAAAAATTCTTCAGAGTGGACTTTGGTGGCCTACTATGTACAGGGATGTATTGCAGTTTGTCAAAAATTGTGATAATTGTCAAAGATCTGGACAACCGTTACAGCGCCATTTTTTCCCTCTACAACCTGTCTTGCCATTAGAACCTTTTCAAAAGTGGGGTCTAGATTTTATCGGACCTATTACACCACCGGCAATCCTCAGTAGTAATCGTTATATTCTGACCTGTACAGACTATGCAACCAGATGGGCAGAAGCATGGGCTTTAACATCTGCCACAGCTGTTTCGGTGGCAAAGTGTCTAATGAAAGATGTCTTTCCGCACTTTGGCTTACCTCTGGAGCTTGTTACAGATCAGGGCACTCATTTTGTTAACAATCTAATGAAAGTACTCACACATTCTTTTCAGATCATGCAGAAATTCAGTTCACCATATTATCCTCGTGCAAATGGTTTAGCTGAGAGTACGAACAAGACCCTGTTGAATATGCTTCGAAAACTCATTATGGAAGCACCGGAAAGATGGGACCAATTGTTACCTGCAGTCGTGTGGGCATACCGAACTACCTACAAGGTAGCAACAAGACTAACACCTTTCAAATTAGCTTATGGATTGGAAGCCATAGCACCAATGGAGATTGTTGTGCCAAGTCTACGCGTAGCTCTCACTCAGAAACTGATACCAGAAGATTCTTTATCCTTTCGGCTAGATACACTCAGAGAATTGGATGAGCATCGATGGACAAGTTTTCTGACGATCCAGGAAGTTCAGTTAAGACAAGCCCGAACACATGATCGATATCTAAGGACTCCAGTTTTTACGGTGGGACAACTTGTACTCTTTTACAATGCAAAGTCGAATCGCTCTGCTGACAAATTCAAGTTACGATGGTTTGGCCCCTACCGGATTTCTGAACAAATGGGCCCAGCAACTTTTTGGTTGACTACTTTGACCAAAATTCCTCTTCCGAAAGTCATCAACAGTTCGAAGCTGCGGCCGTATCAACAAACATCTAACCCGTGCTGAAACGTTTCGCGGTTGGCCTCGTCTTTTGGTGTTCTCTTTTCTTTCCTTTTATTTTCTTTTCTTTCCTTTTCTTTTTGCGCGCTTAATAAAATAAGCCTATAAATATCCGCGTTTTGATACCTAATTATGTCAACAGCCGCCCTGCCCTTTCCAGCTACTCATACATGCACACTGAAGTTAAGAAGTTATCATCTCAACGACAAACGATGATTAGTGATTTTGATTGCTCTCCAGTGCAGCGCATCTACTTAACCTTTTCCGTTTCGCCGAAAATCGCTATTGTGTTTGTGTATTGTGTGTGATTGTATAAACCCTGTGCGTATTGTGTCTTGTGCTTGCTGTCATCGTGCGTGCCATGGAAGCTCTGGCAAACTATGCCGCTTTCCGTGACGGACTCCCTACCGAGGTAGGAGAGTTTCTGCGCACCCGTGGGTTATCCAATTTTGCTGAATTGCCTTGGCATTCAGTGGAATTCCACCCGTTCTTTGCCCAAATAATCGCTGCCATCGCTGCTACTCCTGCCACCAAGCAGAGTTGGCCAATCACCTCCCTACCATCCCGCACCGTAATCACATTCCAAAACTTTGCTGATGCGTTTTGACTCCCTCAGCAAGGTCGGGAAAATGGCCCGAACCTCCTAGTAGCAACAATGATACAATTGTTTCCTAGGTATTCATCAAACGAATACGCGATCCTATGTCGACCGAAACTTGAGAGATCCGCACTGCAATTCCTCGTAGCCATTCTTAACCTCCAGAAGCGAACTTATGGCATCTCTAGGCCTTTCTACTCTGCTATTGATTTAGCTGCTCGAGAACCAGTCAATTTTGCATCCTACTTCTTCCACCGCATTCACAAGGAATGCGTATCAATAATCAAACAGGTAAACAAGGGAGGAATGGCAAGGTCCAGACTGCCGCACATCATATCTTTCCTTTTTCCAGCCATTCTTGTAGCACAACCACCACCTAGAGGCCCGGTCTTACACCATGAAGAGTTGGTCCAATTATTGGAAGATGATGAAGAAGACGAAGAGGAACTCAATCAAATCTTCCGCCGAAAGAGAATTAGAATCAGTTCATCTGAAAGTGAAGCACAAGGTTCAGCCGAAGGAAATAAAGAAGATGACAAAGAAGAAGAGAGGACGAAGAAACCTTCCATGACACCGCAACATCTATGCAGCACGAATCATCAGCACAATCTTCGTCAAAAAGGCAACAAGAACAGGAGGATCACCACGAGTCTTACACAAGCTCGTCCAAACAAGCATCTCAGCAGCAATCTGAGCAGGAACAACAAGGAAATGAGGAACAAATCATTAAAGATGTTTTTGACGAACTACTTAGAGCAGTAGAATCTACAGTTGCTGATACCGTCGACACCACACAACAAACCACAGAACACGTAACAGAACCTAACCCTACCCTTCCCATTCCTCCACCGGAACCGCCACTCAACCCCATCCTTCCTATTCCACCCATTGTCCCCGATGAACCCGCGGCTTCTTCATCATTGTTGCCGTACTAGGTAGACAAGTGCAGCATGATCTACATGAAAAGTAAATTTCCAGCCAAGTAAATAATGCCTAAATTTCTTGATAGAGTATACCAAACCCAAACATTCCCTTTCGGTTACAGAGTAATTCTTCTCAGCAGGAGCAAGCCTTTGGCTGGCATAGTACACAGGCCGAAACCACTTATCGGTGTGTTGCATTAGAACACTGCCAATGGCAATATCTGAAGCATCAACAAATACATGAAATGGGCGATCCCAGTCAGGAGGTTGTAGGATTGGAACCTGTGTTAGTAATCCCTTTAGACGATCAAAAGCAATTTGGCATTCCTGAGTCCACTCAAATTGTCGAGGAGTCTTGGTTATTAACCTGTTCAGTGGTATTGCCAAATGAGCAAGCCACCGTAAGTGCCGACCATGCCATCTTACTTGGCCCATGAAGCACATTACTTCCTTAGGTGTAGTGGGTACAGGTGCTTCTAACACAGCTGTAATTTTATCTGGATCCACCTGTATTCCCTGTGCAGATACAATGTGGCCAAGTAGCCTTCCACATGAAACCGCAAACACATATTTGTTTGGGTTCAAACAGAGTCTGTATTCTGTGCACTTCTCAAAGCAACACCGTAAATGGAACAAGTGTGCTACCATTTTTCCAAATAACAAAAAATCATCAAGATAAAATTGCATAAGCTGGTAAGGTAAGGGGAGAATATTTCCTGCATACACCTCTGAAAAGTACTTGGGGCATTTCTTAATCCAAACCACATTGCAGTACAAGCAAAAACACCCCAATTGGTAATGAAGGCGGTCTTCGGTATATCCTGTTCAGCCATTCTAACTTGATTATACCCACTGTATCCATCTAGGAATGAATACATTTCATGTCCTTCTATTCTATCAAGCATCGTGTCAAGAAAAGGTAGCGGAAATGGATCAGGCACCGTAGCTGCATTCAATTTTCGGTAATCCACACATATTCGTAACTACTTATTCTTTTTAGGCACAATAACAATTTGTGAGATCCATTCAGCGTGCTCTACTGGTACGATGAATCTGACTTTGAGTAGTCTATCAAGCTCTGCCTTTACCTGTGATGCATAGTTCGGATTCATCCGGTAGCTTGGTTGTTTGATTGGTTTTGCTTCCGGCTTTAGCATGACCCTGTGTTGGTAGATGCGCGGGTTTAGACCTTTCATATCTTTGTAATCCCAGGCAAAAACGTCAGAGAACTCTCGGAGTAGCTGAATTAAATCCGCTTGAAATACTTCCAGTAAGCTTTCCTTTATCTTAACAGGACGTGGATTTTCTTCATCCCCTAAATTATAGGTGATCAGCTGATCCTCTGGAACATAAAATTGTCGAGGTTTCTCTGTATCCTCAGCTGGCTTAAAAAGTCGTTGTAGGTGAGCGTTATCTATAGCAGCAGTATCTTCCTTCTTATCTTCTTCCGTTACAGACATCACCGTACAAACTGAGGGACTCCAATTATCTACAACAGATTGTAGATCAACAGTTCCTAGGGAGATCAAGTCAATGTTATTTTTCAGAAACTCTTCTTCTTCATCATCTGACAACCCATCTAACATATGAACTGGTTCTGCAAAATACGGTCTAGCATGCAATTTGCAAGGCTGTATAGCATCTAATTTTACAACATATTTACGATTATTATCTTTGAAAGTGAGTTCCTATGCAGACTAATCTTGTATAACCTTAGCTTGCTTCAGCCAAGGACGGCAAAAAAGAAGATTATAATCAAGGGTGGATTCCGGTAATTCTAGGATTACAAAAGTCATCTTAAATGTGGTACCCTGCAAAGTTATTGGTACATTCCGAACAAGACCTACTAGATGGACTCTTGACTGGTCAACCATTCTGACAAAGAACTGAATTGGTTTGATTTCGGTCCATCCTAACTTTTTACATAGTGCAGCAATAGCAATGTTGACACCAGACCCTCCATCAATTAGTACCTGTGTAATTTTATGATTTTTATACCATACCGTAATTAAATGAACCGAATGATCGACCGTAGAATCAGGTTCCGGTTGCACTGTCGCTGTTGCCGGAATACAAGAAGATACAAGACTGAACTGCTGTTGGAATTGTTGTCGAACTCCTGGTAGTAGTGCAAGTAATTGGCCAAGAGCAAGAGTAATGGACGCTTTAGATAAAATTTCCCAGGCCTTATGTGATTGAATTGTGTGTTCCATAGATTTTGAAGATGATGCACCGACTGAAGATGATGTATCTGCTGAAGATGATGTGCCTGCTATTGAATTAGAATCTTGTTTTTGTGTTCCTTCCTTGGTTAACGGAGCCTGGGTCACCGGGATAGGATCTGGAAACACTGGAGGTTTGGCGGTGGTCCATTGACTAGCCTTATCATACATCCTTTGTTGTTCACGTATGCCTGGTTCAAATACATCTGCTGTTAGTTGTAGTTGCTTACCAGATTGGGTCTGAATTACTGTAGCTTGCGTTTCTACTGGTGTACACGATTTGTACCATATTAGTCATTCGGTTTTGACGTTCTTTCTTCCTCTGATCATACTCAGCTGCATCCTTACAAAATCTTCTAATGTGACCAAATTCACCACAAAAATGGTAGCGCGGTGGTGGCAAATTGGGATTTTCCTGTGCTGGTCCGGCCTGCCAGCGGTTTGCATTGTAGTTATTATTTCTCTGCCCTCTGTAATTTCGATAACCTTGTTGTTGGTTGTTTCTCATTTGCGGAGGTACATAGTGATTGGCTGGCTGTCCTGGTTCTTCTATAATTGCATTCACTGTTGTTGTTCCCTGCACTTTGGCGTTGTATGCACAGTTTTCGGTGGTATGTCTGGTAGTGTTGAAGATAGCACAAAACAACTGATTAAGTGCACAAGTGACACTGGTGTGCCCTGAGTTTTTGCAAGTGGTGCAGTATATCTGTCTGGTCGGATCTTCTACAATAGTTTTATTTGCTTTTAACCACTCAAGGTCTTCTGTAAATCCTCCAACCTTGTTTTCAAGCTGCAAAGCCATTGCTATCACCGCATCTAGTGTCATAGCTCCTACATAGCATATGATCATAATCTGTTTGAGTTGTAGAGTCAAACCATTGATAAACCATTGAGTGATAAAGTCATCCGGTAGGTTGGCATGTGCTGGAGGTAACTTCCTCAAATGAGTTCTGAATAGGGTGGCATATTCCTGCACTGTTTGATTTATCTTCTGTCTATTGTTTTGTAGGTAGTCGAAAATTTCAGCTGGATTCTTCTTTAGCCTGAATCTCTGCAGAAATGCATCCCTTATTGCTTCATAGGTGCCGAAGTGGTTAATATCATATTCTGTAAGCCATCTGGCTGCTTCATTAACCAATGTAGACTGGAAGACAATAGCTTTATACACTGGATCAGGTGGATGATTGAGCACTGCGTAACTTATCTCAAATGTGCGTACATGAGCATCTGGGTCATCGCCTGGGAATCCTCCGAATTTAGTGTACATTACTCCTGTTGGAGTCAGCCTGGGTGGACATAGTTGTTGTTGTTGTTGTTGTTGCTGCTGCTGTTGTTGTTGAGGTTGTTGTTGTTGTTGATATTGTTGCCCACTCATCGTGCTGGTGGTTGTGTTATGACTATCTTCTGTATCCCGAGGCGGAATATCTGAATCGTCAAAATTTGTATCGTCAGCCTCTGCACTTTCCAGTTCGATAATATTATTCAATATGTTCCTGATCTCAGCTTCGAGTAGGCTACCTTCCTTTTTGATGTCAAATGTAGAAAAGCTTACTCCCAATAGCGGTGACTGGGTTGAAGATTCACCAAAAAATGGTAAACCATCGTCGAAAAACTGTGAATTCTCAGTAACTTGTACCGAAATAACACCGGAAGGTGTCGATTTTTCACCAAAACAAAGTAATTTTTCTCCTTCACTGATGGCTTTGGCCAAGACATTTTTATTCGCAAACAAATTTGAATCTTGACCTAATGGTCTTAAATTAACTTCATGTTGCATCCTGGTAGATTCTGGAGTTACTATATCTTCGACAGACTGTGCCGAAATCGCACCAGAATCTGCCAGAGATGTAGTACGTTCCACCGAAATATGATCGGAATCGCTACTAGGGTTCTTCACTTTCTTGACAACTGGGTTAGACCTATCTGTGCTTCTACCTCCTGGAGGCATCCTTAGCAAATTAGGTACCCAAGGCTGTCTGTTCTTTGGATACATTTCACCGGATCGAGTAACTGGCATGTATCATCTTTTGGTATTAATCACGTACTATTACTGTCCATTTACAATCTAGAGTCGCGTTACCACAATCGATTTTGCAACAATCTGATCTGTTGCCACCTTCCCACAAACGGCGCCAGTGTTAGACGCTGTTCTAACTGTCAAAAACGCGTTTAAACGAGTATTGGGCTCTTGGGAGTGGAAGGGGTCTGTAAAGATAGAGGCCCTATGCTTGTTTCCCAAAATTACTTCACAACACAATATACCAACATTCAAGATTTTATCAAGAATTGGTATCCCCTTCTCGATCTTTACAGTTAATCATTTTAACTCTATCAGAGTCTGCCGAACACACTGTACCAGACTATCAGTATCGTGATACCGAATTACCTCAGAACCCTTTTTCCGAATACACACTACTGTAACATTTAACAGTAGTTCAACCTTCACCGAATAGCGCTCACACTCCAACAAACCGAAAACACAGAAACTCAATAGTTTCAAACACACAGTGTTGAAGACTAATACACACTGGAGATAACCATTACTGTAGCCAAATCTCACCGTACAAGTACATATCTCAATACTGAAGACAACACAATACAGCTCAGAATCCCAGAACACTACCACAACTACACAGACTTCTTCAACGACTGGCATAAATTCCAAGAAAGAGTACCATGATACGCGTAATTAACACAACAATCGCATTAGGGATTCGCAAACTACTCACTCAGACAACAACCCGGCAAACTACTAGATGTCGAGAAAACTCACAACAAACAGGTCTCGATAGACAACAGAACAGAATCAAGAACCATACACTACAATATACTCAGAATACTTGGAATTATACAAACAACACTACAGTAACGACACAGACAATCACCCAGACAGACAGTCTGGTGATTCCATGAATTGTTACCGATGCGTCTCTTTTTCATTGCTTTATATAAAGATTACAACTATCTTGTAACAACCTTTTGCTCGTGTTGAATTTAAAAAGATTCAGTTTTATACAAATGCCAATCCGGCGGCCGACTAACACTATGTACACACAAGCGACATTGAGATTTCCTAAAGCACGGCCTTACCTCATATCCCAAAAAACAGATCATCAACAGATGAAGCGAGACAAGAATAAAGAATTTTTAAGAAACAAATACAACACTACCGACCTTTGGAACAAACTTGCTGATAAAATGAGAACAAACCAAATATGAAAAATGGATTACGAACCAACCACTCATACATATAATACTTATACCTTTCGTTGGTATTGGCCTTGAGCAGATCGATCTATCAGCTATCATCATCCCGTCCCACTAGACATGTGCATGCAAAAACACACCCTCCCGCGTGATCGTCGCCCTCCTCCTCTCTATGTCTCCCCCTCAGGAGTGAGAATATATAAATTTTTTTCTTTTTTTTTTGTTTATTTTTAATTCACGAGTTGGCCTATGTTGCAATTGGATGCGACTCGTGGCCCTGACCACACGATCAGGTTGGCTTCACCCATCTACCAATACAACATAGCGCGCCGACATATATACATGACATATACACATATATACGTGCTAGCCCATAGCAAAACTGGGTGCGGTTCGTGGTCTCGACCGCCCGGCCGAGATGGCTCCACTTACCTACCAACCCGCTATGGCACGAAGCACCGAAACAGATATACACACAATCGTCCTGGCCTATGATGAAACTAGCATCGGCTCGCGGTCCTAACCACCCGATCAGGAGGATTCCACTCACCTACTAGCTCGTCATAGCGCACAGGCACACATACATATATACACACACTCTTTCTTTTTTTTTTTCATCTCCCATGTTCTGAGAGTTAGGGAGAGGCAGAAAGGAGCATCTACCCACCCAACCTACACATCATGCAACCAGAAGCACAAAAAATACAAAAAAAACACCCATGAAAGCTGATAGGTCGATTTTCTCTTGCCATAACCTACTAAGATATAATCTGATCCACCCATGCCCAATTACCTCGTTAGGCATCTCCCTCGTGCTGTCGTAATAGAAATATCGGTCCTCTGCATATCCGGCCCAACAAAGTAGATATGCCTCGAATTGGGGAAACGGGAATTCAATGTCCAAATCTTGGTTCCAAAAGCATACTAGCCAGTGCGCTTCCTCTATATCGTAGTCTGTCCACAAGATTTCGACTGATATTCCCATGCTTTTCTAACGCTTGATCCGAAAAATATACGACAAGGTCGAACAGAGCGCTCTGGTATACTTGATCAGCCATCGATCCCCTAGTCCTCAGTGATCCTGCATAGTAATATACTTGGTTTACCAGTTTCTGCGATTCTTGCAAACAGAAGGTAAACTGAATGAAAAAGTAGAAAAAGGCCTTCTTGCTTCGTTCTCGTATCCAATCGCAAATCTCTCGTAAGAGCACCCAAATCACACAAAAAAGTGATAGTTTTCCTTCTTTGCCTGAGGATCAATCACCTGGCTCACTTTCTTCTCTTTCTTTGCAACACCTACTTTTACCGTCTTTCCCGTGTCCATCTTCGCTTCTTCTAGACCTAACGACAACCATGCATCACTAGTCAACATTCTTCCAATTTCATCTTCTCGTCTCGGAGTGACTTCTTTCCACTCAACCCTCGCATCACATTCTTGCACATTTGACTCCTTCGTCCTCAGCCGTATATCCCCATACTCAACTTCCAAAGCTTCGACTTTTCCCTTCATACATCCTACTTCCATTATAGTGGCCAGTTCTAAGGCTGTTCCCCTCCTGAGGATTTTTCCTTCGAAATGATCGTTAGTCTCAGCTTCCTTCGGGTCTATGTGCATCGTATAGCACTCAGCCTCGCCTGTACTTGCCAACCATTCCAACAGTTCCTTATCGGAATCATCTTTATAGAGCAATGGGTTTTGATACTCTCTCATCTTTGTGTCTTGATTCTTGGAGAGTTGTAAGTTGAACCCATCTTGAAGTAGCTTCTTGTAGGGCTCAGTGTTCACGACAAACCTTACTCGTGCTTTTTCTTGTTTCGCTTTCTCCTTTGTTTTTTTCTCCAATTCCTCCTCTGTTGTTGGCCTCTTGTCACTTGAGTTTGAGGAAACTTGGATTTGTACGTGATCAGACTTTGGCCCGATTGTAATGAACCCCGTGCGCCAGTCATGCACACATTTGGCTTGCACAAGCCATGGCCATCCAAGTAGGATTGAGAAGGTCGCTTCTATCGTTCTCGGTCTGACTATCAAGTAATCGACACTAAACTCTAATCCTCCAACCACTGTGCTCACATTCTTCAAAAGACCAGCCGGTTTTACTTGAGTTTGGTCTGCCATCCTTAGGGACATTGGAGTCTCCTCCATGTGGGTTAGGCCGAGAGTCTTCATCATATATTCTGTCATTAAGTTGACTGCTGCCCCACTATCCAATTGAGCACCTGGGACTGCATATCCCTTAATTTCAACGACCACAGAAGGAGCGTTTGAATCGATCTAGGTTGTGATGCTCTGAATAAATCCTTGGACATCTTTTTCCTATCTCTTCTTATCTCGAGCTTTCCTTGGTTTCTTGATATATTCATTATAAAATTGCTTCCTATATGTCGGGGAACATCTTAGCAAGGTGCCAATGTCCAAAGTAACTTCTGTTTCGGCCAACATTTGCACAATGTCAATTTCCTCTGTTCTTTTCCTCTCCTTATGACATTTTGTGGTTTTTAATCTCTCTGGGAATGGGGCAATGCCTGGCATGAACTTCTTCGTCACTGGCAGAAGTATTTCGATTTCGTCTCTGTCTTCAAATTCTCGTTGCTCAACAAGTCCCTCCACTTGCTCTTCTACCTCCCTATGCTTGGGTACCTTTTCTTTATCGGCATTTTCACTACTTTTTTCTGCATCCTTCTTCACATATTCTTGAGTCCTTGTGACCACTACCACAATAGGATCTTTTTGTGCACTCTTGCCTAGGTCAGCTTCTACAAAGTGCATGGAAGAACTGGGTCCTTCTCAAGAATCAGGTGTCCTAAACACCACTCCTATTGTAGGAATTTGTTCTTGTATTCTAGGAGTGGGATGCGCTTGGGTCTCAACATAGTTCGAGGATTCTACTTGCCCTTTTCCCTTGCCATTGTTGGCTTTCTTTTTTGGACAACCTTCGTCAAAGTGGCCCTCTCCACTGCAGTACTTGCACATTGGAGTGTAATCAACAGGTTTCTTTTCATTTGGGCATCTAGTTTGAGTATGTCCAAAACCATGGCATCTCCAACATTGAATTGGACAATCCCCTCTTCCCTGGGCCTGTTCTTCCCTTCCAGGATAGCCACCCTCTTGACCTTGAGCACCATGCCCATAAGTTTTTTTGGTTTCCCAACGAGGTATGGGTGGGATGCTTTGAGCCGGCAGTCCTGTGTAAGGATGCCTTTGGGTGTTTTCTGATTGTAGGGTCCGTTCTTCATAAGCCCTTTTATGATAACATTGGTCTTCTGTATGGTTCGGCCTACTACAAAAAGTGCAAAACCGTCTAGGTGGTGGTCTATCCACGAATACTCTTGAAACTGTGGGGCACTCCAAAGCCAGATGACCATAGCCATGGCACTTCCCACACCATGTCTTGGACCTAAACACGCCCTGATTAGGGTCCGAGGTTGTCTCATGTTTCACAGTGTATGTTTCTTGGGTGAGCGTGGCAGCTTTTACTGCTTGAGTGACCAGCTCTAATATTCGCTCCTCTGTCAATGCGGGTTTAACCTCGCATGGCGTATTGGTCGCAGCCACAAAGGCTGGAGTGGTCAATGTAGGGCCTCCCTGGCCAACATTTCCAAGTGTCAAAACCTACCCTATTTTTCACATTCTTCTCACATCCTCACTCACATAGACTGATATATTCATGATGCTCACAACCTCTCACTCTCGTTCTTTACACACGCACATTCACTCCTCAACCTTCATTCACTCTTTTACTCCGACGCTTCCTTTACTCCACCCTTCTCTTCGTACACACATAACAAATCAAGCACATGCACACTCAGCACACCCTCAGACAGGCAGTCAATCAGACATTCACCTTCAATTAGACACTCTCCCTCCTGTGCTCCAACTTGCTCATTCACTAACTCTCAACCATACAATCACATAATCCTACATAGACACTTTTACTTGCATATTTCTCACTAAATCACACACCGGCTTGAGCACACAAACTCACTCACACACTCCTAGCCTCACTCCCTTACTTACTCTCACTTAACCACACAGACTCACTGAAATGCACACCCACACAATCATATGCTCACGAAAATACACTTTTCATAAACACACACCTGCATACACACACACACACTCTAATATTCAACTATGCACAACTTTGAATTTAGACACTCACGTACTCCCACCATCAGACACACATACTTGCATGAAAATGCAATCCCATCACAATCATCCTCAAGCAACCAATCAATACAAGCATCTACATGCTGTGGATTTTTCAAATCTGAAAGCTGAACATTGATACAGAAGTTAGATGCTACTTCTGGTGGTAAAATTAAATCATTTGGACTTGAAGGCATTGATATCATTAACTGCTTTGGTATCACAACTTGATATGTCGTTGATCCAAGGATGTTTTTGAGCGTACTTATTAGCTTTACAATACTAATATCATCCTCTGTGTCAAAAAAGGACTCCTGCAACTCTTCGTGTAAAGGAATAGGCTCACAAAGAGGTAGTGATAAGTTTTGCTCCACTTCTTCAGCTTCACAAAAAGAAATAATCTCATTTATAGGCAACTAAGCCATCTGCCAATCAGTCGTACCAATCTCACCATCAAGTGCTCCACCAATGGACACTGCAAAATTTTGATTGTCATTATCCCACAAATTCTTGAAGTAGTGAATGCTGGCATCATTAGTTGACTGAAAATCTTCAAAAAAATCACGTATCGCCTGGTCGTCATCATCAAGAGCAGCACCATCTTGAAAGGGCTCGTCATCACAAAGCAGAAAGAAGCGTTGAAGGTCAGTATCTTCATAAGAGCTCCAAGAAGGAGCTGAAACATTTTCTGTGAATTCCCATGCCATGTGTATGCCACGCACATGAGAGGAAGCCTCGACATCCTCCAATACCCTGAGCATCAATGTACTCATGGTGGATGACATAGAGACCCTAGATGCATGCGAATGGACCCCGCGAATAGGGATGCAGGCATCCTGCCATGAGAGTTTTACGTGGAACTGTGATTGCAACATAGATATTTGCTCCATTTGAGTCGCTGGACTGTCGTTTACACAGAAATGGTTGTGTGCAATATCCAATGATAAACGTATCCTTGCTGATGCCCATTGCCGTACGAAAGGGTTTCTTCGGCTAACCCCTCCCACCAAGTATTAACATGCCTGAGAGCCACCTTGTAGTGAACAGGAAACATGCAGAGTCGATTCAGCACTGCACAGGCTGCTATCTAGTCTCATGCAAGAGAGTCATGTATACGTCACTGGAATTACAACCTCTGGTCTGGAGTGAAAAGCTTTTCGAAAGCATAGGCCGTTTTGAGCTTCTACTTCATAATCCACCTTCTTGCAAGAGATTGGCTACCCATTCACCTATAAGATCCTTCAATCAGTGTTGAACTTGCCCGTCTTGACCAAGAGATGCAGTAGCCACAGGCGCTAGCTCTCTGTACTCTTCAGGCTTCAAGAGTGGTTCTGCATATGTCTGCCCCCTCTGAAGGAGAGAGCCATTAGCCGATCTTCCCTTTCCGAGTTGCATGACCCTTCTGATCTTCTTCTTCCTCTTCACGATAGAAAACCTGGTGTATGTGGAACGCACCAGAAAAGTCTCTCATCTTCCGGTATTCAATGCTCTCCTTTTCCCATAGAGGACAAGATCCAAAAAGAATGTCCAGAGCGCCCCCCCCCTTCTGTGTCGTCGTTCAGCTCACAGAGGTCATCCCCCCAAAAACCCCCAGCCCTCAGAACTATGACTTTCTCGCTGTTCTCGAAAAAAGAACCCCTACGCTCCCAGCCAAAAAAATGAACTGCCCCCCTTCAATTGTTTTGATCCTTATTTGATTTATTATCTAAAGTATTTAACAAAGGGCAACGAATGCCAATGAGACCAATGGATTCAACCACAACCCCTCATAAATCCATATTTACTGAGTCACCCAGTTCTAGAAGATTTGATAAAGTGAGTTCAAATACATTCCATGGCACCTTGGATCTACACAATCTTAAAATTGCATCAACAGCTTCTTCTGCCCAGCTCTCATCAAAATTACTGAAGCACTCATGACCATATGCAATAACTGCTTTCTGCACTGCCTTGGCATCTTTTGAGGAAATAACTGAACTGAACAGCTTCTTGATAGATGATGATAGCACACTTTCGGAGGTTTTCTTGCTCTCAAATGAATTTTCTTCATCAACCCCTTCATTGTCAGAGACTCTGTTCACATGGTCCGGATGACGCTTTGAACTGTAAACCTCAAGTGTTAAATTGATGTTGGAAATTCCTGTGTGGGTATCGTCTACAACATTGGCAAGCTCAATAACCACAGAAGCAAACCGAGTTTATTCTTTCTGCATATAGATTCCCCCCAAGCAAGTCACACAATTTTTTCCGGTTTCATTCTTACCCATTGCGTTTCTTGCCCTTTCATTATGACTGGTGGACATACAAAATTCCATTTGAGAAAAACACACATGCAATCGAAAATACACATGCATTCACACTATTCCACACACAAAACTCCCCAATCGCTTCTAAAAATATGTTGTATTTTCACACCTTCAATTTGAAATGCAAATATATACAAACACTCTTGGATCCTTTTTGATACATATGAGATTACCGCACCACAACTTTAGGATGCCCACATATCATAATCAACACGCATAGACGCCCATGTACATACATATTCCCATGCTCATACATGCACCCACCTATTGCAAATCCTGCACTCAAGAAGCTCTCCATGCTAACACATGCATACACCCAATGAACGTCAATACAACCGTCAACAATTCTCTAATTATTAAAAAAACATTTTTGACAACTTTATTTTCATATTCATCATGGTACTAGACTGCCAATCCACACAACCTTCCTGTGTAACATGTATGTATATGCATATGTGTGTGTATGCATATGCATATGTATGCATATGTGTATGTATGTATATGCATATGTGTGTGTATGTATGTGCATATGTGTGTGTATGCATATTCATGTGTATGCATATGTGTGTGTATGTATATGCATGTGTGTATGTAATATGTAAGTGAGTGTGTATGTATAGGTGTGAGTGTGTATGTATATATGTGAGTGTGTGTATATGTATGTGAGTGTGTATGCATATGTGTGTGTATGTACATGCATGTGTGTATGTAATATGTATGTGAGTGTATGTACATGTGTGTATGTACATGTGTGTATGCATGCATGCATATGCATGAATATGTGTATGTGAGTATGTAATATGTATGTGTGTGTATGTATGTGTGTGTATGTATGTGTGTAAATGTATGCATGCATATGTTTGTGTATGTATATATGTATGTATGTGTATGTTTGTGTATGTTTGTGTATGTATATATGTGAGTGTGTGTATATGTATGTACATGTGAGTGTGTGTATGTATGTATGTGAGTTTGTGTGAATGTATGTATGCATATGTATGTGTATGCATGTTTGTATATGTGTGTGTATGTATGCATGTGTCTATATGTGTGTGTGTATGTATGCATGTGTGTATATGAGTGTGTGTATGTATGCATGTGTGTATATGTGTGTGTGTATCTATCTCTATCTCTCTCTCATACTCTCTCTTTATCTCTCTCTCTCTCTAGATCTCTCTCTCTCTAACCCAATCTAATGCAACACCTAACTTTAGATTGTGTGGCTCTTTCTTTAATAAAAGGAAGTTCGGTTATAGCTACTCTCCTAGACTTTAATTAAAATAAAGGAAATTAGATTGTGCAGCTCTTGTGCAAAATCAGACCATCTACAATAAATATGTTGAAAAGCTACACTATTTGCTAGAGTTCTCATTACTTCATCAGTACTTTTATGATCAAATCCCCATGTCAAAATATATGATAATTTAGAGCTTTGAAACATATATTTAATTCATGAAGCTAATGGAAAATGTCTCATTACCTTTTTTGGGATTTTACCCTCTTTGTCCTTATATTGAGGAGATTTACATTTTGGACATGTCAAAGAGTCTACATATTCACCTCTATATAGAATACAATCATTAGGACATGCATGTATACAATGATAATCTATACGAAGATTGTTGATTATCTTCTTCATTTCATCATGTGATGTAGGAAGAATATTGTTGCTTGGTAAAAACTTTTCAAATAGTAACATGCAAGTTCATAAAAAAAAGTATTATGAATGAAAACAAATAAGCAAATATGTGTGTGTGTATGTGTATGTGTATGTGCATGTGTATGTGCATGTGTATGTATGTATGTGTGTATATGTGTATGTGTGTATGTGAGTGTATGTGTGTGTACAAGTATATGTATTGTTGATATATTTAGGTAGTGATCTGTGTAAACACTCTAGGACTGCTGGGACACTTTTTTCCCTCTTTAGGAGGTTTTTCTCCCCCGGTTTGTATATGTTCCTACTACCCTAATGGGTTACTTATCCTTGTACATTCTAGTGGAAATACATTCAGTATTGTGTGTTGTGCTCCAAGCTTCTTCTTCTTCCTTGTGATGTTCGTGTGCTTTTGTAGACCTTGAACTACACCAGAGCATGTCACCGCTTCATCTAGGGCATCCTCGACACCCCTCCGATCATCATCTCAGAATCACACTCTGAGAATCACGATCTGAGCTTGTTTTGGGCTCCGAATGCACTATCATAGTGCTTGTGCAAGCTATTTCATCTTTTTGTGCCAAAGATATATACATGTTTCGGTTTGCCAGTAATCGCATCTCGAAGTCTACTGCAGGTTTAGCAGAACTTGTCAGGGTAGTTCTATTCAACTTTTTCAGATACAATCGTTTTTCTGCATCGGGGTATTTTTAGTCAATCGCCATGGTTGAAAGCAACGATGTATTTTGTATGTTGGATGTTGAGGATAAGTTGGATGGTACGAATTACCCATTGTGGGCTTATATGATGCGTCATGTATTGGTCGCAAAAGGAATATGGAATATTGTGTAGGTTGTTGAAAAATGCCCTATTACACCTACAAATACAAGTGCTGAAGTTGATTTAGACCACGTTGAAGATGATGATATTCTTCATGTTCCTGTTTGTGCTACAACTTCTGCTGCATCTACTACAATGCGAATTCATTGGGATGGCAGAGATGCTCAGGCACATGCATTGATAGTCTTGTCTGTCAAACGTGCCATTATTCCTCACATTTGCTCTTGCAGAATAGCTAAGGATTCTTGGGATACACTTACCACATTGTACCAGGCTAGGAATCAAGCTCATGTTGGTTACCTTTGAAAACAGTTGGAGAGTGAGCATATGAACGAAGGTGATTCTATGGACAATTTTCTAATAAAGATCAAAGATTTGAAGGAACAATTAATTTTTCCTGATTCAATCTTGCCCGATAGTTCACTTGTGCAGACTGTTCTGAATGGTCTTCCTGATCCATACCATAGTTTTGGTTCTACTCTTTGTTTGATGATGAAAGACAATCCAAATGCCTTAACATTTGAGGAGTTAGTCTTTGTTATGTTATAATAAGATAAGTGTAGGCAGAACATGTCCATTATGCGTGTTGTAGATCAAGCTTTCTTGGCTAGTCAGAAGGGCAAAGGTAAATGGAGCTCTTCTACTAGTAAGAAAAAATCTACTAATTCTGGACAATCGAGGGAGGAAGACAGAGAAGAGAAGAAAACAAAAAAGCAAAAATTGTTTTGAAAGTACTATAAAGCAAATGATCGTGTAATAAATAATTGTCCAAGGTTGGTTGCAAAAGAGAAAAAAAGAGAGGCTAGAATGGTTTTTGTAGAGGCCTCTACATCGAAAACAGAGTCTGCTAATCTAGTGCAAAATGAAGAATGGGCATTTACTATTGTTTGAAGTTTTGACCCATCCTCTCCTGAATAGTGTATGTTTGTAGTAGACTCAGATGTTGGGTACTTTGATAGTGGGGCAACCAAACATATTACCTCACAGTGCAGTTTCTTCATTCGAGCCTGCCCCTATAGGGAATACTATCACATGCACCAACAACTCCTCTTATCCTATCATGGGAGTTGGTAAGATCATTCTGACTACTATTGATGGTAGTTCTTCCACATTTTTGGATGATCAAGAAGAATCTGTTATAAGTTTCAGCTTTAGCCAAGATTGGATTGGTTGTGAAATTTGTTGATGACAGATGTACAATTCATGATATGTCAAAATGGTGATGTGCTTATCGCTTCTGCCATTTTATGTTGTGGGTTGTATAAGCTCATAGAATATGAAAAATCTATGAATGATTCAGCATGTCCAATACATGATTCTCAGGCTATGTCAGAAGCAAAGCTTTGGCATGCACACTTTGGTCATCTGAATTTTGCTAGTTTGCTACACCTCCAAAAATTTGAAGTGATGTCCTCTTTGCCCAAACTAGAGGCACCTGGTAAACATGTTTGTCAAGGCTGTATTCTGGGCAAATGCAGCATTCATCCTTCCCAAAAGATGGTTTAGTTTGACCTACTCAAAAATTGTAGCTTGTACATAGTGATGTCTGTGGTCCTATGTAGAACCCTTCTTTTGGAAACCATCTTTACTTTGTGACTTTCATCGATGATTTTTCCAAACATGCATGGGCATATCCATTGAAAGCAAAGTCTGAAGTGTTTATGTGCTTCAAATAGTTTCTGGTTTTGGCTAAAAATCTATTAGCATGTAAAATGGGCACCCTCTGTTCTGATCAAGGGGGGAATATATGTCTTCTGACTTTAATGCATTTATGGCTGAATGTGGGATAAAACATTAGTGTACAGTGCCATATACACCTCAAGAGAATGGAGTTGTTGAACAGAAGAACATGTCACTCATGGAGATGGCGAGGTGTATGGTCAAGAGTTAGGCTTTACCACATAGTTTCTGGCTTGAGGCCATTTTGTGTGCAGCATATGTACTTAATAGATGTTCCACTAAAGCATTGTAGTCTATCACTCCATATGAGGCTTGGCATGGTCGTAAGCCATCTATTGCTCACTTGCATGTTTTTGGTTTTCTAGCATATGCATTAGTGCCTGAACAATATCACAGTGAATTGGATGATAAAGCAAGAAAATGTATTTTTGTTGGGTATAGTTATGAAAGCAAAGGCTATCGTCTGTATCATCCACATACTAAATGCATTTTGGTTAGCCGTGATGTTCTTTTCATGGAAGATGCTCTTCAACCTTTACTTTCATGTACAAAGGAGACATCTATTAGTTCCAAATGCATGTATGATACTTTGCTGCCTCTTTTTACAGGTGGACAGTCTAGTGTTGGTCCTAATGAGGCAACTTCTCAACCTTTGCAGGTGTCATGTGATGATGGAGATCATTCCATTTCTGATGCAGATTTACATGATGCACTTGTCAATGAGAGAGCTAATATTGAGGAGGAAAAAACTATGCCAAAATGGTTTGTGCAAACTTTACGTGATAGGAGATTAGATGCACCTTTGTGATACCGTACTTGTTCAGGTTCTCATAATGCCTCTTTTGCATCAGATTTCTATGCTATGACTGCCCCTAGTCTCTGTGATGCGAATGAGCCTCTTTCGTTTGATGAAGCACAAAATTTTGAAAATTGGATGGCTTCTATGCAATTAGAATATGATGCTGTCATGAAAAATGGTACCTCTTCTTTATGTGACTTGCCTCCTAGAAAGAAGGCCATTGGTACTAAGTGGGTATAGAAGCTGAAGCATAAGCCTGATGGAATAGTTGAGAAGTATAAGGCTAGGCTTGTTGCAAAGGGTTATGCACAGGAAAAAAGCATTGATTTTGATGAAACCTTTTCTCCTACATGCCGAATGACTACTGTTCATAGCATCTGTGCACTTGCAACTCATCATGGTTGGAATGTACACCAGTTGTGCATTAAAACTACATTTCTAAATTGTGAACTGCATCAAGACATGTATGTTTTTCAACCCCATGGCTTTGTGCAAAAAGGGCATGAAAACGAAGTGTGCAGGTCGAAGAAGGCATTATATGGTTTAAAGCAAGCACCACCTGCTTGGTATGAAAAGATACATGCCTATCTAATTGCACATGGTTTTGAGAAGAGTCCAACTTAAAACACCTTATATGTTAAGCGTGCTAATGATGTGCTTCTGATCATTGTTGTGTATGTTGATGACATATTGCTCATTGGTCCTCATGACAAGTATATTGATAATTTTAAGGCTGATTTGCATGCCTCATTTGAGATGTCTGATTTGGGCATTTGCACATTATTTGGGCATTCAATTTATGCAAGTTGGTGGTGGAAGGGATTTGTGTCAAATGAAATATATTGACACATTATTGTAGCATTTTGGCTTTGAAGACTGTAAACCTATTGCCACTCCTATGGAGATAGGTTTATGATTGAGTCTTCATGATGCTGGAGATGCATTTGATGTTGTTCTCTATTAGCAGGCTGTTGGATGCTTGATTTACCTATGCATTACTCGGCCAGATATTCAATTTGCTATCTCACAGATGATCAAGTTTATGCATTTCCCATGTCAAGCATTGGTAGGTGGTTAACCACATCTTTTGCTATTTGAGTGGTACCCAGCTACTTGGATTGTTTTATCCCAACGAGGGATCACTAATGCGAGATTTACATGCTTTTTCTAACTCTCACTAGGCTGGTTGCTATGACGCTCATGTGTCCACTAGTGGCTTGTGCTTCATGCTTGGTAGCCCATGTATATCTTGGTTGAGTAACAAGCAGCCTGCTGTGGCCACTTCGAGTTGTGAGGCTGCATATAGGGAAACTTTCATGGCGACTGTTGAGTGTGTGTGGCTCAGATGCCTTATGGCTGATTTGGGTATTGGTCACTCTTCTGCCACCACCATATTCACTGACAGTTAGAGCGCATTGGCAGTTGCGAGGAACCCTATGTTCCAAGCTCGCACTAAGCACATTGAGGTGCATTATCATTATGTCAGGGAGAGGTTCTCTACTGGAGAGATCAGCTTGGCATATGTGCCCACGCAAGAGAACATTGGAGACCTTTTCATGAAGGCTCTGCCTAGGGAGAAGTTTGAAGATTTCTGCAAAGCGTTGGCCTTACTTTCTTTTGTGGATTGCTTCCACATAGCTTGGCACTTCCTTATACATGAGTGCCATCTCCTTGTTCACTGCATCATTCCCAAGGGGGATTTGTTGATATATTTAGGTAGTGATGTTTGTGAACACTCTAGGACCACCAGGGCACTTTTTCCCTCTTTAGGAGGTTTTTTCCCCCTAGCTTGTATGTACACCTACTGCCCTAACGGGTTACTTATCTTTGTACATTCTACTGGTAATACATTCAGTATTGTGTGTTGTGCTCCAAGCTTCTTCTTCTTCCTTCTGCTATTCACGTGCTTCTATAGATCTCGAACACCAACATGTATGTATGTATGTGAGTGTATGTGTATGTGTATGTGTGTATATGCATGTATGTGTGTGTGTGTATCTATATGTGTTTGTGTATGTATGTGTGTGTATGTATATGTGTATGTGTGTATATGTATGTATGTGAGTGTCTATGTGTGTATGTGTATGTGTATATGTACATATATATGTGTGTATATGTGTATGTGTGTATATGTGTATGTGTGTATATGTGTATGTGTGTATACTTTTTCATTTCATTTCTAATTTTATTTTTAGATATTGAGGCATGTAGGGTGCTGCCTATTTGTTTGGGCTACTAAATCACTTGTCTATCTGTTATTTTACACATGATGTGATACCTTCCTTCCTAACTGAGACTTACACATTTGTTTGCAAAGTTCATGAAGTAGTTAGCAATGCACGTATTGGGTCATCTAGAAAATGGGAGAATGACATTTATCTGGAAGATTCTACAAGTTTACAAATGAAAGATGGAAAAATATCTGATGCCAAAGAGCTCAAGAGGATTCTCTTCTTACAAGTGCCTTTCATTTTTTTGCATTCTATTATGTTAGGTACTTTTCTTAACTCTTAGGTTCTTCAAGGATGAATAATGATATGCTTGTACAATTATTGATTGCTATCTTGTGTAGTTCAAGTCTATTGTACCTATTGAAGTTTGAAATGAATAAGTTGTCAAATTGATTGATGTTTTTTATCCTTGACAATGTAAACTCGTGTTGGTTATCCTTGCATTTTCATCTATAGGATGGGCAAACAGAAAGTGTTCATTTGATACAGGTTTTTTTTCTCACCTTACCTTTTATCACTTTGTTCTTATTTTCATAGCTACTAACATGGAGAAACGGTTCATTTTTTTATGCAAGGCATGTCGTATTGTGTATGTGTGTATGCTGTATATGTGTATATACAGTGTGTATGTGTATGTGTATGTGTATGTGTGTGTATGTGTGTATGCTGTATATGTGTATGTATATGTGAGTATGTGTGTGTATGTATATATTTATATCTATATGTGTATGTGTGTATATAAATAAATAGATAGAAAATAAAAACTATATAGTGTGTATGTGTATGTGTATGTGTATGTATGTGTACATGTGTGTATATGTGTATGCATGTGTATGTGAGTATGTGTGTGTAAGTATATATTTATATCTATATGTGTATGTGTGTATATAAATAAATAGATAGAAAAATAAAAAATATACCTTAATAGTGTTGAAACAGATACATTAATCCATCCAAAATGATTTTTAAGATTGAGAATAAGTAAGCTTGTACACTTCCTTCATATATATTCTTTAGACATTCTTCTTGAAGACATTTCTCATTTTTAGAAATATCAATGCTTTCATTGTCATTTTGATACCAATTCTCAATAGGATATGCCATGCCATCATAATCAGCATCACCATCATCACAAAAATCTTGTAGTTTATCTCTTTTTGAATACAGTTCTTTAAATCTTGTGTCACATCTTATGATGGCCATATCTCATGGTGAGAATATCCCTTATGTTAGATGGGCATATAATGCCACATGGCTAGAGTGACGGATACCATGTAAGGTAGAAGAGGTCAAGAAGTGTTATATGAGACACTCACACATAAGAAATAGGACTGCTACGGACGTGGTTGGGCGGAGAAAAACTCTCGAATTCCTGTGTGTCTTGATCGGCTGTTCGCGAGAGCCAACAGATGCAAAGGACTAGTGTAAAATTGGTATCAGAGTATATTGTCCAGACACGCTATCTATTCTAAGCTAGGACTAGAACTCACGTCCCCTACATGGGAGACGATTGGCTTATCCAAGGCGCCTACACATGTTGATTAACTCATTTTGATGCGGAACAGTATCAATCTTTGAAAACAGCTGCTCACGGCCGCATGTGTTCTTTGTGGTTTGATTACACTACATGATCAAGGTGAAGATTTCAAGGGTTTAAATATGATATTGGATAGAGACACAAACCTCAATGGAACTTCCATGAAGAATTAGGCAAAAGGAGTCTAAGATCACGTGCTTGGGTCTATGAATGTTCCCCTTTAGAAGTCCACATGCATTGAAGATGAAGACAGTCTCATCTACGTGAAGGGAGACAAGGAGATACTTCCCCTTTCCATGAGATTTTGAGTACCATGGTACCAAAGTAAAAGAGGATGGAGGTTTATCTTAATCACAGGTATGAGCATTTTTGTTATTTTTAGGAATTAAGAGATAAGGGAAACTCTTTGAGAAGGGCAAGGAAGGAGGAAAAATCATGCACATGGAGAGAATGAGATATATACTCTCATCTTGAATCAAGGATTCCCTCAAAATACAACAAAGGGTAAACTTTAAGCACTTCCTAAGTAGCATATTTTTATGATTTTTAACATAATTTTTTGGAGCTATTTTGATAAATAGCCATTTTGGGAAGGAAAAAAGAGGGGGTATTTTTTATGGATTTATGGAAAAGACCATGCACACCTATAGTCTAGCATATGGACTTCCATATAAGATTGAGAAATCCAAAAGATACCTCAGTTTGATGGGAGTTTGAAGCTCCACAAAACCCCTTTCCATCACAGTTTGAGAAAAAATTTCAGCACCTGAATCTAAGAAATTCCCATTTTGGATGAGGGAAAAACAGGTGTATTATCTACGGATGGATGAGAAAAAGTATATATACTGAGAGTATGCTGTATGGAATTTGTATTGGAATCATTAGATTCATTAAAATGATAAGTTAAGGAGGAATTTTAGTTCCTCAAAGACCCCCTTCCCGCACCTTTTGGAATGTTAAATTTTGCCAAACTCCACTTTTGGGAGTAAGGAAAGAGACCATTTATGAGGCTTCCCATGGATGAGTGCACACGTACATGAAGTATGGTGAATGAATTACCATGGAGAAGAGAAAATCCAAGAAAAATCCACATTAGGATGGATTAGAAGCTTGCTACAGTCTCCCAGTTAAGTTTTGCCATGAAACTAAAAATCTTGATTTAGGCCTCTTTTGGGGAGCGAATTAGCATGCACGAAGGGAGGATTTGGAAAGGTGAAAATAGGCCCAAGCATCTTCATATACCACTCTCTGAGGATGTGGAGAGAATTTTAGGATTTGCTTGATGGAAGAATGCTTTGGGGCACCCCAAAAATCACATTTTCACACTTTTTCCAGCCCCTACAACAGTCCACTAGTTTGGCACGTCCCGCTTGGAATGGCCATAGCTTGGGCTAGGAAACTCTAAATTGGATGTGCTATGGCTCGTTTCGAAGAGGAAAAAGTCTACTTTCAATATGTGAAAAGAAATTTTGGAAAATAATTATTTTTGCAGGTCTGAACAGGTCTGCAAAGTCTAAACAGTTTTTGGTAACTACCTTCTGGGAGCCATATTTTACAAACCGGGAAGGCGATTTGAGTAATTTCACTTAGAGCTCTTTGCACATGCTATATATTTCAGTTTATGAACATTTGCAGGTCCTAAAGTGGTTTTTGCAGGTCTAAAGAATGATTACTAATGCATTTTTTCACTAAATTTGCATCATTTTAGTAATCACCTAACCATGCCTTATGTTTTGGGAAGTGATCCGATGTTTTTGGACACTTCAAAGCTTATGTTAGGACCTGAGGAAGAAGGTGCAGAGGTCTCGAAGCTTTTCGAGAAGGATTGGATGCATGCAATTTCAATACCAAAACTACTCAGGGACGTATACTTTATGCTTCAAGCATTTTACTTTATGTTATGGCATGTTTTGTATGTACATGCATAAATTGGATTGCATACATCAAATGTTGATCATTGTTTAAATTCTTAAAGTATGGATCGACATGCGAGAAGTACACTTTTTGATTGTTTGCAAGAAAGAGGATTACAGAAACCATATGGCTATGCAACACAGGGAATGATTGCTAGCAATTGCTTTTATGTTTTTGCAGGTTATGGAGTCTATATATGAGTTTATGGCGTGCATGCCATGGGCCTGTCAAGCCCTATGTGATTGGGTGGCCTGTGTGCCACTGAGCTTATGGTTTAAATTTTTTTGGGATTCCATTTCCTGCGGAAATGCTGTCGAAAATTTTCCCCTCTCATGGCATTATATACGCACTTGCCTTTAGGTAAGAATGTTATGGCATGGTAGCATGCCCTTTCTGAAAAATTCAATAAGGTGCAGGCATGCTTCTAAGCATGTATTTGATGGACTTAGTACCATCATAGTATTATACATAAGGCAACTTCAGTAGCAACAGGATCCCTACATATAATTCTTCTGTATTTAGACTATAGGATTGCTAAAGGAAGGAGCTACACCTTCACCATTAGTAATGTGCACAAGCAATCCTATAGCTTATAGGAAGTTGCATAGAGCCACGGGAGATATAGTTTGATAATCTCCAAGTTAGTGAAGATTTACTTATCTTCACAAGAGTCTCACATGATGATTAAGAGACTATGGGGTATTATCAGGAATACCCAAAGAGTGATTAGTTTCACTCATGCACATCGCTTGACCAAATAGTGAAGCTTTTCTGCTACACTACTAAGGAAACCAATTAGATGGGATCACAAAGATGGGTTTCATGAAACAACATCAACAGGTGCTTATATGATTCTGTGCTTATATATGAATGAAATGCTTATATGATCTATGCTTATATGATTAGAAATACTTGGGGTGCTTATATAGAGCATAGATCCCTTAGTAAGAAATACTTGGGGTACCCAATACATATATGTATATCAGGATCTATAGAGAGGTACTTAGACTTAGTCTAGGTACCTAGGAACAAGTTGGTTTGGAACAGAAAGGGATATCCATTGTCACATATTGACTAGAACCAAACTAACTAGTTCGAGGACATGGGACTCATTTGAGTCCACCGACAGGATTCTAGGATATGGGATTCATTAGATTCCACCTATATATTCCATCACATATATATGGAATATATATTCGATTTAGTGTAGATATGGTACCGTGAATTGGAAGAAGTTTTCATTGGTATGGGACCGTGGAAATGACTTCCCTTTGAGGACTCTTCTTCTATGGCCAGGAAGAAAAGGACTCATCATTCATGGCGTCATGTCTCACTAGATCATAAGAGAGCACATCTCCTTAGGATTGGGAGTTATCCTTCATAGTTTAGGGAAGACTTATTCTTCCAGTAGAGAATGTGAAAGGTGATTTTATCACCATGGATATCACATACTCATTTTGATGTTTTTAGGAAGGATAATTCCATGAGTTTCAGTGGATCGTATAGATCCATGCATAGAGTATGGTTAGCATAGATAGCTCTTAGTATGGATACACATGTGTTTATGGTATCATTGCTGACCATAAATGATATCATTTATGGTATCATTGCTGACCATTTTAGCTGAGGGCTTTGACCCTTGTTAGGAATTTATTTTCTCCACTCTCCACTACATACACCTTCATTAGTCAGGGGAGATTTGTTCTCCATCTTCATAGGAATATGTGTAATGAGGGATTATGCATTACTTATGGAAGAGAGGACTAAATAAATTCATGAGTTTCTGTTTTAAGAAAAGGAGAAAGTGGGAATCAACTCAGAGATCCATGAGAGATCTCACTTTAGTTCAGTGGTCTCATTTTAGCTCCTACTCTTTGAGAGAGAAAGAAGGAAAAGAAAACATGATTTCAGAAGGAATTCATTTACTCTACTTTTCAGTATAATTTTCCTTCACATGGGAGTTTCTTTCTCCACTATTTTGGAAGGAAAAAACATGGAGAACTTATAAGCATGTTCTCAATTATGGATGAGTAGAGCAATTGGATTCAAAAGAATCTCTTTCAAAGGGAAAGGGAAAGTGGAATAGGTTCCACTGCTAGAGCTCTTTTCCTTAGAAGAGATTGACGAGAGAGAGAGTTTCACTTTCTCACTTTTAGGTTATCTAGATAGAAGTGGCACTCTTATATCAAAGACAAGAGGGAGATTAGTTAATCATGATGGTTAGATCGAGTCTCACCTGTAGACCCTAGAGAGAAGTGGTTATGATTATTTCCAGTGATGGTCCTTGACTAGATGAGATGATCTAGTTATTGACATTAGTTAGATTAGGAATAGAGTCATGACTTCATTCTTTAGGGTTTCTAGGAGATATGGAGATATCTAACCTATGGAGGTACCAAACTCTTAGTTGGTGTTACATCATGAGCATGATGTGTAAACATCAGTCAGGAGGATGGGTACTTAGGGATTATCTAAATCTCAAAGGGAATGTTTTTTGCATTCATATGGCAAAGTACAGAGAAGAGAATATTTTAGAGTTTGTACTAGTGCCAATAAATGCTCTTCCAATAGAACTTAGTCCAATGGTAAAGGATGACAAACCACAGAGTTCTTGGCAGGTGAAATGTATAGATTATATTTTACTACCAAGAAATTCTTATATATGAACTAGATGATGGATTTGCATAGATCACAAGGTAGTTTAGATTAAACTATTACTTGTCATTACACTCAAGGTTAGGAAGACCTAGAGTGGTATGAGGGCAATCTATCATCTGGTCTTATATGGGTTTGGAGTCACTTGTTATGGGACTTTGTTCTATATTTCATAGGATTATATGGTTTATTATCTCCACTCTGATATGGTCAAGCCTATAAGCTTGACACATTTACACTTGCTTTACATATTATTACTCCATAGAGGATACATCATATGGACTTAGGTCATTTGGATGATGTTGTACCTCATGGGAGTGATAATTTGGAAGTTGAGTGTACATGGGAGATAGTAGGCACCACTCAGACGGTTTCCCACCTTTGAGATGATCTCATATGAGACTTCTTAAGGGGAAGGATATGGGGAAATAACACATAGAGATGACCATGCACATAGAGTACATGGGGTTCAGGGAAATCCGAGCATTTTCTTCTACCATTACGAACATTTCATTTACATTTTCAAGGACGAAAATGCTTTTCAAGGGGAAGGAAATGTCACATCTTATGATGGTCATATCTCATGGTGAGAATATCCCTTATGTTAGATGGGCATATAATGCCACATGGCTAGAGTTAGGGATACCACTCTAAGGTAGAAGAGGTTAAGGAGTGTTATATGAGACACTCACACATAAGAAATAGGATTGCTACGGACGTGGTTGGGCAGAGAAAAACTCTCGAATTCCTCTGTGTGTTGGTCGGCTATTCGCGAGAGCTAGCAGATGCAAAGGACTAGTGTAAAATCTTGCATATTCTACAGGATCACTTTTGCATAGCCTCCTCACAGATGCTTCCGATAAATGAGGTCTTACTAGAAAATCTAAATGGTGTGGTGGAAGATCATCAATAACATATATTGGAATCTATATACATGAATAAAAATCATTAGTATTCGATACATGAATGAAAAATAAAATTAAAACACCAATTTAAATATGTAAGTTGATTTGAAACAAGTTCTAATCAATTAGAGTCTTCATTAGAACACAAGATGGGTGGAAATAATGTTTTCATTGCTCTCTAAAAGGTGCTCATTGAGGTCTACGCCATCCATAATTCACTAATAATTCATCTCCAACATGCAATGAAGTAATAGCATTGAATACTATATATCTACTACATCTCTAATCATGTATGGTGATTCATGACTATTTTCATGCTCTTCAAATGTGCAATTAATCATTGAACTATTATATCCTCGACTATTTTTTATTAAACTTGCTATATTTCCATGCACATAAGGTCTTCCATCAATGTATAATCTTTCATTTTCTTCACATGTAATCCCTCTACTAGCAAGAGAAGTTGCATTTAAGCATAATCCATAAGTACTTATGCTTTGAACGTAACATGTAAGTCGATGCCAATATCCCAATTTATATATAGGACCACAAAATGACATTAGAGTGACTTTAAAGTTCAGAGGCACATACAAATCCTCTGCGATAAAGAGACCACGACCAACACCAGTAATAGTGGAGGGAGCAATCATATAGAAATTACCCCAAAATTTTAAAACCTCGTCATCTAAAAGAAGTTGTCCTCTATGCCATCCTCCATATCTTCTTCTATTATATGTTTGTACTAGAGGACTATCACGAGTTGGCAATGGATAATCTCCATCCGTTTTAGTATGTAAACCAAGAGGTAGAGGATTTCAAGAAACCTTGGCTTGTAATTGATAAATGGCATGTTCATGACATGTACAAGGAATATCATCATTATTAGTAGGAGAATCATCATCATCATCATCATCGAGAAAATATTCCTGGATATTAAGTATAATTTTATTTCGTATATGATTTTGAAATAAAATAATGACATTAATTTGTGGAATTAATACATACCCAAGCATTATCACATTTATTAGATGGTGGAGCATGCTCAAAATTACAATAATCTACCTTGTGTTCAATACATTCCAATCGTGGTCTTCAATACATGTCATAACAAAGATTACACAAACATATAATATGCTCATGATAGTAAAAATCATCATAATTCGTTGCATGGGTAGGAGGTGGTGGACTACCCTCTCATTCATCTAAATCTGATTATAATATGACAAAAAAAATGGATATGTGAATTATATATGTATCTGTCAAATATTAGAATTAAAAGTTTTATATACTTACAAGAAGTAGTCCTTACACGGTTAGGAGACACTGTCGGAGTTCCCTCTGATTGATGAGAATCTGATTGTGTAGCAAAAAAAGCTACTAGATATTAATAATATGATTATTTACATACATACACATTCACATGTACACATTTACACATACACACATATACACAAATACACATTTTGACATATAAATACACATACAAAAATTATAAATGTATGACATGTGCATGTATGTATGCATGTATATGTGTGTGTATGCGTATGCATCTATGTGTAGTGTGTGTATATATATGTGTATGTGTATGTTTGTGTGTTATGTATGTGTGTGTATGCATGTTGTGTGTGTATGCATATGCATGTGTGTGTATGTGTATTTGTGTTTATGTGTGTATGTATTTGTGTATGTTTATTATGATTTATTATTTTCACTATTATAACATAAATGTTTTTATTCATTTTAATAGCATTGAAAACTAAGTATCTTTCTACATCTCTTGGTTTCTAGTATTCTCTGTACTCTGATGACTAAGTATCTTCCTACATCTCTACTCATGTATGGTGGTTCATGACTATTTTCATGCACATGTATGTGTGTGTATGTGTATGTGTGTGTATGTATATGCATGTGTATGTATGTAAGTGTAAGTGTATGTATGTATGTGTGTATCCAAATTTATAAAATTAAAGTTTTCTATTATATACTGATCCTTTTTTTGCTTGAGGTTAAAATAATAGTAGATATAAAATGGTGGAAAGAAACAAGAGAAAAGCTAGCATACCACCTCAGATGTGGTAGTATTTCTAGAGATAGCTACGTGTTCATGAACATTTCCCCAACATAAGATATGCAAAATAGTTTATATTACTGTGAGTTATAATTTTCATATGTTTTATTAATATTTTACATTTAGTTTATGTACTTTTGTTTCAATAGATAAACACAAGCTACTGCAAAGAAGAGAGTTGAGTCAAGTCATAGATCATGCTTAGGCCAAATGGGCCATCATGGTTTTGTTGCTACATTTGTAAGTATATGTCTTATTGAAACTATATATATATATATATATATATATATATATATATATATATATATATATATATATATATATATATATATATATATATATATATATATATATATATATATATATATATATATATAAATTTAAAACACTAATCATTAATCCTTTTTTTATTTGTTTCGATGAAGAGAAAGGATTATGGTCCTCATCCTACAAAAAAGGAAATCAAATTTGTTACATATTGTGGATATCAATGTCTGAGGGAGCACATACAAGATTTGATATTTTTATACTTTACTTTATTTTTGTTGATTATTTATTTATGTTTGTTATATGTAATACAAGAGTATTATGGAGAGACAGATATGGATGAGGTGGAGAGACAAACACAGAGGTCATGATGTCAATCTTTACAAGGTACTAACCTCTCTACTCATGATGCCTCTTCAGATACATCGGATCATGAAGATGATCATGATAGTGTGGATGATCATGATCAAGGAGTGGATTCAGAGGATTGACATGTTACATTGGATGTATTATTTACATTTATAAACACACACACACACACTCACACACACACACACACACACACACACACACACATATATATATATATATATATATATATATATATATATATATATATATATATATATATATATATATATATATATATATATATATATATATACACACACACACACACACACATATACACACACACGTTCTCATACCAGTTAATTTTTTATTGTGTCTATGGTGTGAGTTCATAATTTTAATAATTTTAAAGTGTCTATGCTATGAATTATATGAATGAAATGTACTAATGATTTTTGTTAGCGTTTATATTTAACATGTGATTTATTACTTTAATTGTATAAATCATTCATATTATATGTATATGTGCATGTGAATGTGTAAGTGTGAGTATTTTAATTAATGAAAACAAAACAATTTAAATGATATACAAACAATGAAAGTTGTACTTACAATAATTAGCGATATATTATGCTCATTGAACTTCTTCAATAACCTACAAGAGAGAGAGAGAGAGAGAGAGAGAGAGAGAGAGAGAGAGAGAGAGAGAGAGAGAGAGAGAGAGAGAGAGAGAGAGAGAGAGAGAGAGAGAGAGAGAGAGAGAGAGAGAGAGAGAGAGAGAGAGAGAGAGAGATGGAAAGAGAGAGAGAGAGGGAAATGGAAAGAGAGAGAGAGAGAAATGGAAAGAGAGAGAGAGAGAGAGAGAGAGAGAGAGAGAGAGAGAGAGAGAGAGAGAGAGAGAGAGAGAGAGAGAGAGAGAGAGATGGAAAGAGAGAGAGAGATGGAAAGAGAGAGAGAGAGAATGGAGAGAGAGAGAGAGAGAGAGAGAGAGAGAGAGAGAGAGAGAGAGAGAGAGAGAGAGAGAGAGAGAGAGAGAGAGAGAGAGAGAGAGAGAGAGAGAGAGAGAGAGAGAGAGAGAGAGAGAGAGAGAGAGAGAGAGAGAGAGAGAGAGAGAGAGAGAGAGAGAGAGAGAGAGAGAGAGAGAGAGAGAGAGAGAGGGGGAGGGAGGGAGGGAGGGATGGAGAGGGAGAGGGAGAGGGAGAGGGAGAGGGAGAGGGAGAGGGAGAGGGAGAGGGAGAGGGAGAGGGAGAGGGAGAGGGAGAGGGAGAGGGAGAGGGAGAGGGAGAGAGAGAGAGAGAGAGAGAGAGAGAGAGAGAGAGAGAGAGAGAGAGAGAGAGAGAGAGAGAGAGAGAGAGAGAGAGAGAGAGAGAGAGAGAGAGAGAGAGAGAGAGAGAGAGAAGCGCAAATATGAAAATTGGATTGCTTTTCTATCAGATGCATGCAAAATGATGATTAAAGAGCTATGCATTTTTTTTAATTTTGCTCAAAAGCAACCATCACATAAAGGATGTGCACGCGTTGTATATGTGATCCTCTCAATCTTTGCATATGTGATATTTAGGAACATCACATATGTGATGCTTTTTACTGCCGCATATGCAACGTTGGAAAGCATTGCATATGTGACACTCCAATTGTGTCACATATGCGACTCTCACATATGTGATGCTTGAATTAAATTCACTAATAGAATTGGAAATAGCATCATGCTCAATGCAAACAAATGCGCAATCAGGAAGTGACAAAAGTTTGTGTCAACTATCATTACACCCCCATATCCCTTGTAGTGATGCCAAGCTTATACCTTGGACTTACACTCCTTACTGTGTAGAGAATTTGAAAAGATAGAGGAGAATTTGGTCTCAAAGTTCAAAGTAAATTGATCGAAGGGGAGGGTTTGATGTAGTTACTGCATGGGGAGAAATGTCAAAGAGGAATCCAAGGATGGACTCCTTAGAAGAAGCAAGCAATCAAGGTGGCCCATCATTAGCTGGCCATAGTATTGTGAAGCAAACTGATGCTAGATTAAGAAAGGACACTCCCCTAAGAGAAGAGGGAGCTGAAATGGTGCTTGTAGTATGTTGAAGAGAAGAACACATTGCTTTTAGTCTTTGTAGGTGGGCGTGGTAGGGGAAGAATCACCCTCACTAAGGAGTTTCAGCATGAAATTTTCTATAGAGTGGGTTTTGAGGATGAGGAGTCCGATAAATTGCTTTTTCTTTTTGAGACAACAAAAGGACTCAGAACTTCCACTTGCACTATGGATATGTGTTTTCCAAATTATTGTGCTCCAAAGAGGCTTGCCAAAATTTGCAAGCCGTCCAAGAATCTGATCATTGATCTTATGCCATAGATTCAAGGAAACATATTGCCAAAATAGAAGCAAAAAAAACACCTATAAAAATAAAAAGGAAAGGATTCTATACATAAGAAGCCATAGAAGAAATGAGCTAAGCACACAAATACAAATGAATCAACAAAGACTTCTAATTTGGATGATGAAATTATTTTACGTGGGCAGAGCTTGTATGTGGCACATTGGTGATAGAGAAGAATAAAATCAAGGAGGAGATAATAAGAAGTAAGCTTGTAAGAAAAGGGTAGCTTTTCCATCTGCCAATCAACATGATTCACAGGTCACCTATTGACCCAACAATAGGACTACTCATTGGGGGAGGAGGGGAGACGGGGGGTCCAACTCCTCGGCAAGCTCAATTACTTGTTACTCATGGTAGTATACTATTACGAGAAATTGAAATTTTTTCATTATTCTTCTCCTAGTGTGGCATACTATTTGTGGGGGAAGGAGGGAGGGGGTGGGTCCAGCTCCTCGTCAACCTCAATCACTCGTTACTCGTGGTCGTATACTACTACGAGAAATTGAATTTTTTCATTATTCTTCTCCCTGTGTGATTCCCTAGCATCGTATATAAGGCTAAGTATGACTCATCGTATATACAACCAAGCTCGGAGGTTGTATATATGGTGAGTAAATAATCGTGTAAGTGATGTTTCTCTTGTTTTTGTTTTGTTTTGTTTTGTTTTTTGTTTGTTTGTTTGTTTGTTTGTTTGTTTGTTTTTTTTTTTGCTTGACCGGTTTCGTTGTGTATGTTGTGTAAGCAATGTTGTTGCTTTAGAAAAAAAATTAGCATCGCATTTGCCTTGTTTTCCTTTGTACTTTCTAGCAAAGTCACACAATTTCATGATCATAGGTACACCTGAGAATTCTATTTTTAGGTCATAAATAGACAAAAGGTTTGATACATTCCTACCATTAAAAAACCCATGTCCTTCAGCTATTGCATCTAAGGCTCATACCAAATGATCTCTATTTGGGGTAATTCTTTGAGTCAATGAAACAAGTTCCTGTAGAGCATTAATAGCCCCACATAATCCACTCCTTGAGGTACCATCTCTAATTTCACTTTCATCATCCATCTTCATCAGATTCAATTATTCTCTAATCTCAAATAATCTCAAGTTCACAAGTCAAACTAAAATATTTGAACCCTAGAGATTGCCACCAACAAAGAAGATAACCAAGAGGGTTATACCACTAATAAAGAGAATGGTTTCAGTACTAGTATGAAGACAACCCGGATAGTGAGAGCTTCATCATTGATTTGACACTCCCAAAAAAAGTGGTAAATTCACTCTCGTAGAAGGTGACTCATAAGGGGAAACAACCATTCGACATGCCATGGAAGGGCCCCCTTAAGGGTAAGATATGTGGTTAGGACCCCTCGTTTCGAGGAAAAAAGATGAACTCAAGAAGAAAAAAAGCAAGGTCCCTCTCTGCAAAGAGGGTAACCATCGATAATTATTATCATATCATTTAACAAAAGGGGGTTGACTGACCCCTCAAGAGTGGTTATTATTGGCCAGTTATTTCAGGATAATAGCCTAAACTCGGATTTCATCCTGTATTCTAGAGATTAAAATCAATGGAGAGGAACTTTAGAAACGACTCAAACACATCTCTCCGATTCATGTTTGGGTTACCACTTCACATCCCAGAGGGGCCAATGGCTCAAATATTGGAATAAATAACTTTTGGTTTAATAGATTAATCAACTCTTGCGAGGACCACAAACATCATTAGGTTGTTGCCTCCTTCAGGGGGCCCTTCGAGTTCACTATGGTTTCCATGTATGCGGCAAACAGGGAGCCAGAGAGGATTGACACCCGGGTCTCTTTGGAATCACTTTCCCACAACATGATGCTTTGTGGAGACTTCAACATGGCAGAAGACCCTTTGGATCGGTGGGACAACAGGAGGTGTACCATTGATGGTCAGGAGAAAGATATCTAGGACCAAATCAAACTCCACCTGGACCATGTGGAGATTAAAGATATGATTGGCTTCTCTTGGTTGAACATCCAATCTAGGGACAATTTGAGGAAAGCAAGACTCAATAGAAGCTATATTGCACAAAACAGTATCCACTAGTGGGGCCAACCCACGATCTCCCAACACATTAACCTCACCATTTTGGACCACTACCCTTTTATTCTCACATTCAAACCAATTGCCAAACTCAAGAAAGTGCCTTGGTTTCATGCTTGCTCAATGTCTTTCTCCCTTCCCTCTGTCCATCAAGAAACTACCTTAGTCTAGAACTCGACATTCACAGATGGTGCCTCATCGACCAAAAGTTGGAGGGTTGCAGTTGAGAAGTCTCATCAAATTTTGGTAAGAACTCACAAGATGCTTCACAATGCTCGACGTAGGCAGAGAGAGAAGCTCTATTGGAGGCTCTAGCCTCTTGAGGAGGAAGTGAACAAAGGGAACTACCAATACCAGACGAGCCTTCGGAAAATTAGAGGCATGCTGAGATACGAGGAAGAAATTCAAAGGAAAAACCTACAAGTATACTTTAAAGATTGGTAGGTGGGTAAGGCCGACAAACCAACTAAAGAGATGTGCGGCATCCTCAAGAGGAAGCAAACTAGAGACTCTATTCCCTTCTTGATATGTAGTAATGGGGTCGAATGCAAAATAGAAGAAGAAAACAGTGCTACTTTTGTTGAACACTTTACTCAACTCTGGGGGTTTGGATGTCTCTCTCTCCCCACATGTGGGATTGGATGGCGACCATCTCGAGAGTCTCCCCTTTGAGCATACCACATAGTTTGAAGTATCTCCTTGACATGCCCATCTCATATATTGAGATTCTTGAATGTATCAATATGCTCCCAAATGGGAAAAGCCCAGGTCTTGATGGCCTCACAAATGAGTTTTTCAAGTCTTTTAGATAGGTGGTGGCCTCTCCGTTGTGCTTGGTTTGGCAAGAGGCACTGAATTTCCGTGCACTTCTTGAATGCCTAAACAATGGTGTCATCAAGCTTATCCATAAAAAAGGTAACAAGGACAAGATTGAAAACTGGCGCTCGATCACAATGCTTTAAACAGGTTACAAGATTCTTGCAAAAGTAATTGCCAACATAATTTCTTACCACTTGAAGAGGTGGCTTAGTGAGGACCAAAAAGGATTCATCAAGGGTAGATCAATACTGGAAGCTATCATTGATATTTGGGAAGGTCTCGATTTTGCTAAAGAGTCCAAGCAAGATGTGGTATTCCTTAAAATCTACTTCGACAAAGCCTACGATAGGCTAGAATGGGACTTTATTCTCATATCTCTTAAAGACCTCGACTGTAGTCAGAAATTCACTAAGATGTTTGCTACATTACTGGGGAACGTGTCAACACAAATAAATATCAACAATCAGTTATTGAAGTCTATCATATCAAAATGCTCTATTAGGCAAGGGTGCCCATTGGCTCCTCTGATTTTTGCTATTTCCATGGAGGGGCTCAATCATCTGGTGCAACATCACATGGAAATGGGCCATATTAAAGGTCTCTCTCTACCTCTCAACCATGGCTAGATGATCATGAGGCTATTTGCTCATGACATGAATGCATTTGTGCATAATGATTTGAACAACATTGAAACCTTTTGGGGATGCCTTGACACATTCTAGAAGGCATCTAGTTCCAAAATAAACCACTCAAAAACTACCTTTAGAGCCATCATCAGACCCCCACCCCAACTGTTGGTTGACCATGGTCGCCAAATTATCCCCAGGGGTCTAGTCTTCCGCCTTCTCAATATTCCAATGGGATTTGGTGTCTCGATGGAGCAATGATGGAATTGGGCCCTTTTCAAACTTGAAAACAAGTTGGCATATTGGAAGGGCATGCAAATCATCCTCACGGGGCATGCAATGGTAATTAATATTTTCCTCATCTCCTTGAACATTTACTTTCTCTCTTGTTGGAGACCGAAGGACCAAGAGCTTAGCAAATTGGAAAGAATCTACAAAATGTTTCTTTGGATGGGGGACCACAATAGAAGGGAGGCTCCTAAAATTAAATGGTCTACTTGCATCAGTCAAAAGGATTGTGGGGGTCTGGGAATTATGGGTATTGAAGGCATGGCTGACAAGTTGGTAGCACAATGGATCATCAAGGCTTGGTGCAACTGTGAGGCCTCTCGGGCTAAGCTCATTTTTAAGAACAAGTATGTGATTATGCTAGTGGTCCTCCCTCGTTAGAAGGACTTGGGCCTCCTTACCCTTTTATTCTCCTCAATTTTGGTATCCCCTAAAGGCTCGAATCTTGTGCGCTCCTTGTGGAAGAGTTTGAACAAGTTCAAAAATTTATCAAAATCAGAGAAGATTGGAAATGGGTGACAAGTATTAGAAAAAATGACTCAATCTGGTTTTCGATCATAGGCATCAGGGGTGTGGCTTCCTAGAACCTCCAACATGCTAAGACGCTCTGGAACAAGGGTTTTGGACATTGGAAACACCTCTGGAAACAAGAAATTGGTGAGTGGATCAACTTTGAGCCTGAAATAAGAGTGAATTATGAAGAATGGACTCTCCTTCAAAGTAGATGCTTCACCTGGGAACGATCTAAAACCTGACTCCTCATTGGGCAAGATCTTCCATGACATGAGGGTCTTATCTGGCACAACGACAACTGCTTGTCCAAAATTCCTAGTATCAAGGTGAACAAGGACCATCATATCAAGCTTAACAAGAAGTTGTGCCTGAACAAGACAAGGCTGCGTTGGGATTTGAAGTTCATGTATATATAGCATCCCCTCATTGAGATAAAAAAGTCAGTTCTCATGTGGAAAATTCTCCACCATGGTATCTAAACCAATCTAAAGGCTAGAAAAATTTGTGGGGCTCCGCGGTGGTGCAGGTGATGCCACCGTAGCATTGAGGATCTGGGTCACATCTTCTTTGTGTGCCCCAAGTCTCTCCTTCTCTGGTGGAATCTTGGGAACATTTTGAGACTGTAGGAACAAATCACCTGGAAGCAAGCGCTTTTGGGCGAAGCAATCGACTTCTCAGCGGCACTGTGGAATGCTATAAGAGGGGAAAACCTCTGGAAGATTTGGAAGGAGAGGTGTACCTACAATTTTGGACACCCTCCTAATGAGTGCTTGATCGAGAATTCTCTATTCCTCCTCGCCAAAAGAATCTCCAACTCCAAGTGGTCCCCACCCTTTAGGCATCATAAAGTGTTTCTCATTGAGAACATAAGCTTAAACCCAAGTGGGTCCTGCATGAGGGGGATAAGAGGGTTATTGACATCCTTTGTGACTCTCTCTAGATCTACAAGTTCTACCCCTGCTATGTGGGATTCAGGGGGTCCCAAGGGCACTAGTCCCATCCACTTGTAACTTATTCTTCCTTTTTTTAATTAAAGTTCGGGAGAGTAAGCCAAGGCCAAACTTCCTTTTATATATAAAAGAAAAAACTTTGAAGTCGAGAGTTACGAGGTAGGGGTGTACATAGAGTTCCACGATAAAAAATCGGATTTACTTAAGAGATTGAAGAAGTTGGAACAATACATTCGGATGGGAGTAGGAAAGTGTAAATAAAATGAGTTTGACCGTCTATTTGAGAAGGCAAGAAAATGTGTAGATATTGGGCTCTCGGTTAAGTGAAGGAGCATTACAACTCTCTTTACCAATCTCTCTATCTCTCTCTCCCCTTCTCTCTCCCTCTTTTTCTGTCTTTCCCTTCCCCTCTCTCTCTCTCTCTCGTATGCAACAACACACCAACCATATAATCTAGGCACTTTTCCTTTATCCGAGACTCAGTCCAACCAAATTAATCATAAGACCATATTTTTCTTTTATCAATCATAATAGACATAGATGGCAAGATAATCATCAAGGTATCTAATCGGTACTCCTCCATATTATAATACAAAGGGCAGGAACCATATGCTCATATCTGGAAACCCTTAGTCAATTAGTCTACCACAAACTTTATATAATAGTTAGTGAATAAAAAATATCTTAGATTCGATATGAAGAGATACTCATATCCCCCCGGAAATGACGCTCATAGTCGCTTTTTTCACCTTTTTGTGTGAGTTCATCTTTCTCACGTAAGAATCATTACATAACCAAACACAAAGAATGATAATTCAAAAAGCAACCCCTCATAAGTGAAAAAGCATCCCCTCATAAGTCAAAAAGCATTCCGTTTCATAAGTCAAAAGCATTCCCCCATTCTAAAACTTTGAGAATATCACAATTCCCCCAGTCTAAAACTTTGAGCAAAACGGTTTTTCCTTTCTCTCATTGTATCTCACAATGATAGTGCACATCCATCCTATCTCTTTAATTGCCCATATACGAATCATGTCTCTCATATATGATGATAATGAAGTGTTAAAGTCATGGAAATACTTAATCAAGTCCAGAAAGATGATGCACCACTAATGAATTTCTATTCTCTTATCTCCCAAGTTTCCTCTCATCCTTCAATGATTAAGGACCTCCATAAAAGCATTGCGCCTTTGTTAAATGAGTTCTTTAATTTTGGCATCTTAAAGTAGAAGCACATGGAGAGAAAATATCCACAAGAGTGGCTAACCCGGCCCGTGAGTAATGGCTACTTGTAGTTGTGTTGGCCATGAAATTCTAAATATATCCGTTGATATATTTTGGTAGTGATGTGCATGAACACACTTAGGACAACCAATGCCTTTTTTTCTCTCTTTAGGAGATTTTTCTTCCCCAGCTTGTATATATGCCTATAGCCTTAATGGGCAATAAAATTCTTAATATATATATTGATATATTGGTGGTTATGTGTGAACATAGTTAAGACCATGAGGGAACTTTTTTCCCTCTTTAGGAGGTTTTTTCCCCTCACTTGTATAAATGTCTATAACCCTAATGGTTCATTATCTTGTTACATTCATTTGGTAATACACTAAGTGTTATGTTCTTCCCCAAGCCTCTTCTTCTTCCTTGTGTAGTGTGTGTGCTTCCATAGTCATTGAATTCCAACAATTGGTATCAAATTAGGCCATCTCTTTCTTTAGGGCATCATAGACACCCTTCTAATCATAGTTTTCAAAATCTCATGAAAATTGCATAGCATACTCAAGATGATTAGGAGTTCAAAATAGCTTTGCTATTTGGCATCAAAATTTTGATTTGAGCTTGTTTCAGCCTTTGAATGCACTAACATAGCACATGTGTGTGCAATTTTTCCTTTTGTGCAAAAAATATGTACAATTTTTTATTCATTAGTAAAAGTGCCTCAAAGTTTGCCACAAATTTAGTGAAGCTTGATTGGGTTTTGATATTCATCCTTTTTAAGATACAATCAATTTTTTTGCATCATGGTATTTAGTTAATTGCCATGGTTGAAAGCAACGATGTATTGCATATGTTGGCTATTGAGGATAACTTGGCTGATTCTAATTAATCATTTTGTGCATACATGATGCATCATGTATTGGTACCAAAAGGATCATGGAAGATTGTGTAGGATGTTCTAACAAATTATCCTATGCCTACAAATATGTTGATTGCAAGTGGTGCGAATGGTGTTGAAGATGGCTATCTTCAATTTCTTGGTAGTGATGTGGTTCCTATTGCAACATCACAGAGCAACTTTGTTGGGATGAGAGAGATAAAGAGTCACATGCATTGATAGATTTGTCCATCAATGCTACCATTATCCCTCACATTTGCTCTTGCAAAATAGCAAGGGATTTTTGGGATACTCTTACAACACTATACCATGCAAGAAATGAGGCCCATGCTTCTTACCTCTGAAAATAGTTGGAGATTCAACATATGGATGAAGGAGATTCAATGGACATTTTTTTGGCAAAAGTCAAGGATTTGAAAGAGTGGTTGATTTGTGCTATGAAATCTTGTGACATAATTCACTAATGCATAATGTCTTTAATGGTCTTCTAGATTCTTATTATATATTTTTTTTCTTTTGCTCTTTGGTTGATGATAAAGGGAAATCCAAATGCCTTAAATGTTGAGGAATTAGTCTTTGTTTTGTTGTACAAAGATCAATCTAGGCAGAACATGTCAATTATGCGCGTTCTAGATTGTTGGTGCATGAAGCAGCCTAAATGTTTGTCTCTATGCATTGGGACTTCATAACAATGCTGAGTTAAAATCTTGTGCTTATATATACATTAGATGATTAAAATTTAATGTTAAAAGTCATGGATTAGTTTTGTCAAAAAGTAAAGAAGTGATTTATAGGAAATTTCATGGATATAGTGGGAGTCCATTGCCACTTTTGAATTGAAAGTCAGTGGCCATGGCTAAAAGTAGTGATGTATTCCGTATGTTGGCTATTGAGGATAAGTTGAATGTACCAATTATCCATTATGGGCTTATATGATGCCTCATGTATTGATTGCAAAAGTATTGTAGAATATTGTGTAGGGTGTTAAAGCTCCAAAGACATGTATGACACTTTGCCGCCTCTTTTTACAGGCGGAAAGTCTAGTGCTAGTCCTAATGAGGCCAATTCTCAACCTTTACAAGTTTCATGTGATGATGTAGATCATTCTAGTTCTGATTTAGATTTACATGATGCACTTGTTGATGAGAGAGCTGATATTGAGGAGGCAAAAACTATGCAAAAATGGCTGGTGCAGATTTTATGTGACAACAAATTAGATGCATCTCTCTCATATCGTACTTGTTTTGGCTCTCATAGTGCTTCTTTTGCATCAAATTTCTAGCTATGGCTACCTTTAGTATTTGTGATGAGAATGAGCCTGATTCGTTTGATGAAGCACAAATTTCAAAAAATTGGATGGCTGATATGCAATCTGAATATGGTGCTATAATGAAGAATGGTACCTGGTCTTTATGTGACTTGCCTCCCAGCAAGAAGGCCATTGACACTAAGTGGGTATACAAACTAAAGCATAAGCTTGATGGAACAGTTGATAGGTATAAGTATAGGCTTGTTGCAAATGGTTATGCTCAAGAAAGGGGCATTGATTTTCATGAGAACTTTGTTCCTTCTTGCCGAACGTCTATTCTTTGTAGCATCTGTGCACTTGTAGCTCATCATGGTTGGAATGTATATCAGTTGGACACTAAAACAAAATTTTGAAATAGTGACTTGCATGAAGAAGTGTATGTTTTCCAGCCCCATGGCTTTGTGCAGAAAAGGCATGAAAACCGAGTGTGCAAGTTGAAAAGGCATTATATGGTTTGAAGCAAGCACCACGTGCTTGGTATGAAAAAAATACATGCCTACCTCATTGCACATGGTTTTGAGAACAATCCAACTGAGAGCACCTTATATGTTAAGTATGCAAATAAATGTGCTTCTGATCATTGTTGTCTATGTTGATGACATATTGCTCATTGGTCCTCAAGAGAAGCATATTGCTAATTTTAATGCTAATTTGCATGCCTCATTTGAGATGTCAACTTTAGGGCATTTGCATCATTATTTGGGCATTTAGTCTATGCAAGTTGATGGTGGAATAGCTTTGTGTCAAAAAAAATATATTGACACATTATTGCAGCATTCTGGCCTTGAAAACTGCAAACCTATTGCCTCTCCTATGGAGACATGTTTATGATTGAGTCTTCATGATGTTTGAGATGCATTTGCTACCATTCTCTATCAGCAAGCTGTTGGATGCTTGATTTACTTATGCATTACTCAACCAGATATTCAGTTTGTTGTCTCACATATGAGCAAGCTTATGCACTACCCATGTTTCAAGCATTGGTAAGCGGTTAAGTGCATGTTTCTCTACTTGAGTGGTACTCGGCTACTTTGATTGATTTATCCCAAGGGGGGATGACTACTGCTAGATTTACATGCTTATTCTGACTTTGATTGGGTTGGTTGCTATGACACTCGTGTTTCCACCATGGTTTTAGCTTCATGCTTGGTATCTCATGCATATCTTAGTTGAACAAGAAGCAGCCTATTATGGGAACTTCTAGTTGTGAGGCTGAGTATAGGTCAGCTTTCACAATGACTATTGAGTATGTGTGGCTCACATGCCTTATGGTTGATTTGGGTGTTGGTCAGTCTTCTGCCACCACCATCTTCATTGATAGTCAGAGTGCATTTTTAGTTATGAGGAACCCTGTGTTTGCATGCTCGCACTAAGCACATTGAGGTGCACTATCATTATGTCAGGGAGAGGTTCTCTATTGGAGAGATCAGTTTGGCATATGTGCCCACAGAGGAGAACATTGCACACCTTATCACAAAGTCTCTACCTATGGTGAACTTTGAGGCTTTCCGCAAAGCTTTGGGCTTACTTACTTTTGTGTATTGATTCCACATAGCTTGGCACTTTCTTATAGAAGAGTGGAAACTTCTTGTTCACCGAATCACTCCTACGGGAGATTTGTTGATATATTTAGGTAGTGATGTGTGTGAACACCCTAGAACCGCTGGGGCACTTTTTTTCCTATTTAGGAGGTTTTTTTCCCAGGCTTGTATATATGCCTATAACCCTAACGGGTCACTCATCTTTGTACATTCCAATGGTAATACATTCAATATTGTGTGTTTTGCTCCAAGCTTCTTCCTTGTGTTGTTCACGTGCTTCCGTAGACCTCAAACTCCAACAAATGCAAGTGATGCACACACTCCTAAAAGCAATTATTTTTATGACGAGAACCAAGGACATGAATGATCGAACCAAGATAGATATATGCATGCTAGAATTGATTCAAGGGAAGTATAAGGAAAACGATGATTGAATACTATGACATTCCCATTAACGTCATCATCCATGCATGTTGACATGTGCATCCCTAATTTTCACTGACAGAACAAGATCAATTCATAATAATTTTGCGAAGTGACTTGACTCGTGCAAATAATGGAGTCTATAAAAGTGAAAAATATTTCCATAAGTTCCCATTTCCAAAAATATTGAGAAAATTTTAAAATTGAGTATATTGCAGATAAAAATTTATAAGACCAACTAGTTGGCCATAACTCTATTATAATAAGGTTGAAATAACAAGTATGGGAAAAGAGTAAGAAAGAACGTAGTGATAGGTTAGTGATGCAATGGATTACAAAGTATTGATAGAAATTTCGATTTATGAGGCTATTTGTGCATTTTTCCTAATTGCAATCTCTTGCCTTCGATTTCCTTGCTCTTCATTTGCATCTCTCCTTATCATCAAGCATTTTCCTTCGTGCACAAAGAGGAAGTCTATTGGTAAGACATGGTCTGATGCTTTATGTTTGTCAAATCGAAGTTCAGGGACTATATTTTCCTATCATAGACTGGTAATCTTTATTAGAGAACCTACCTCATCCAACACCTTAATGTCCATAAATTCATTACTCTCTAAAATCGGGGACTCATGGTGCATGTGTACAAGGATATTACCAATATAGCATTGTCTACCATACCAAAATTATATTATATAGGTATGTGATGCAATCCATGAGGGCACACCTACAAAAGATAAACACATTTCTTCCAAGGAGACGCAATGAATTCATAAGAAAAGCTTGAGAAATATCGACTCAAATAAGAAAAGCTTGAGAAATATAATATGAAATGAAGTAAATAAGTAGCTACTATAATCAGGCTTACAATTTGGCATATGAGATGGCAACCCTATATCATGATTGACAAATATGAAAAACTCACTGTGCACGTAAACATGTTGCAACAAGAATTATTTAACAGCTTTTTTTGCATTGGTGGACTATAATGGCACTAATCATCATTTGAAGAAACTTACTCCATGCTTGCACTTTTTCCATAGCGGCTACATCAACACAAAAGATCCTTTTGAGATAAGAACGTCAATCCATTTATCCTCATGAAGGGGAATATGAATGGTAATAGAGAACACATATGTTTGAGGTCGGCAAGGCCTAGAGGAAGATGCCATGGAGCTTGCAGAGCATCGAGAAGTGATGTACTAAGAAGTAGAGGACATTTTAATGAGAAAGATGTACATGAAAGAAGAGAATGAAGAAATTTCAAAAGTAGCTATGCTAGAGGCCCAAAACATGCCCCTTTCAGAAACACATGGGAAAGTTCCATCTGTCCACGCTTGAGTCATGTTTCCCTCAAAAGTATGTGTTCTTTTGGTGCAATTCTCATATTTTCATACGATATTAAAGAAATATACAATGTTACAATGGCCTTCACTAAATTGGACGTGCTCTTTTTTCTCTCTCCTATGAAAGGCTCTCCTTTTGACCTGAGAATAGCTCTAATAGGTAGGTCCATTCTCAAGCCTATTATCCATGTGTGGGATGAGATTCACTATGTGAATGAATCTTCTCAAAACGCCCTCTTCTTTAAGATCAACTTTCACAAAGCATATGATAAACTTGAATGGGACTTCATTCTTCAATCTCTTAAAGACATCCATGCAACTCTAGATTCATAAAGATAATACCTACACTTTTGGGAATGCCACAATGCATACAGACATTAATGGTCACCTCTCTCCCAAGATAACAGACATTAATGGTCACCTCTCTCCCAAGATAACAGCTGAAAACCTTCTATCAAACAAGGCTACTCACTAGCTCCATCGCTCTTTTGTAGTATGGCTGATGGCCTCAACTACTTGGTTAACCATCATGTCCAAGGTGGCCACATTGAAGGGCTTTCTATCCCTCATACCTAAGATCTAATAATTATGAGAACCTTTTTTGACAATACAAACGTTTCTTTACATAACCATTTTCGAAGTATCGTTACCTTCTGATATTGTTTGGATACCTTTTGTGTGGCCTCGAAGTCAAGTATAAACCACATGAAGACTGCTTTCGATTCATCTCAAGGACGTGCAACATCTACTTCACTAGGGGTGTGGAGGGCTCCCTAGTGGAAAAATCTTTTGTTTGCCAGAAACCCAGTGGGTGTTGATGTCTCAATGGGCCTGTGATGGGACCAGGTGCTCATTAAGCTTGCCAGAAAATTGTGTTACTAGAAGGGCATGAAACTTAATATGATATGGCCTACTATGATGATGAACATGTTCCTTGTATATTTGATTTATATTTTTTCCATTGATAGAGAACAAAATGACAAAGAAATTATGAAATTTAAGAGAACTTGTAGAATTTTCCTCTCGATTAGTGACCTCAAAAAGAGAGAGGCGCCAAAATCAAACGGGATATTTGATCAATCCAAAAACACTCAAGCAGTAGTAGCACTACGAATATTGAAGGAATGGAAAACAAACAAGTGGACGATTAAATCCTAGAACAAAGATAATGCTATCAGGATAAAATCCCTAGAGGATTGTGCACCAAAATTCTTCAAAAAATTATTTCTTTATTTTACTGACTATGATATGATGATTTGTCTAGAGGGAAAAGAAAAGAATTGTATTGCTTAAATGTTTGATTGAATTGACTGTGTGATGAGGAACATTTCGTTTGTATTTTAAGTGATCTTTTGACCTAGCTTAACCCTAGGAACTTTGAAATTACCTGTGTAAAGTCTAATAATTCCTTTTACCTTCAAAATCCATGTATTATCATTCGAAACCCTAAATATCATAATGGAATCTCTTCTCCATGCACATGGGCATCCTCTAGGTCATAAGGTTGTATATGGCCTTCTTTGTGCATGGAGGGATTGTTGTTCATACATTTGGAGCTCATGGACCTCCATAGGATGTCTTCCTATGCATCTGTTGATGCTTCAAAGCAATCCTTTTGTAAACCCTATCTTTCAAAGGAATAGACGGCCATTCAATTTTTCAAGATGGAGAGAGATACCCTGACAAATTTGATTTCTAAAGAAAAAAATTTGAAGCAAGGATCTATAAACATAGAGAGAAGTTAATAGAACAAAACAATAACATTTTCATCTCATGAGCAAAATGAAGAATACCCAAGTCTTGATGGGAACTCAATAATGCTCCAATACCAATATAAAAAACTATCTCGCTCATGTAAGAAAATGACCTCTAAATTTCCACCCATGAAACCAATATATAGATTCCTAAACTAAGTTTGACCTCTAGAGTTAACTAGAGTCCACATATGCATGTGTCATCCCCACTTTTGCTTTAGCACCTACATTTAGACTCTTACTTGAGTTAAGTAATAACTTGAGTTAAGTAATAACTTGAGTTAAATAATAACTTGAGTTATGTATCACTATAGTGAAGCTAATTGACTTAACTTGAGTGAGTGGTTCTAGAAGGCTCTAGAGCTCTTCAGACAAATACATTCTCCCCATGCTCCCCGCGGATGTTGAAACTAAGACTCGTCCTTCACATTCTTGAGTAATAACTATTAGGACAAGCGCCTAGCCTCTCTTATACTCTAAAAGTAGCTAATGTTACCATTAGTTCAACCTCATTCAAGAAACTTTATAAGACCTTTATTCTTCCACATAGCCCCTATATGAATACATATGATGTGTTGTTGAGAATGAACTCCATCCATGCTAGTTTTTAAGGAAGACAATCAATTTAGAGACAAAAATGAAATAGGCATGAGAGGGAATAGAAAAGACAATAGATAGATGAAGGCACAAAGCTCACATATATTCAAAACATTCCAAAATATGAAGTACATGATGTTACAAATAAACATAAGGATTGTGTATTAATGCATCAATCTGTGGTATCACTTCATAACCTCACAATCTCCATGATGTAGATGATCTCCTCCAAGTATAAATAAGCTTCAAGCTAATGGCCTCCTTGTTGTAGAAGAAAAAGCATAAACCCTACCTAACTTTGTCATCAAGAGTTTCTCTCCTCTTTCACTTGTGAAGGCCTACAAGGAACACATTTGGTGAAGGTAGCCAGAATTCCCCAAGCAATCCAAGACCCATCAAGGATGTCAATGGGAGTTCACATGAAATGTTTGGAAGAAATCAAGCAAATCTAGGGTAGCGGTCAAAGTTGGTCAAGTTTTAAAAATTAGGGCAAAAGTTTCACTGTCACCAGATCACATGAAAATTCATATACTTGTAAACGAGAGAGGAAACCTAAAGCGATCTTGATTTTAGAAATTGAGAGAAAAATAGATTCTATGGAGATTTTAGATGACATTTTGCTTAAGAGTCAATTGACTATGTCTTTAGAATAAGTTTTCTCTATCGGAAAACCTATTTTTAAAGATAACTTTATTGACCTAATTAAACCGAAGAGGTTTTCGCTTAATCTAGATATTGAGATGCAAGATGCTCTAGATGAAGTTTAGACAGAAGTCTATGATAAGTTTCAATGGTCCATAGATGAAGATTGTGGATGGCATATGAGAAGTGCAGATAATGGTGTAGGTACCTTGTATGGAGCTTGTGCTAGTGTGCCCATGTCCATAGGAGGAATCAGGGTAGAATTTCACTTCTTTATTAAAGATAATTGCCCCTATGAAGTTCTCTTAGGTCAACCCTTTATTTGTGAGAATTGTACGGAAACTAAAGCCATGGATGATGGGTCTACTTATGCTAGCATAAATTCTAAGGATGGAATGCAATCACGTCAAGTCATGATGGTGGGAGTAAATCATCCTAGAAATCAATTATAATGTAGAAAGAAGCCTATTGTTACTCAAGGTCATGGGCATGTTTGTAGTTATTGTGCACCTCGATTCATGTTTGGAGCCACATATGATCAAAATTTTGGACATAATCCATTGTTGAGCAAGAAAACAATGGAAATTGGTTTGACATCTCACAACCAACCAACATGTCCAATAGTTTGTCACTTTGTTTATCACATTCTAGATTAGATTTCCTTCATGAGAGTCAAGTATCCGAGTATTTTATCCAAAAAACCCAAAAAAAAAAATCAACAAAATCATGCAACATGATGAGAGCATTGAGCATGTGATTGAGACATCACATTATTTCTCTACTCTCAAGGAGTTTGAGTTATGTCTTGAGAAAAATTCTAATTCCCAAATTATTATTGTTTCTCCCCATGATGAGTATGCTCTAATCCAACTCAATGTTGAAAATCACTCAAAATTGAACCAAACACATGATGCCTTAGTTGAAACAAAATAGAAAATTATAGACAAGAAAATCAAACCCATAGCTTAGCCATTACCCCAAGTAAGTAACAAAAAAATTGTTGATGTGAAAAATAATTCAATTCTTTAGGATAGGAAAAAAATAGGATATACATTCATGGATGAGACAATCAAACATGTGAAAATTGGTAGAGATGATGAATTTATTTTGCTAGTACAGAAATATAAATTTGAGAAAGTGATATGTAGCAATGGAAAAGCCTTTACCATGTATCCTCATGAGATAAGTTGCATAGATCCTAAGCTAGTTAACCCATGATTATCTTTACTGTTCCACATATTGCATGGAATCTTCACCCCAAACTAGTTCCAAAGGCTCATTTGCTTGAGCTAATGAAACTACTTAAGGAGAAGATAAACATTACAATTTCAAAGCCATATTTTGCACCTTAGTCAAAGAAATGGTTCACTATTCCAAAATAGAATGGGAAACTACATTTTATCCAAGATCTTCAACCCATCAATAAAGTCACCATAAGAAATGTAGGAATAGGACCCATTGTAACCGAGTTTGCTGAATCATTTTGAGGACATTCTATCTATTCAATGGGTGATTTGTATTCTATTTTGGGAATGAATGATTCCAATTAGCAAGTGATAGCCGTGACATAACCACAATGAAAAATCCTTTAGGCTTAGTGTAGATGTGTATTTTAACTCAAGGAGCAACTAATTCTATGGCTCATATGATGAATGTGATGAATATGGTCCTACATGACTTTGTCCCTCATATAACCATGCCATTCATTTATGATATTCCAATTAAAGGGGGTAAGGAACATGTAAAGGACAATACTTTAGATTCCTTTGGGTGTCATAAATTTGTTCTTGACCATATCTCAGATTTTGAACAAATATTGCAATGATTTAAAGAGGTAGGTCTCACATTTTCAATATAAGAATATTTTTTTTGGTGTTGTTGAGAGCAGTATGGGCACCCAAGGACTGACTAGACAAGGAAGCCAGCGGAGAGAGTCAGAGCGAGGTGAAGGAGTAAGTAGACAAAGCAGTCGACACAAATCTAGCAGATAGGCCCTTCAAATTTTTCCAAATCAACATCTTTATAACAGTGATTCTTATCACTAACAATCATTGTAAATACCATTTCATATTTTTGTAGCTCCATTTTGTGCAAGCCAAGGAGTTCTTGAGCTTGAGGAGCCTTAGAAGTACCTACATATCAATTTTCGTATTTTTTAGACTCCGTTTAAGCCCTCAAATTGGCCCTGGAACCTAATTTTTAACTAGGCCGGACACTAGGTCTGGACAGGGCCAAAACCTAGTCAAAAACTATAAAAAGAGCTAGAGAGCTCATTTTTGAGGTTAGATTGTAATTGAATTGAACTTGTAAGAGCTTTTTGAAAGTAATCTAAGAACTCCATTGCTTCTCACTCTTTGTCTTGCCGTGTGTGCGCGTGTGTGTGTATGTGTGTGCATGTTTGTGTGCTTCTCACTCACGCACTTGTGCCTCCACTTGCTCGAGGTCTTCATACCATCCTCACGTCTTCCCGGATTGACATTAAAGGAGGTGCTACTCATCACTGAGCTACACCAAATTTTGGCGCCGTTGCCGGGGATCGAGCTTTGAGGACGAGCGTGTGATGGTAAGACGTAGATTGGAGACGTTGGCGTTGTAGGTAATTTCTCTACTTTTCCTATTTTTCTCTTTCTTACCATACCACCATCATCACCATCATCATCATCACCATCTTCCACCTCCACTTCCATCATCGCAAAAATTTTAGTTTTTTGATTATATCACCTTCTCCACCTCATTTCCCTCATTTCACTTGTGAGAGAGAGCGAGAGAGCGAACTGTTGTGTGCTATTTTCTGCATGCTTTTGGAGTTTCTTGCAGGTTTCAGCAACATCATCCCCTCCAGCACGTCGCACAGGTACGGAAATGTGCAGAACTGTCTCGCAGTCTCCGACTCCTGTCGATCGCGATTGACAGAAATTTTCACCCTTTGGTAAATCTGAGTGCACCACAGTGGACTAGAGACCCTGCACACCACATTTCCACAAAAATTTTTGATAATTTTGCAAATTTTCAGTCCATCGCGATTGACAGCTCTGTCCATCGCGATTGACAGCCCTGTCCATCGCGATTGATTGCCTGTCCGTTGCGACCGACTCCTGTCCATTGCGATTGGCTGACCCTTGTCCATCGCGATTGACTGACCCCTGTCCATCGCGATTGATTGCCTGTCCATCGCGATTGACTGACTGCCTGTCCATCGCGATTGATTGCCTGTCCGTCGCGACCGACTCCTGTCCATCGCGATTGACTGACCCCTGTCCATCGCGATTGACTGACCCCTGTCCATCGTGATTGACTGACCCCTGTCCATCGCGATCGACTCCTGTCCATCACGATTGACTGACCGCCTGTCCATCGCGATTGACTGACCGCCTGTCCATCGCGATTGATGCTCTGTCCATCGCGATTGATACTCTGTCCATCGCGATTGACAGCCCTGTCCATCGCGATTGACAGCCCTGTCGATCGCGATTGACAGCCAATTTTAGCCAAATTTTTTAGGGTTTTTTAATTGAAGAGTTGGGCTAATTTTGGGCATAAACATTTTACTCTAGAGCACATAAGGAGGCCTTAGGAAAACAACTTGGGGAAAACCTGTTGCACAGTGATCCTGTTTGAACCCTGTCTTAACCCTAGAACCCTGAACGGTCATAACTTTTTCATACGAAATCCATTTTTTGAGCTCTAGGGCTTGTTGGAAAGCTTGTTGGAAAGATAATGCGTTGATTTTTAGCTAGGGTATTTTGAAGTTGACCATACCCAAGGGGTCAAAGTCAGGGGTCTGAAGAATTGTTTTCCTAAAATTCACTATGCAAATTAGTATTTGTGCTACAGGAATGAGAATCATTGGTTCTGTCTTTGGAATTTAAATATTAAAGCTAACTTTGGAACTTTACAGATCTATTGAGAGCATCGAAAGGCGTTCTAAGCAAGTGTAAGTGCAAGCTTGGGAACACACGTCCTGAGCATACTAGGGCATCAACACAAGGAAAGGAACTCAAGGTTGGAATACTCTCAACTCCCTCTGTCATTTTCTAGCTCAGGTTAAGTACGAATAGTGCTAGAAGTAAGTCAGGGCGACGATAGGCAGTTATCAAGTTGAAGACTACCTAAAAACTCAAGTTCAAGTTAAAAACCTAATCTATGTACTGTCGATAACATAAAGGAAAAGAACCTAATGTGGAACGATCAACTCCAAGTACAAAAACTACTCAAGTATTCCTGACGACGCAATATCAGACAAGATCATAAACATGATAACACACTAAAAAAGAATCAAGTGACTGATACCAATTGATCGGCAACGAGGTTGTACTCTGGGCAAAAAATTGGGCTACTTAAATAGGCATATGAACCTTAGATCAGGACGACATCTAGTAAGGGATAGACAAAGCCTTAGGTCTTCAGAGGCTAGTGTCAACCACACTGCTAGGTCGTGGGCCCAATAGTTGAGCCACCACTCATACTACCCAAGTTCTGAGACTAGTGAATCCGAGATGTCTCAAGGTATGGAGAGACCTACAGGAAGTTCAGGAGTGCCATACTTGCATAGGGTAGAAGGCCCTTACAAAACGCAGTTGGAATACCTTAGGACCAACCGATTAGGTGCCAGCATCTATGAGGACGGCCTAGGAAGATCTGTGGTATAGATTAAGAATCCTGATCAATCCATTGGATTAGAGCACCCAGCTGTCAAGTTTGAAAACGGAGCATACTTGGACAAAGAAGGAACCATATACGTAGTCACCAGTCACCCAGATAGGACGGACGAATTTGGAAATGTGATCCCAGAAGCAGACTTAGGTGACCTGGAGCAAGGAAACATGGGTGCAGAGCCTAGAACCCCTCGAGGTAAATCGGTTCTCACTAGGATTATCACACCAGAGTGGATTCCCCAGGATAATAAGAGCATAGATTTGCTCCTCAATCGAGAGATTGACGAAGCCTTTTGGAGGTACAAACCTGACCGGCCAATTGATATAGGATCAATCATGATCTATGAGTTTAAGGATCCTGATAGCCCAGGTAGAGTGACCTACTTAGATCACGCTTCGGAGAGGATCTTTGTGGTGACAGAAAATGATAGGCATGCTTACACTTGGAAGGGTGAATTCGTTTTCCCCCAACCAAGATCGAATGTATCCTATGGTCACCCTGGAGCTGGAACATCCCAAGCTCATGGAATGCAAAGAGAGAGAAGTAGAGATAGACCAGAAGTAAGCTTTGCCAACCCAGTGGGCAGAGAAAGAACGAGGACGGAAACAAATAGAGTAGAACCTGAGATACTTAGAGCTCACAGGAATCAAAGAAATGCGGATGAGTTCCCTCTACCACGACCTAGAGAGCACACAAGGACTTTGAGACCGACTCAGCTAGTTAAGTCCATGAAGAACTACTTCGATGGCACTGGAGATCCATACGATCATGTGGCTGAGTTTAGGCAAGTCTTGAGAGCTGAACAAGTGGAGGATCTATTCACGCAGTACAATGCCTTTGGTCTGACCCTTAGGAACACTGCTCTGACATGGTTTCAGCCACTAAATGAGATGCAGTTCAGGAGCATAGACCAACTCCTAGAGGCTTTCATTATTGAATTCTCTAAGAGTGGCATAAGGCATAATACCTCCTCGCTGATTCACAGCTTCAAGCAAACCCCTCAAGAAACCGTGAGACTTGCAGGAAGAAGATTTAGGCAATACTTAGAAAGATGCCCTGTTTCGGAGCTACCCACACCAGCTAAGCAAGTGGCTTTATTCTTGGATGGATTGCTAAGTACTAAATTGAGATCTTATGTGTACTTGAAGGACCCTAGGACCATAGAAGAGTGTGTGCGCATGTGCATTGACATCGAGGATAACCTAGGGGAGGAGTTAGAGCTTTCCAAGATATACAAAGATTCAGATAGTGCCTCTAACCTCTCTTCCACGCAATCCACATCAATTGAGGAACTTGTAGAGAAAGTAGCTCAGAAATTAGGTGTCACTAACAAACAAATCCCAAGGTTTGCCCCTGTGAAAAGGTGCTATACTTGTGGTGGCGACCACATGGCGAATGTATGTCCCATTATGGCTCAATCCCAAGTTAATCCTAGTAGCCAGTACTGCACTATAGAACGAAGGTACACCAATCACACCGCGCAAGATTGCCCCTACAATAAGCAAACTGTTCGGCAGACGTACCCATAGCCATACCCTCAACAAGGAAGATACTAGAACCAGTACCCACCTCAGCAGTATGCTAGGCCTCAACAAACCTACCAACCCTATCAAAACCAATAAAGGCCTCAGCCTGTGCTAGCACAACAACCCCCAGCTCCAGCTAATGTGATTCCGGTAAAGTATGCTGTTGCAGAAGAAAACCTGAATAGAGCTATAGTCCCTGTAACACTAGTGCTTTCAGAAAGTGATCCCAGTGACCATAGCTTTGATTCTACACATGTTGATAGTCCCCAGGCTTACTACATGCAATCTCCTGAACATGGTGAGTCCTACTATAGTGAAGAGCCAAATGAACCTAGTTGGGAGTCAGATTACACAAACGTCATGTATGCAAACCCCAACCCTAAACCTCAACCTAGGCAGGTAAGACCCCCATTCCCTAGAGGACCATGCTACAGATGTCAGGGGGATCACCTCATTCGTGATTGTCCCTTGCCTCCACCTGCACAACCCCAGTCAGTGACGATTCAGGGTTTTTGCCAAGAGTGTGGAAAGGATCATCTCTTACGAGACTGCCCCAAGAATCCTAATAATATGCCAAAATTACTCCTATTAGCGTTATTGGGTTAGTGGTAGATTCCACAGGAAGTGTCACTTCCACTACACCCGTGCAAGTGATCACTAGAGCTCAAGCATTGCAGCAAAACCCAGGGGTAAACCAGGAGAAGAGCCCAGATGTTAGTGAAGCAGAGAGCATGACAAAGAAGAGGACTAGAGCTTGGAGAGATAGCCGTGAACGTATGAAAAGGCAATGGGCAAAGAAGATGAGTGAACTTGAGGAAAGTCTACGAGAAACCAAGGCCAAAATCATAGAGATCACATCTCAACAAAACTCTCACACATTCCCACCGCTACCATCCCCATCACCCTCCATCCCTCCACCCGCTAATACACCCCACGTGACCCACCCACCACCCCAAGCAGGATCAGTATTAGCTGATCCCACTTCCGAAGACCTTAATATGATGCTTAAAGCATATCAGGCCAGAATCCAAGAAGGGCCAAATGTAACTGATCATGAAAAGTGTTACCCAAGAGTAGAACTAGAGTTAGAATGAACCAAAATTTGTGCTAAGATGGTGGAATTGGCTCAGACCATGTTTGAGGCCAGTCGCCTATTTAACATCTCTAGTTCAGCGAAGACACAGTTGCATTTTGATGGACTGTTAGAAAGAATAGAGAAGCTGATTGCACAATCAGAAAAGGAACCCGCCTCTCAACACAAGGACAAGGCAAGTGAAAGATTAAGCATTCCTGCTAAGGAAGCCTATGTGCCTGAAGCCTATGTGCCTAACTCTACGGAGCCAGACACATCATATTCTATGAATCGGTTCACACCAGAATTCCTACGCGAGATTCAAGAAGACAAATGGGCTAAAGAGAGTGAAGTCCCTCCTCCTATTGAACTTGTGGATGATGCACCCGACCAATTCCCACAAGACATCCCATCCATTTATGAGGAGCAGGAGAGCACCCACTCTCAGGACAGACTAGACTTTGAGTCTAACTCTCTACAAGAATTACCCCACTTCACAGGCCCATGGGAAGCTAAGTCTACTTGTATGAGAGCACCCACGGTCATGGTACGAAATGAGGACTCAGTCTTACCTAGGAACACAGAGGTAGTGAAAAACACTAAAGTGCAGTGCAATCTCAAGCTAGAAGAGCTACTCAAGGTTAGACCTAAATTATGGAAACATGTCGCCAAACAAGTACCAGCGATAGTGAAACCTCATTCCCAGGTAGGATCACATAGGACGGTGCCAGAGATACCCTTGGATAAGATAGGAGACATGTGTGAAGGTGAAGAAGGGAACACCTATCTTCCCATTACCTACCAGGAGTACACCACCAAGGCAATTTTGGACTCAGGTGCAGGAGTTGCAATTGCCACCACTTCCCTATGGAAGCGTTGGGGCAAGCCAGCACTCAGGCCAACGAGAATGAAATTGCAGATGGCCGATGGTCATATCGAGAGGCCCTTAGGATTGCTAGAAGGAATAACTCTCACCACCTGTGGTGTCGAGTTCGAGCACACCTTTGCCATATGTGATTTTAGCAAGAACCATGCCTATGAAATGATCTTGGGACGACCTTTTATGCAACAATTGCAAGTGGTACAGGATTGGGGAACCAATTCTTTGTACCTGTAGCACTTAGGTGTTACGACCAAAGTCAATCTCAAGGATTACTCTCATAGAGATGTCCCTCCTATCCAATGGAACCCCATCCATAGAGCCAAAGATGATACGGAATTGATGCATTCCATAGGATCAGGATCCTCATGGATGCATGAAGACACTCACTTATGGATGTGTAAGGTAGCAGTAGAAGAAGAGAAGAGAGAGAAAGCCAGAGAGGTAGGTGCAAAAGAAACCCATAGATCAATCCAAGACCCAGCCTATGCACCTGTAGTTTTTCCTGATGAGGAATTTGAACCCCATGGCTGGGCAGAAATCCTAGCAACAATGGATGTAGCCATCAATGAGGAACAATGGACACCTCACTATGATGAGGATGGCTATGACATTTCAGTCTTCTCCATAGAGCCAATCATGGGAGAGGCAGTTCTTGAAGAATGCGAACCTAGCCCTGATGCATTTGAGGATGCATGTGACTCCGATCTAGAGTCAATCATTATGGACCCACCATTTGCATCAGATGAAGAATACTTCCATGAAGTAGAATTTCAACCCCAGAGGCATGGAGAGCTTACAAATGATGTAAGATTAGCAACACATGTGGCCCCTAAGGAAGAAGGAAAGAAACGAAAGAAGAGAGAAGTCTCACCAGAAGAGAAAGAATCTTTGTTTGAGGTCCCAGAAAATTTTAAGAAGTATGAGATAGACGACAGGAGGGTCATGATAAGAATGCCTAAACGAGAGGCACAATCAGGAGAGGCCTATGATAACAAAGAAACCACCAAGAAAATAGTAGTGGCCCTAGAAGAAGGAGAGGAGAGATGCACATACATAGGCCATGACCTAACAGAGGAAGAAGAGCATGCGTTAATAGCCTTGCTAAGAGAATACAGAGATGTATTCGCTTGGAGTTACAAGGATTTGAAAGGTGTTGACCCTGACATATGTTCACACACTATCCCCATGACCTCAGATGCTAAACCCTCTAAGCAAAAGCCCTATACATATAACGATAATTACGCTGCCAAGATCAAAGAGGAGATAGATAGACTGGTCAAAGCTGGATTTATCTATGAAATTGAGCACACTGAGTAGGTATCCCCCATCGTAGTGGTGCCCAAGAAGAATGGCAAGCTGCATGTATGCATTAACTTGAAGAAGGTCAATGCAGCCACAATTCGAGATAACTATCCGCTTCCCATCACAGAACACCTCTTAGAAAGAGTAGCAGGCAAGGAAGTGTACAACTTCCTCGATGGATTTTCGGGCTACAATCAAGTAGCCATTGCTCCAGAGGATCAACATAAGACAGCATTTGCCACTAAATGGGGCATATTTGCCTTTCGGGTAATGCCATTCGGCCTTACTAATGCACCTGCTACCTTTCAACGATTGATGTGTCACGTGTTTAAAGAGTTCCTGAGGAAGAACTTAGAAGTCTATGTTGATGATCTTTGTGCTCATTCCAACATCAGACAAACTCATATTCCTGAACTCAGACAAATCTTTGACAAATGTAGAGAATATCAAGTCTGCCTGAACCCAGAAAAGTGTGTTTTTATGGTCAGGCAAGGCAAGATTCTAGGACACATAGTGTCAAAGAATGGCATATCCACTGATGAAGAGAAAGTGAGAGCCATAGCCGAGCTTCCAAGGCCAAGGAATGTCAAGGAAGTACAAGCTTTCATGGGACATTGTGGTTACTACCGCCGGTTCATTCACATGTATGCTGTCATTGCAAAGCCTATGTACAGACTTCTGACAAACTTTGAGTGGACTGAGGAATGTGAGAATTCCTTCAATGAGCTTAAATGAAGATTATGTTCAACACCAATCTTGACCACACCAGATTGGACTAAGCCATTCCATGTTCACGTGGATGCATCCAATTATGCTATTGGGTGTGTGCTTGCTCAACCTACTGGTGAAGGTAATATGGATCTTCCAATTGCCTATGCCAGTAGACAATTGAATGCAGCTGAACGAAATTACACCACTACTGAGAGAGAAGGCTTAGGCATGGTGTATGCGGTTAAAAAGTTTAGACATTATTTGCTTGCAAATAAGTTTAAATTTTTTACTGACCACCAAGCATTGTTATATCTCGTAAACAAGCCATGCAATACAGGAAGATTAGTAAGATGGTTTCTCTTGCTAATGGAATATGAATTTGAGGTTGTGGTTAGGAAAGGGAGGACTCATTTGAGAGCAGATCATCTCTCTAGGCTCACATCTGGAGAAGCCCCACAAGGAGTGTCAGATGACCTTCCTGATGCTTACTTGTTTAACTTGGAAGTGGTACCGTAGTGGGCTAAGCCATTGGTACCAGTGTTAACATATGGACCTAACCACCCAGTAATAGCCACACAGAATAGAGAGGTAGTAAAAGCCCAAAAGTACCACATCATGGCTGGAAGTATGTACAAGCACACAAATCAAGGGATCTTGGCTTGTTGCGTAGAAGAGGACGAGTATGCGAAGTGGTTGCAATTAGCACATGTAGGTGCATTAGAGCAACACTACTCAAAACAACGAACCCTACAAACACTAAGGAGACTCGGAGTGCATTGGCCAACCATGGAAGCGGATGTCCAAAGGTTGTGCAAAGAATGCCCAATCTGTCGCACTAAACCACCGGTGGAACATGCCACTCTTTATCAAGTGTCCATAGTGTCAGATTGGAGTGAACCACTAGTATCCTTCCTGAGGACGAAAACATTCCCTCCAGACATGACTCTGGCTAGGAAAAGGAGTTTAGAACAAGAAGCCCAGGATTACTCTCTCATTGGCGATAATCTATACAAACGTGGTAAAGATGGTTACTTGAGACTATGTGTCCATGAAAGTGAATATTTCAAGATCTTGGAAACTGCTCACCAAGGTGTAGCAGGAGGACACTTTGGACCAGATCGGGTGATCAAGGCAATACTATTTGCGGGCTTCTGGTGGCCGACCCTTCACATGGATGCACATACCTATGTGAAACGGTGTGACGTTTGCCAAAGAACTCAGTATCCTATACGTAAAGACGAGATGCCACTGAAACCTATGATGGGTGGACGTGCATTCTCTAAGTGGGGAATAGACTTCGTAGGTCCTATTAATCCCCCAGCTAAGGGTTCTCATGCAGAATACATCATTGTTGCAACAGACTATCTAACTAAGTGGGTAGAGGTAAAAGCCACAACGAAGAACGATGCTCAAACAACAGCTAAGTTTTTATTTGAGAATGTGTTCACTAGATACGGGCTACCCATAGAGCTAGTTAGTGATAGAGGCACTCACTTCTTGAATGAAGTGATTGAAAATCTGCTCCAAGAATTCTTGGTAATACATAAGAAGTTTGCCCCCTATCACCCTCAAGCAAATGGCCAGGCTGAGAGCACCAACAAGATCTTATGCAATGTATTGACGAAATTAGTGAACAATAAACGCTCTGATTGGGACAAACAGCCACACCATGCTGTTTGGGCATACCGAGTTGCCTACAAAACGGTACTCCAAGCCACTCCCTTTCAAATGGTGTTTGGTCAAAATGCTGTGCTACCTTTAGACTTTTTGATACCTACATTGAAAGTGGCACAAGAGCATGAATGAACGGGTCATGAACTCTCCTCTAGACTTTTTGACCTTGAACGATTAGGAGAAACAAGACTAAGAGAAGCTGCAGGGATATATGCAGCTAAGAAACGACAGAAGGCATACTTTGATGCCCACGTTAAGGATAAAGGTTTAAAGGCAGGCGACTTAGTTTTAGTCTACACATTGAAGCAACATGCAAGGAAACTGGAGAAGAGAGGCTACGGACCTATGATCATCAATAGGATCTCCACGAGTGGAGTAGTACAACTAGCCACTTTAGAGGGTGATGTTCTCCCAAACTATATTAGCGGATGCAGAATCAAGTTGTATCAGGAACCTCTCACAGAGGAAATGCTAAGTCGACTCAACACTGCTAAAAAACGCAAAGAGGAAGAAAAGCGAATTCGAGAAGAAGCTCAAGCAGAAGCCCTAGAGCGCATACGGAGATTGAAATTAAGAAGACAAGGTAGAGAGCACCCTAGGCAAGATGCATATGCAGATCAAGGATATGACGTAGCTATGTGTGAAGTTTCAGGTGTTAGCTCACATAGGATAACTGATCGACGCCCTTTCATAACCTTAGATATAGGACAAGGAAAGAGTGCAAGGACTGTAAGAGCCTTGATTGACTCAGGTGCAGCCACTAGTGCTGTTAAATTGTCTTACTGTCAAGAGTTGCAATTAAATGTCAATCCTGTGGAAGCATATCTCATAGGATTGGGAGGCGTGGAAACCCCTTGCATGGGCGAGGTGGAACTTCCCCTCTATATTCATGATGAGGCAATGACAGTTAAAGTACTAGTGTGTCAAGATGAGGACCTCACTGAACCCCTTGTCTTGGGTCAAGACTGGATCTATAACCAAGCAGTCAACTTAAACCTAAGAAGTGGAATTCTTCAGGTATGGGTGAATCAGACTAGAATTACAATTGGGTTAAATAATGGAGCACTCAAGGAACTAGAAAAGACACGGACTCCTGGTCCCTCCAGGGGTGCACATGAAGTTGACCATGCTGTTCTTGTCCAAGGCTATGTGATGCAGAATAATGAAGATCTCAAAGAAGGAGTCAGAACCACAATGGAATTCCCTTCTTCTCCAAAGGCCAAAAGGAGGCAGCAACTAAGGGCAGATCAATCATTGAAGACTCTCCAGGCAAGAGACCAAAAGAACGCGCGAAGCAGAACAACTCAGCCGATGAAACAAATGTGGGTGCGGAAAGACGAGCTGCCGACCGTAACTAAGTCGCAACAACGGTCTCAACTTCCTATTAGTAATCAACGACTTGATGCTAATAAGAGGACTCCTAAAACCTCTGTTGAGAAAGTGAAGTCCATTTGGGTACCCAAGAAGTCGATGAAGGCTGACCCACAATCAAGACAAATTTGGGTGCCTAAGGCTTGCTTGCGGGCTCAAATAACCCCACACAATTCACATCATACACGACAGGGTTCACTCGCTCAAGCAGCCGCCACCCACTCTTGTCTGATACACTCGAACACACTGCCACCTAGAAGCACGCACAAATTCACTCGTAGATGGGTCCTTAAACAGCCCCCTTTTTCAAGTAAATACCCTATCACACTTTCCAGAGCCTCCACAAAGTCAAACTCCCGGACCCCAATTGTAAATCCATGTCCACCTACTAACTACTTCACTATCACATCACATCATTCCGCTTAGCTCGTAGGTCTACCCAATTTCTAACTACACACACTAGCACCGAGCACTTATTAACCCCTAACCTCTCCCGAACTTTAGGTTAATGTTGTAACAAGGGACACTGTGTCATTTTTGTGTCCATTGCAATGTTAACATTTATTCATATATTCTCATAGAACCAGCGGCGAAGTTTTCAACATGGCTGAGGCAGTAGGAACTAGCTCTCACACAAAAACAAGCCCGCAAGTGGTGGACTTAGACAGTTTACCCGTTTTGCCTGAGACAAATGAAAGACCAGAAGAATTGCAGGCCATCAAAATCATACCTATTGCGGACCCTCCGCGTGGCCACACCATGCCCGTAGGAAAGACTTCCCACTGGTTTACTGAAGTGGTAGGACCCTTGGGTGAAGGAACGTACCTATGGGAATCAGAGTTGGACTTCAATGGGAAACAAGGTAGATACCATTTCTTTACAAGAGAATTCGAGAAATTACAAAATGCAGAAGGTCTACGTTCGATATGGGAAAAGGCAGGATTGAATGCATATTTCAGTGCACGGCTCCCAAAGCCTGACTTCATGCGATGCTACTATCTCATCAACACCTTGACTCCAAACCAGAACCCAAAAGGTGCAAGCTCATTTGTGATTCCATCTCTGACAAAGGGGAATGAGCTCAAGAGGTTCAGGCTATCAAACAACTTGGTGAGAGAGGCTCTAGATATGCGCGGAATGCATATTCCTACAGAGAAGGAAACCCTAGTACCGGATTACATGAAGAATCGAAGTCTCACCAAACTCAAGGACATGGTGTCCATGACGCCTAATATTGCAATACACCTTTGCATGTGCATGCAACACTTTGCTTTCCCTGCACAAGATAGATTCACCATGCCGCCCAAAAAGATTTGGTTTAGTTTGTATCTGGCAGAGACACAGAGCCTCACCATCAACTTACCCCACTGGATAATTGATCAGATACACCTAGCTCACAAACGATGGCCGCGGAAAAAGGTTTTATATGGTTGCTGTGCTCTGACGAGAATCATTTATAGGTGTTTGGCTTATGACATCCCTATTCAATGGGCCCTAATGTGGAATCGTGTAGAGCAGTTTAGAGGCAGGACATCCACAGGACCCCCTTCTAAGAAAATGAGAGGCACTGTCCAAGTCCCATGTGCTCAACCACGTGGAGCCACCCTAACACCAGACGTCACCCCTCCACCCCGAAGAGTCCGACCATTCACACTCCGACTTCCAAGATGCAGCACCAATGGTTCCACCTTGATATTCCCTCCTATCCCAACCGATCTTGAATTTCCCAGTGGTGCACCTTTGGAAGAACTCACTAATGAAGATTTCGAACAATTATTACAAGATGTAGAGGTGGAGGCAGAAGAGGCACAACAAGTGGAGAACGTGCAAACGCAGACCACAACCTCCCAAGCACCTGTCACAATAGTTGAAGTGGATGAAGAGGATGATGGAGATGAAGAACAGGAGGAAGATGAGGAGGATTATGATCAAGAGCATCAAGATGAGCAACAAGAAGTGCCAGAACTTGTAGGTGCACCAGCATATACAACTCAACTACAAAGGTTATACGACACAATCAAAGCAGTACAAGAAAGGCATCAACTCTCTCTTGTATCAGGTCAAGCTTTGATGCAAGAAATGCTATCAGATGAGGGGGTGGACCAACATTTCATTGACACCCTCAAATTAGTGTCAAAATCTTTAGGAGTTCCGGAGGCTGTCCACACTACAGTCCGCCAGTCCGTGAGGTATGACAAATGCAGAGTTGACACGTTACCACCAGCAGGTAAGACGATCAGGATACCCGTCACAAAACAAGAGGTACCCATTGAAACAACAGCTACCCCCACAACCACCACTGACCTCTCTGCCGAAACCTTCATTCAGACATCACCCATCTCACCCCAGCATCCTCCATCCCCACCTTCTCCACCCCCACCACCACCTCCCACCATGGAAGAAACAATAGTCATCACCTCTACCTTCACTTATAACCCATCCTCATTCAAATCATTCTCATTTCGAGAACCCACCTCACAAGACACCCTCTTCTCCTTCGTCACCAATCCCTTGTACACATCATCCCTTCTATCCTCCGAACCCATGACTGGCCATCCCATAATTTCAAGTGTAGTTGGAAACCCAGCACCCACCGAAGGCACCCTGTGTTTCCCAGCCTATTCCCCACTACGGGCACCTCCATTCCATGACCCTCACTTCCCATCTGGCCCCTACCCCTCTTTCAACCTGACCTCACCACCCCAATACCCGTCCTTTGTGGAGCAGTTCATCCGCTCTCCAATGTTTCAGAGGCACATTTCCCCGATGTTCGCAACGACATCAATTTACACGAACACCACACTCACTTCACCTACCATACCCACCTACATGGTAGCCCCTGTACACACCACTTTGTCTGACCCAATGGACATTTCACCAACCACAACACCTCTCCCCACGATTCCACCATCTCCCCCTCCCTTACCCCCCACCTCACCACTCACATCATTGGCACACACAGCATTCACTACCCCCCTACCCAATCCCACCTCCCCTGCACTTCAAACTTTTCCCCTTGCATCTCATAATGTAAATAGCACGTTCAACACCTTACTTCAGTGTGCACATCAACTACAACAAGAATACCATCAATTGGAAGAACGCACTACGGCCCTCCAGGCAGAATCTCAACGTCTGCAAGCTAGGATCACCACTCTTGAAGCTGACTACCAAACGCTCCTAACCGAGCATACCACCTTACAGCAGGCTCACTCCGAACTGGAATCAAAGACATCAACAGTGGATGACCAAGCAATCAAGGAATTAGAAACAGTGCTCCAAGCGCAAATGATATCTAATGCTACACTCAGACGCAACATTGGGCTATTAAGGAAGCATATGGCAGCAGCATTAGAAGAGAACAAGAGACTTCAACAACAAAACCAAGACAACTTTGAAGCGGCTATGGAAGGAACTATAGGAGCAACCATTAGCCCTACCAGATATAGAGCAGTCCCATCGGAAGACATTCGCATCTTACTTGAGGAGCATGCAAATTTCTTGGAGTCATATGAAAAGTTAGAGACTGAATGTGCAGATCTAAAGAAACAGATAGCCAGTGTCCCCACAGCTCAACAGGAGCCGGCAATCTTGCAACACTCTACAGACGAAGTAGAGACCCTCCGGGAACAGGTGGCAGAACTCCAAGCACGCCTCTTACCATATGAAAGGCCACCCTCGCCCATTGAAGAACCAGAACCTGAAACAGTAGTGGAAATCCCCGTCGATGACAGCTATGAAGAACCATACGAGCCTATGCCGACACCCGGTGGTCGAACTACAGAAGAAGGACAAGACACTTTAGAAATTCAAGTTCCAGATTGGGTCAAAAGGGTCGAGAAAGTGGGTAAGACACATGATGATCGTGTGGCCGTGCAAATGCAATCTCTCACAAATCTGGAAGAAACTGTCCTTCGGTCTTCCTACTTTCAAAACTTATCCCATCAACGGTTAATCACAACATCAGAGTCGCAATACATGCCTTATTTTGTCTTACTACACGATTATAATGCAGAAGTCAAAAGACATACAGGGAAGGAGCCCACATTCACTACTCAATTTGAGCTAGGGGATTTACCGACAGATGCACATGCTGGCTCGATCTTCCAACCTAATTGGCATGCACGTCTACTAACCGATTACCCAGAGATGATGAGCACCTGGGCAACCATGCCACTATATATCAAGTATAAACCATGCTATTACCCAGTGGTACGTCGCAGATCCTGGCAAGCATTTGCAATCAAGGTACGCAACAATAAAGAATGCTCGGCTTGGGTTAACTATCCATATTTTGCTCCACCTCGAGGGACCCCAACCGTAGCCTACATGATATCAACAATTCGGCACTGGTCTACACGTCTAAATAATGTACCCGACATAGCAGCGAAAATGTGTATGAAGATATTCGAGCTCATGACCATTGTCTTCAAAACCTTTCGGAATGTACAAGCTCCATACATCTCTGCCCCTGGATTCTCTCAAGGTAACAAGGATTTAGTCTACGACATGAGCCAGACTCCCTCGGTCACTATAATCTTTGCCTGGCATGCACGAATAAAGTACTTACCCGCATGCTTCAAGCAGACATTTGAGGAAATTTTCTCTACGGGATTCTGGGAATATCATTCTGAAATCTTCATTCCCAGACCCACACATTTGCTACATCTATTCGCAGTAGAACAAGCGATCCATGCAGATCAATTACGTCTGCCACATCCGGACCTTCCAGGACCAATTGATTGGGATCGTATGATGACAGACTTGGCCAGAGGACTACGCCTACAAGAACATCAGCTTGCCACTCAGGTTGTGGAATATTACATCCAACACTCCCAGCAACAAGGGTCTGTCAGGGACGACAGACGCGAGAGAGGGGGGGTGTTGAGAGCAGTATGGGCACCCAAGGACTGACTAGACAAGGAAGCCAGCGGAGAGAGTCAGAGCGAGGTGAAGGAGTAAGTAGACAAAGCAGTCGACGCAAATCTAGCAGATAGGCCCTTCAAATTTTTCCAAATCAACATCTTTATAACATTGATTCTTATCACTAACAATCATTGTAAATACCATTTCATATTTTTGTAGCTCCATTTTGTGCAAGCCAAGGAGTCCTTGAGCTTGAGGAGCCTTAGAAGTACCTACATATCAATTTTCGTATTTTTTAGACTCCGTTTAAGCCCTCAAATTGGCCCTGGAACCTAATTTTTAACTAGGCCGGACACTAGGTCTGGACAGGGCCAAAACCTAGTCAAAAACTATAAAAAGAGCTAGAGAGCTCATTTTTGAGGTTAGATTGTAATTGAATTGAACTTGTAAGAGCTTTTTGAAAGTAATCTAAGAACTCCATTGCTTCTCACTCTTTGTCTTGCCGTGTGTGCGCGTGTGTGTGTATGTGTGTGCATGTTTGTGTGCTTCTCACTCACGCACTTGTGCCTCCACTTGCTCGAGGTCTTCATACCATCCTCACGTCTTCCCGGATTGACATTAAAGGAGGTGCTACTCATCACTGAGCTACAGGTGTCAACAAGGTTCTTGTTGTTGTACATTTATGTGGCCACTATGGTCAAAAGCTATACCCACAAAAGGTTGATGCCATTCAAAAAATTTTCGAAACCTGTAATAATGTGAGTTAGGTACATATATTTCTTGGTGCTTGCATCTTTTATGCAATTTGGATCACTTTGCTCATGTTGCCAATTGTCTCTATGATTTGTTGAGGAAGAAAAAAGAATTTATTTGGACTAAAAAACACACACAATTTATGCATAAATTGAAGATATTGTAGCTTGAAGCTCCCATCCTTAAGCATGTAGACTATTCTGTTAGCAAACCTATTATATTGACTATTGATAATAGTGCTATTATAAGTTGGCTCATAAGTCAAGATCATAGTGAAGGGAATATATATGCAATTAGGTTTGGCGCTAAACTTTTACATCAAACACAACAAAAGTATACACAAATCAAACGAGAACTATGGGATATGGTAACAAATTTGAAAACGAACAAAGAATATTTCATAGGTGCAAATGTCAAAGTTGAGACTGATTGTTTGCCTCTCATTGGAATGATAACCAATTGTTCATTTCCTAATATAGCCATGCTTAGATGGATCTCATATAGTAAATTCATGAATCTTGAGTTAGTTCATATTTCATGGGAGTCAAATTGAGTTGCAGATATGTTATCGAGAGCTAGATTTGATGATGATCTTGAAAGTGTTTTAATCAAGAATGTGATCTTAGTTGACTATGTTTCACATATATATGAGTATGAGCAATTTTGTCAGTTTGAGTATGAAGATGAATGGATTGACATAAGAAAGTATCTAAGTACAATGCAACCATTACCTAGTTGGACTAGGAGTAGATTCTGTAACACTAGGAAATGAGCTTAGAACTTTTTCTACGTAATGGTTATCGTTGGAGACATGCTAAGGGTAAGGTTAAAAATCCACAACTAGTCCTAGGAAAACTGTTGGGATAGATGGATGGATGCTCCAAGAGACTGAGTAGGTACTGCTAAACCTGCTTTGTACCAGCCCTCTTTTGCTTCAGAGCTGATAAGTAGACTTTCTTAGCTTTCCATTAACACCAAAAAATGGCCTATGTACTTTGGAAGTGATGTGTGTAATGATTGAACTAAAACACATAACTTTGAATTTCACAAACTCAAGAAAACCTTCTATTTTAGTCTTGACACCTGCTGACTGTTTTGCTCAGTGTGACCAGTACAGTAGAGATTGATAAACTTCCTTCTAGGGGTATTTAATTAGCTTAGTAAGCTACCATTTGCAAGTGGAATGATATAAAAAGATAAACTATGCTCAGAGAAATCAATTTAGCAAGATTAGCTATACCCCCAACTTTTTAGGACTATAGCAGAAATAGACCAGTGAGCACCTCGACGCAGATTTCTCTGAATTTGCTGAATAGAATGTCTTCATATTTTGATAGCATATAGTAGGCTTCAATTTGAATCCAACAAGCTTTGAATCACTGAATTTTGGTGGAGTATTGACCGAGATATGCCCTTGACAAGTTGACAGACTTTTGAGTAGATTAGCAGAGAACACTGAGATGAATGATGTAAATGTATCTATAAATTAACATTTCTGTACAATCCCATTGGCATGAATAACATTGCCTAATGGTGTACAGAGGTGTAGGCTATGGTATAGTCCTTAAACACACTCAATTACAGTAGAATGAAGCTCGGGAGTGAAGTGATCTCACATCAACTTTTTCATATCCATTTTTATATTCTTATTCGGCATAGGTACAAGAGAATCAGTACATATATGCTTTATGCATATTTGGATGAGGTGTTAGAGAAGGAATGTTCATATGAGTTTGAGGATTTCTGGCAGTAAACTTGTTAGCATTCTTTGCTACTTTTGTGAGTATGTGATCTTTCACACACGTATCTGACTTAGGGTCTTCCATAGCCTAAGTTCAGATGAGGGTTTCCTGATTATCAGTTTTAGACTGATCCTTCCTCTTTCTGTCACTCATATTCACTCTTCTACAACCTATTAGGTCACATATCTCATTTTTATATTCAGATTTCTGTCCATACGTCTGAATATGTTTGTTACATTTGTACATTCACTCATCCCTCTATTTTTGTTCACATAGAGTGGTTGAGAGTTTTGCTCCCACATTGTACATTGAACATTGGTATATATGATAGTGTGAGTAAGCAGTGGCTTACGTAACACTTTACACATGTTGTCTAGTCTCTCTATCTTTGTCTCATCATTTGTGTGATTAAGTGTGGTATGTTCATGTTTTGTCAATATTGGAAGATTGCTAGATTCTATGTTGTATATGATGGACCTATGGAACCGTGGACCTGTGATATGAGTTATGGGCCTACCTAATTTCCAACAGAAATTAGAACAAATACTAAAGTTATCATGTTCCATGTTCTGATAACAAATGTGAGAAGTGGAGAATGACATGCCTGGGACTCACCTCCCAGCCTATTTATAGCCATTGCCTAGTCACCATCTAGAGCTCTCTAAGGTCCCTCTACTCACTTGGCCATCATGAGTACGTACCTTGTATGAACTTTTTGGCTTTTGGCCTTGGCTATCCCCGAAGCAAGGAACTTCTCGTTCCTCCAAGCATGTACATCTCTGGAATATAACAAAGAATGTCACCAACACCATGAATAATGCTTTGTTACCATAAAGGGAGCTCAAAGGAAAGAAGAAGAACCTCATAAATATCTCATATGTTACTTTTCTAAAATATGGAAATGAATCTATGAAAGAAGCTTAATGTCAAGCGCCCAAGTCAAACTGAATAGATCCCACAAAATGAATTGTAAATTTAAATTTGAAAGGACCAAAAAGTGAAAATGGAGTGAAATTTTCTATCCTTCTAAAATAACATGCATTCCTATTGCGATTATTTTTATTCACCACACATAGTGCTTGCATTTTTTGCACGGATAGGACAATCCACTCACTTTAATTTTTTCATAGGAGAAGTCCAAAATTACAGAAATTTAATTTTGCGGATAGTCTAGATGTGATATTCATAATCAATTATATCAAAGACCTTTAATTTTAAAATTCATTTTTTATTATACATTTATAAATCATTTCACATGATTAAAAAATGATTCTAGTAGAAGCTTATGCATGTAAGTCTAGGAAGTCTGTTGTTGTTCCAAAAGCCTGAACTTGATTGTAGAGAAACTAGATAAAAGAGAGTTAAGAGGAGATATAAAACAGGTTAACAAACCTATTATCCCTTTCATGGGGGATCTTTCTTTAGATTACCTTCTTTGACTAAAAAGACCACTAAATGTTTAAATGGTGGGACATTGCTTTAATTCTTGATTATTTTTCCTAATAGTGTAAGGGGACTCTAAATAGAAGAGTCCATGGGAGAGCAACGAGATTTCATTGTACATCTATTCTTCCAAATCTTTTGCAACAATTTTTTTCACTTCTAATAACATTTCCAAAGGTCCCTTGGTAGGCCATTACTCCTTCTAAGATAGGTCCCACGAAAACTTTCTAGGGAAGCTTAAGATTCTTTTGCACAAATCTCCATACCCTTTAAGTACTTGAACACAAGAAAAGCCGAAGGTCTCTACTTCAGTCTTCCATTCTTCGTTTGATTCAACATCAATCTCCATAGTCTAACCTAAGGTTGTTATCCCATTCCTCTTATTTTATCCATTGATTAATCTCATAATCATATATTATTTTGTTATATTAAGAATAAGGTAAGACACATTAGGGATGAGAGGGTAGGATATATCGTGTCTTGCATAAGTCTTTTCAGAAGAGTGTTAGGAAGGAAATTATGAATTGTTGGAAATGCAATCTTCCACAAGAGGTTTGCGCCTATTTTTTTTAGTTTCACTGAGCTTTTGTCAAAGTCAACCATAAAAAAAACCAAAGGCAAAAAATGGTCAAAATTTGTCAAAGTGTTTTATCACATGTTTAGAATATGTATATCAAGAGCTATCTAATGATATATCACATTATATATTTGGAGATGTTTTGAGGATTCGAAACAAAAACGCTAATTTCTCTTTTCATATCTTTTTTTTTTGCTTTTCATTTTTTATTTTCACCTCAAAAAACATACAAAACTCACCAAAAAGTAACGCATGTACTAAAAAACATATGTGCACAATTTTTTTGAAGTGCTTTTCAGTATGGGCAAGCTTTGATATTTTGTGTGGATTCCTTTTTGGAGGAGATCTTCTACTATATAAAGGCAAGACTATGGAGCCTCTAAATAATCACTCAACATTGAGAGCTAGACATGGGCTAGACTCAATGGAGGTCTTATTCAACCTTGTTGATGACTGTAGCTAGGATTTCTACTTCTTCAAAGGATGAGCAACAGCTAGGGTTTATCATTTTTCTTCTACAACAAGGAGGCCATTTGCTTGGAGCTTATTCATACTTGGAGGAGATCATCTACACCTCATGGAGGTTGTGAAGCTATGAAGATATGCTACACGTTGATGCATTAATATGCAATCCTTATGTTTCTTGTAACATTCATGTACATATTTTGGAATTTATTGAAATTATGTGGAGTTTTGCTCCTTCATCTCTCTATTGTCTTGCCCATTCTTTCTCATTTCTCTATTTCATTTTTGCACGTATATTGATTGTGGGCCTTATAAACCAACAATTAGTATCAAAGCACGTTGAAATAGTGCACATAAAGAATTTTCATAATACTTCAATTTATAGAAACATGGCAACCACATGTCAAGCTCAGTTCATTGTTTAGCAAGTAGCAAAAGGTCCTTGAAATAGGTAGTTGTCAAGAGCTTGTTGGATACATGAACAAAGGAAATCAGCTCCATATCAGTCCAAGTTGATTGCATAAGCAATCATACATTTTTCACATATTCTAAACAGGTCATATTTAGTTATAATATTGTATCTTTTGAAGATTTGCAAGATTATGAAGATATTGCAGAAACAAGTACCACTATAGAGGATGAAATAGATGGAGTGGATGGTGAAGTATCTACATCCATAAATATTAATTCATGTTAAACAATATCTTTTATATATGTATTTTCATTTGTGGACAGATATGGAAAAGACATATGATCTTGATTAGAGAGGTGTGATCAACCTTGATTTGACATGTATATGGAAACTAAATCTCAAGAGCTATCTAATGATATATCACATTATGAATTTGGAGATGTTTTGAGGCATAAAATCCAAAATTCTGATTTTTCTTTTCAAATTTGCTTTTTGCTTTTCATATCTACTTTTCACTTCAAAAATCATGAAAAGATCACCAAAAGCAGATTCCCACCCAAAAGACCACATGGACAAGATTCTCAAAGTGGTTTTCAATAGGTGCAAGCTTTTTGCTTTTATGTGGATTATTTTTTCAAGGAAAGCTTCCACTATATAGAGATAATACTATGGAACCTCTAAATCATCACTCAATTTTGAGAGCTAAACATGACCTAGGCTCAATGTAGTACTTCTTCGATGTTTCAAAGGGTGAGTGGTGTGGAGGTAATTGCAATCCAGGTGGATGGTGTCCAGTCGCAGCACATGTTGGGTGTACGAAGCTAATGAGTATTGAAAGTTTTATGGATGTTAAAGTGAAGGTGAAGTTGGTTATGGAGAGGAGGGATGTGATTATTTAGTTGTGGGAGCGAGAATGTATGAATGCAAGATGAACATGCACATGAATGATGATGAAATTTAGAAACCATACACATGTATAAATATTATAAGGAAGAATGGTCCATAAGGAGCTTCTTAAATACTTGCAAGATTAAAACATGTGGGAGTATGATGATAACAATAAAAAACATACACATAAATCAATCTTAGAAGGAATAATGTTCCTTAAAGAGCTTCTTAAACACTTCCAAGATTAATTCATATGCATAAACCTTTGATTAAACCCTTCAGATTAAACCCTTCAAGCCTACGCCTTTGATCTTCTTAATGTAGAAAACTACGGTGATCCTAAAAAGTAGCTTTTTTGCTCTTTGACCCCCCAATTATGATTTGATGAAGATGAAACTTTGAAGAGCTATGTTTATCAAAGCTCTTCTTTAGGAATATGCAAAAAAAACTCCCATCTAAATCTCCCTTATACAAGTTTGACTACATTTGGAAGTTTGCAAGGTGGCATTAAGGTATGTATAAAGCTCTAATAGCCTTGAAAATACAATGTGTAAAATCACATGATCTTTATACCTGCTAGACCATATGGCTAACAAAAATTCCTATACAAGATTTTGTAGGGTCTAACTGGAAAAATTAATTTTTTACAAAATGCACATGGCATATCAATGTGCTAGGAAATCCATTTATAGGTGAATTTTAGGCTATAGATTGTCTTTGATAATGTGTACAAGCATATGAAAATTTCATGTGATTTGGTGACAGTGAAATTTTTACCCTAATTTCCAAAATTTGACAAGCTTTGACCGCTACCTGGATTTTCTTGATTTCTTCCAAGCTTTGCATGTGAACTCCCTTTGACATCCTTAACACGTCTTAGAATTCTCGCATAATTTTGGCTACCTTTACTAAATGTGTTTCCTGTAGGCCTTCACAAGTGAGAATGGAGAAAAAATCTCGATGGCATTTGCCCCCACTAAACATATGATTCCTTCGGAAGCGCCACTCTATTGTCTCTAAAAAAACAAAAAGTATCGAGAATCAAATTATTTTATAGGAATCATAAGCAACATGGAAGGAAAAATTGATCATATGCATGAATGTGTAGATATTATGACTTGAAGCAACATATGCATGAGAGAAAAAAAAAACAGGTAACATGAATATGCATGAACGAATAGGCAACATCTATGTAAATGAACATGCAACATTGAAAACATGTAAATAAAGAAAAAAAACATTATGTGCAAGGATCAATATGATGTGGAAGTGAATGTATTGAGAAATTTAGGCATAAATTGCTCTCATCTTGAAGAAAAGTTTGTGATGTTTTCATAAAGCAATCAACCTTAAATATAAATATAAACAAAGATTTAGGATTTTCAAGAGATATGTTTCATCTTTAGATTATTTTAGATCAGCTTCTTTCCTACATAAATATGAATATGCTCTTTCTCTACTTGCATGCAAGGAAATCAAAATAAACTCCACTAATGCATGAATCTGCCTACATAGCCCATGCTTTATTCTTCTATGCCTCCTTACCTTCATTTTACTTGCTATTCTTTTGTTTCTTCTTCATTCTTCAATGACTTTATGGTTACATCCGCTTTTTCGGGTGGAAGAAAGTGTAAACTTCCTCACTTTTTGGGGTGGAAGAAAGTAAACTTCTCGATAGCATATGGTAGCTTAACTTTTTTTATGCTAGGGAAAGATTAAACCCCAATACAAGGTACATCCATTTTTTATGACAAAGAACAATCGTTCAAATATCGATACAAGTGTTGTGTGGTGGATAAAAGATTTCAAAACATGTAGTCGTGGGAGCTAGGACTTCAACAAGTATGCTTTCGATACAGGATACATATGCATCTTTATATATGAAAGTCATGTTACCAAAATAAACCTCAAACTCTACATGCCCTATCTTTCCATAATCCTGGATTATAGCTGATTTTTAGTAGTTACATTATTACTTAAGATACAATTTTACACAAAAAGTAGAGAAATCATCTTTTGCCCTTTTGACTCAAGTGATATGGATATGCAATGCAACATAAAGATTGAAAAGAAACATGCATGAATTGAAATTTCCAACAAGCAAGAATTGGAAAACAAATTGGAATGAACTTGAAAAAACAAAGCAACATGAGCTAAAGAGTGATATTTTTATTTTTATTTTATTTTTTGTTTGTTGTTGTTTTTGTTCTTTTTTAATGGATACACTTGTATATGCTTTGGCCTCGTCTTTTTCATCTTCTTGAATGTCCTTATCTAGAATGTACTCATCATTATGACGTTTCTTGAACAGTTTTATCCTTTTACCTACAATCAAAGTTTTTAATGCAACTCCATTTAATTCACAAAGAGCATACATACCATTGTTGTTGAATTTTGATACAACATATGGCCCAAACCATCATTGAGTGAGTTTTTTGCATGCATCATATTGAGAGTCAAATGTACTATTATAAATGAGCACCCAATCTCTTGCTTCAATCAGCTTAGGATGCAATTGATGAGTTTTATCAAAATAAAGCTTGTTCTTCATTCTAGATTCTTTTAATTTCTGAAGAACATCATCAAGTCTTAATTTACCTTGTTCTAACTCTTCAATGCACAAACTCAAAAAATCATTAGTAGACATCACTGCAACATATTAGGGGTATACCATCCCCTATATCGGAGCAAATACATGAGACTATTTTTCCCATGGCATCGGTATAAGCATCGGTATGCCCGTGGGTACAATATGTCGGTATTAGCGTGAGTATGGGCGTCGATATAAGCATCTGCATTAAAGAATGTCAGTATAAGCGTCGATATAAGCATTGGTACAAGCATCGATATTTTCCTAGAAATATCGATGCTCACACCGGCGCTTATACCAGTGACCAAATGTGCAAATTGTTTTTGGGTAGAGTGTGTTGTCTCTTGCTGCAGCAACATTGTCATGTTGTTGTGTAGGAAAAGACAATATGCCCAAAAAAAGCCGAGCACATATAGCATGTACTCTAGTGGTTGCCAATCTAGTGTTTAGATGACCGACAACCAAAACACGATTTGATAAAGCAAAACACTATTAGACACAAAAGAGATGAGAAAAATAAACCATCAACTATCTACGAAAGTGTGATAAAGAGATATATATTCCATGAATGAACCATGTACAAAAGTGTGGCAAACCGTTGGCATATATTACCCAAATCAAAATGTGGCAAAGCACTACCATATGGGAACCGAATACAAAATTATGGTGCACCATTTGACATATCTGAGTGTAATACAAAATTGTAGCAAAGCACTGCCATACATATGCCCAAAGGAATCAAAACCTCTATATATGTAGTCCTCGAACAAAGCATATGCGATGAGCCAAATTGACATGATATTTATAAACAACAACTAAACACCAAACAAAGTTTATAAGCTCACCTTATCGTAGACGCTCCCATGAAATGACCACACCACATCCCTCCAAGTCCTCCAATACTGCAACCAAGCCATGACGATATCCATAAGCCTCCTCGATTTGCATCAGAGGATGACCCACTGCTAACTCCTACAACAAATATGAAAAACGTTAGATGAACATACATGACGTGCTTAACACAAGAAAATTCAATAATGAAAATGATACTTACAAACTCTTAACACATAGTGTCGTATCCACTGCTACCCAAATGTGATGGTGTGATTGTATCTAGACGCGTGGCTGTCGCATCTTACTGTTGATGATATCGGTTAAGCATATGTTGCTCCTCATTGTGAATCATATCCCACTCCTCAGCATCTAACTATATAGGCTTCGGTAAGCCTGCTCTAAAAGCATCACAAACCTCGGATCATTGATGGGACATCACCTCACGTTCTGTGTGTTGAATCCACTTTGAGCTCACAATAAGATGCCCACGTGCTAGCTAGAACTCCTGATAGATCGACTCTGTGATATAATTTTTTTGATCTTTATCCTATGCACTCCATTTCAACATGACAGAATGTCCAAATTGTATGGAGCAAAGTTGCCTTATGTGTCGATGCATGGCCTTTCGGACTCCATCCATCACCGGAGCTCGATCACATATATGATACATCTTGGAGTCATCATGGTCATGAGCACCCCAAGGTGTACGTGGAGATGCCATCTGATCCAATGTGGAGATATTAGGACATTTAATAAATGATACATTTATTTATATATTCTAATTTTAATTTTGAAACCATAACATAAATTTTTAAATGTATAATCGTATTTTTTATATATTTGATTATATATATTAATATTATTCCTAAAAAACTATATATATATATATATATATATATATATATATATATATATATATATATATATATATATATATATATATATATATATATATATATATATATATACTAAAAATACTAGAGACCTATTTTTTACATATTAAATTCTTTACATTTCACATATTTTAAATTTTCCCCTAATTTATACATACATTTAATTAGAATATTTACATATTTTAATTTTTCCCTAATTTGTACATATATTTGATTATATAAATTAATATTAATCCTAAAACTTTATTTACGATGTATTTTTATGTAGAAACCCAAAAATTCTATTTTTAATATATTTAATTATATATATAAATAAATCCTAAAAATTCTAAAGACCTATGTTTTAGTTAATTAACAATATATATTTTACATTTTTTATTTTTTCCTTAATTTTTACATGCATTTAATTAAAATATTTACACATTCTAATTTTTCACCTAATTTTTACATATACTTGATTATATAGATTAATATTAATCCTAAAACTATATTTAGGATGTATTTGTATCTAAAAACATAAGAATTCTATTTTTTATATATTTAATTATATAAATAAATATATAAATATATATATATAAAGCCTAAAGAATCTAAAGATCTATTTTTTAGATATTTAATTATATTTTTTTTCATTTTGATTTGTTCCCTAATGTTTACATACATTTAATTAGAATATTTACACATTCTATTTTTTCCTTATTTTTACATATATTTGATTATATATGCTAACATTAAACCTAAAACCCTAATCTTGAAAACCTATACCTAGACCTAAATATGTATGCAAGTGTAAAACCCTAAAACCCTCATCTTAAAGACCTAGACCTAAAACATGTATATGTGTGTATGCATGTGTATATTTATGTATATGTGTATATGTATTATGTGTGTATGCATGTTTCCTAGAACCCTAATCCTAAAGACCTAGACCTAAAATATGTATATGTGTGTATGCATGTGTATATTTGTGTATGTGTATATTCTTTTATGTGTGCTTATATGTGTGTATGTGTGTGTATATGTGTGTATGTATATGCATGTGTGTACGTAATATGTATGTGAGTGTGTATGTATATATGTGAGTTTGTGTGTGTATATATATGTGGTTGTGTATTTATATGTATATATGAATGCATGCTTGCATGCATCCATATGCATGAATATGCATGTGTCTATGAAATATGTATGTGAGTATGAGTATGCATGTGTGTGTATGTATGTATGTGTATGTGTGTGTGTATGTATGTATGCATATGCATGTGTGTATGTATATGTGTGTGTGTATGCATGTATGTATGTATATGTGTGTATGCATATGTGTGTGTATGTAATATGTATGTGAGTATGTGTATGCATATGTGTGTATATGTAGGTATGCATATGCATGTGTGTATGCATATGTGTGTGTGTACATGTATGTATGTATATGTGTGTATGCATATGTGTGTGTATGTATGTATGCATATGCATGTGTGTATGCATATGTGTGTGTATGTATATGCATGTGTGTATGTAATATGTATGTGAGTGTGTATGTATATATGTGAGTGTGTGTATGTATATGTATATATGAATGCATGCATGTATGCATATGCATGCATATGCATAAATATACATGTGTGTATGTAATATGTATGAGATTATGTGTATACATATGTGTGTATGTGCAATAAAGTAAGTTTATGATCTAGGGGTCCGACCGGTTCAGATAGATGTGAAATCGGACACCGTTTGGTCACCCATATATATGACCAAAGATCTCGAGTCTAGACTTACTAGAAGGTCATTTACTCTTGTGAACAAGTAATCCACTTAGCTTAGTGGTTAAGTCTCAACGATGTGAAGAAAGAGGTCTTGGGTTCAATCCCCATGGGGGACATAGGGAGAGTATTTTGCCCAAAGAGATCTAGAGCCTTCTAGAAGCATCCACTTGAGTTAACTCGAGTTAACTGGGACACTTGGTGTACATGCAATTACATGTCCGACACATGGATGGTTAGTATCCACCTGCCCAAGAAGGCAGTCCCCTAGAGAGAGCTATATATAGAGGCATTTGGTTGGGAGGAGAGTCATCTCTCTAGCATGTGGTGGTCGTAATTTCTAGTTCTCTTGCATTGGTATCAGAGCTAGAGCTTCCATGGTGACCTTGGAGTGAGCTTCATCATGCTTCTCTCCATTAGCTTCTTTCATTGATCATCATTGTAGCTTAGCTTCATCCTTGTTATCACGAATTCAGCCGCTCGTGAGAGGTGTGTGTTGCTTTCGGGTCTGCATCAATTGCCTCTAATATCATTTGGTAGGCTACCTCAAAGAGGAGGTTACAAAAAGATGTGCTATCTTCAGCAGGTCGCACCCAGGTTTTGAGCACGTCACCTCCTGAGTGAGAGAGATTGTCTTACTCAAGAGAACAATCACGTGATGTTGATCATCCATCTCAGATGCTAATTATATTGTGTATTACACCGTAGCAGATCTTCAAACCATAAGCCAAAAGATCGTTACGTAAATTCTACACCTCTTCACAGGGCGGGTTGTTCTGATTCAAGCTCACTCATAGAACCATTTAAAGGTAACAAATCAACTTAAATGAAAATATATTGATGTTATTAAAATGAGGTGATATGTATCCTTGGTTTTGATTCCATTAAATAATAATCTACTTATATGTGATCATACATTATTATTACATTATTATATGTGTATGATCTGATATTTGACGTCATACATTTAAGATAATTCTTTATCTACCTGCAAAGTGATTAGTAATTCAAAATTGCTTAACATAAGATGCAAATCTTATGTTAACCACCATCCAATGTCTTTGAAGTAACCCGAAATCTTCATGTAGAAGAAAATCTTCAAATACATCATGTGAATGGCCGATCCACACCACCAAGCTGCTAATAGCCTCTCCACAAGCAAGAGTATGAGCACACTCTTCTTCTCCAAGAAGAACTCCACAGCCGCTCCTCAACATGCTCCAACATAGCACCATGGCTGCCCCATGTGCTAAGAAGCACCACCTCAAAGAGGTACCAAGCTTCCAAAGCTTGTGTTGCAAAAGGTGTAGGATACTAAACAATAAGCCAAACTTGTTCTTTTATAGTGAATAGTGTACTTTCAAAAGCTTCTTAAAAGCACACTTCTCGTAAGCAAAAAAACCGAATCGTAATCCTTACTTCACAATCGAGAAAAAACAAAACGCTCAGTGTCATTGTCCGCCTTTTATTAAAGCAAAATCTACACACTAAAGTTTGCTTCGCAAAATCTACAGCCGATGAGTATTGAACCCTCACCAACGCCTTGGGAGGCTTCTGCTTTATCCACATCGCCTAGTGCTTTTGCTTGTACAAGGACTAAACTGAATAGCTAGACATGTTTTGATCTCTGAGAAATTTTGACCAATAGGACATTGTTTTCCAACAATTTCATATATTGATATAAGTTGTATAAATTCCAATTTCTTGTTAGTTAATATTTGACTCAAGTTGCATGAGGTAATAGTTGATGCAAGCCTCATCCTTCACAAATCTAGTTGAGTTGATTCATCATATAATTTATCACTTCTCAACTCAAGATGAGTTGATGTTACATATAGTTATGAGTGATAGAGTCATAGGAATGATTCTGTTCTTTCCAAAGAGGGAAGGAAACACTTTAGGAACACTTCATGATTTCATTATTATTATTTATGGTTGTAAGTACTCACCGATTTATTCTTGTCTTTTTGAGAGAAGTGTTCAGCTTTAATCTCATACACACATCTATGTGGGGTATAAAGGTTGGTGGTATGGGACATCAAACTTTGTATTCTACCTAGGTGTAGGAAAAATGGTATGGGAGAGAAGTCTCTGAGATTGTATTTTTGATATGATTTGGAGTTCATTCATATGATCTTGTTATTATTAGACACATAGGATTAGTTGAGATAGTCACTCTGTATGTGATTGCAAACAAGGCAAGTCTGCAAGCAAGTAGCCTAGAAGCAGAAAGGCAAGGTTTGCACATAAGAACTGTGAATAGACAATTGCATTGAGAAGAAAATCATAGAGTACATACTACTTTATTTGATATGCCTCAAGATAGGCCATGTTTCATACATAGAGTGTATGAGGTAAGCTAGATTCTTAGCCTAGTGGGCTATGAGTGTGCACACATCTACTTACCACATTTTAGTGTATTTAGTGGACTCATATTATGGTCCTCATTATATCTAGAAGTGCCAGATTATTATTGTAGTTTACTAGAGACACCTCATTCCTAGTTAGGAATGATTTGATCATAGTGATGATCAGATGGTGGTCAGATTCATCCACTTGGAACATCGTGCATGGTATTATTGAGAAGGTGGTGGTGGTTCCACTAGTTGCTATACTTTCTTAGCACGTCTTCACTTGGCATGATGGACTGAGTTTCACAGAGTGGATTGGGATTTACTTTGTATGGGAGATATTTCCATTCATAGTTTGGATTATTATATATGATAGATCGAGATTTTGATCCATAGTTTGGATGTGACAGATTGAGATCTTGGTCCATAGTTTGGATCATTGATAGATTGACATCTTGTTCCATAGTCTAGGTCATTGATAGATTATCATCTTGGATTTACAGTTTGGATCATGATCAGAATTTCTTGAGTTTCATTTCATTATAGTGAGTAAATCAAGCAGATTTACTTGAGTTTAGAGATTATGCACTACTTGGAAAATATTTCCATTTATTTTTAGTATTTTTTCATAGAGATTGGGGACATAGTCAAATTGTTTTGGATGAGCATAGTATTTTCTTTTCATTACTCTAGTGGAGTAAGTGATTTTGTACAATTATACCATGTGACAAGGTATCAATGGTTATTTCAAGGAGACGAGCAAGTTGCCAAGGTCTCTACAGGTGACAAGCCGTCACAAGTTAGTGGTCAAGGTCTAGGCATAGGGAGTCCAAGGATATTCAGAGTACTTATGTTGCACACATATGGACTCATTGGGCCTCAGAGGGATTCCTACAATATGCCCAAGGCAAGAAGTATTCTTTATTGTTGGAAATGCTAGATAGGAAGCAGAGAGACGAGTTGTTTACCTTTTAATTATATAGTATTTTAGACACCTAGCACACTCTACTCTAATTATTTGGAATCACGTATTCTAATTCTTAGGTTTATAGCTCCTTCTATATCATTGAGGACAGTGATGAAGAACGAGAAGTTCCTTCCTCAAGGGATAGCCAAGGCCAAAAGCCAAAGAGTTCATGCAAGGTACCTACTCATGATGGCCAGATGAGTAGAGGGACGTTAGAGAGAACCCTAGATGGTGACTAGGAAAGGGCTATAAATAGGCTGGAAGGTGAGTCTCAGGCATGTCATTCTCCACTTCTCACATTTTTGGTGGTGGAGATCAATGTAGCATTGTCTTTCTAATGGGATATTTTGCTCATAACAAAGGAGATTTCCCCATAATCTTTTTGTCCATAGTTCATTTTTTGGTTCGTTTTGATTTTTTTGAAACAAACCCATTTTTCATCTTACAATCGGCCAGATCATGTGATAATCACTTGACAATGCTTAAATTTTTGGCAGCCATAGTGACAGAGATTCTGGTTGATATAAGTCGGATGCAAAGGATTTGAAAACTTTGATGTGAATGTTGGTGAACCTTGGTTGTTCTCAAGTCTACTTACAACCTTTACAACTTTTCAAATCTTAGAGGGACATTTTGTAAGATTAATATTAAATTTGGTATGCTGCTTGGTATCTACGTGATGAATTCTCGCTCGATTATAGATTCAAGAAAAGTTTTACATCAAGAAACATTTAAACTCTCACTTTTTGGATGATTCCATGTCAAAGTAAACTTTACCTTGGAATAGGTTAACTATTCACAAAATATAGTGTTACAAAATTTAAGACAACTAAGAATGTGTAGAGTTTCAAGCTTGTGTCTTTGCATCGGACATTTTGACTAGGCCTCAATGTGAAAAATTATTTCATCTTTGGGGGGGGGGTGTGTGACAGCCCCTATATTTCATCTTGCAAATGCTAAAGGCCTGCAAGAGGGCGAGCCCAAGGCATGCACATAGAAACCACTACATTAGATTGGCCATATACCGAGGCTTTTAGCGAGGAAATTGAACGGGCGCATTTTTGCCCCAACGTCGGTGTAGGTGTGGGTATGCATGTCGGAATTAAAGTGCCGGTATAGGCGTCAGTATACCGATGCCCATTGTGTGTACCGACGCGTATTCGGATGACATTACTGGGATTACCATCGTTTATACCGACGACCATATCTACAAAATTTTGTTTTGGGCAGAGTGTGTTGTCTTTTGCTACAACAACATTACGATGATGTTGATTAGCAAAAGACAATACACTCTGCCCAAAAAAAAACCGAGTACATGTGATGTGTAATCTAATGGAAACCGAAATATGATTTCATAAAACAAAATATTATTGGACACAAAAGAGATAATCAGAATGAAGTATGAACCATGAGCCATGTACAAAAAGAATTATATATTTCATAAATGAAGCAAGTACAAGAGTGTGACAAACCACTATCATATATGAGGCTTTTACAAAATGTGGCAAGCATTGCCACACAATAAGAATCAAATACAAAATTTTGGTGTCCCACTGCCATACACATGCAAAGAATGTTCCATATCAACAGTCCTGCAATAAAGAACATTCATGAAATGAGATAAATTCACATGAGATTTACAAACAACAAGTAAAAAACAAGTTTATAAATTCATCACTTCATCGCAAATGCTCTCATGAAACGACTGCGCCGCGTCCCTCCAAGACCTCCAATAGTGCAGTCAATCCATGACGATATCCATAAGCCTCCTCCATTCGTGTTGGAGGATGACCCATTGCCAGCTCCTGCAACAAATATACAAAACATTAGAGGAACATATATGAGAAGCTTAACAGAAACAAATTCAATAAACCAAATGGTACTTACAAACTCGTGATGCATCGTGTCATATCCGCAGCTGCCCAGAAAGCATCACGAGCCTCGGATCATCGATGGGACATAACTTCACGTGCAGTGTGCAGAATCCACTCTGAACTAATAATAGGCTGCCCAAGTGTTGGCCAGAACTCTTGATAAATCATCTCTGTGATATAATTCTTCTGATCTCTATCTTGTTCACTCCAGTGGGGGGGGGGGGAATGCTACCATGAGTGATCCAATAATGTGATGCAACGACCATATACGTGGGAGGTACCTGAGAGATGAAATCAAAGAACTGCTCCTCTGTCATGGAATGTGGAGTGATTGGAGGACTATCTCCCATCGTACTCTCTAACAAAAGAACTCAAATAATTAGCATATGATAATAAAGGTAATATAGAGAACCTAGCAAAAAAAAGAACCTAACAAAAAAAAGAACCTAGCAAAAAAAAAAAAAAAAATTAGTACGTACAAGTATTTCATTCAAAACTCCTCTATTCTAGCATCCTCTTGGAGATCCGATGCACATAGAATATCTATCTCTATATTGTCGACTTCTAAATCACTTGGTGTGCTAGTTTCTTCTTGATCATCATCTATTGCTTCATCCTGTATTTCCTCTTCTTCAATGACCTCTTCTTCTCGAACAATGATCTCTTCCTCCACAACTATCAAATGAATCTCTGAGTCCACTATAGATGGACTTTCTTCTACATCTATGTTCTCACTAATTTGTCTACTATGTGGGGTGACTTGTAAAACAAATAACCACTTTGGTTCTTTTGAATCTGGTATAAAAACAACTTGCTCACAGTGTTTGGGAAGTACAAATGTATTTGTTTCATTTGTCCATAATTTTGTGGAGTGCCTTGAAGCAAACCGCTTTTATCTCACCTCATTGTTGCATTTCTTCCAGAGGTGACTACTTTGAACCATTTCACATAAAAAACAAGGTAATCAAACTTCCTAAAGGATAGTTTCAAGATATCTTGAATCACTCCACAATAATCTAACTGGCCTTCTTGAGCATTATCATCTCTTGCACTCGCTCTACTTTTTTGCAAAAAGCTCACCATCACCCTACTATGAAAAGTAGACCTATTTTTATCGATTCGTGCGATCCGAAAGTGTCGTCCATGAGACCATAGTGCACCGTATTTAGTATACTTCCAATCACATCCCTTTGCGAGTTCTTCTTCTTCTTCAAAGATATCTTCACCTGCTGCCTTTGCTTGTGAAACCGTTGTATCTAGCCATCTGCTCGTTGGAAAAGGTGGAAGAGGTCGAAGACTTTCTAGAAGAGTCAAAAATCGAGTATAACGATTCCTTCGAAACTGAGCTCTTTCCTTTGCGTTGGTCTCCTTTGCAAGCTCATACTTTTCTAACCACTTTTGCATAGGCTCAGAGTTAACTATGCAAAACTTCATTGCCTTCTCTCTGAAAGCGGCATCCATTTTTCTTTGCAACCCTTTACCTTGTGGTTCATCGCCTATGAGACGAACATCTTCATCATCGCTCCATAAGCGAGGCATTTCTAGATCCGATATATGTAGAAACTCAGTTATGAATACAAGAGACTCTTGTACGAGCCATCCCTCTACCATGCTACCCTCTGGACATGCTCTCTATCAAATGAACCCTTTTAATGTCTTCATAAAGCGCTCTAAGAAGAACATCCATCGAGTATGGACATCTTCTCCACCATCATGATCTTCGTCCATCTCATAAAATGCATCGAGCATTTCTTCCATACGTTGATTCTGTGTAATGCTATTAGTACTTGCTTGTACGTCTAACTCCTTTTTTGTTCTCTTTTGTCCACGAGAGGTTACTAGTGAAATGTCATTTGGATCCATCTGCTCACCTGGGGGACCATGCAAAAGGTAGCATAGGTTTTCTAGTCGACTTTTATTAAAGGATCCATACTCTTTAACATGTGCAGTACAAATCCATCGTTTTCGATAAATTTGATACTTGCACTGAGTGCAAGGACATGCCATTATCTCCTCCGGATCCAAAACTAGCCATCTGATACAATATGGACAGTTTAGAACATTTGATTTTTTTTATTAAACCTAAAAGTCATACTCCTAAAGTCTTAAACATGAAATACTAAAACCTAAATACTTAAATACCTAAAAAAACCTAAAACCCTAATCCTAAGACCCTAATCCTAAAGACCTAATCCTAAAGACCTAATCCTAAAGACCTATATATATGTATATGTGTTATATGTATTATATATATGTCTATTTCTTAAAGAGCTAATCCTAAAACATGTATATATGTGTATGCATGTGTATATATAAGTGTATGTGTATATATATATGTGTGTATATATATATATATATATATATATATATATATATATATATATATATATATATATATATATATATATATATATATATATATATATATATATATATATATATATGTGTGTGTGTGTGTGTGTGTGTGTGTATGTGTATGTGTATATATATTTACTCTGATTAAAATCCTTAAAATTAATCCTATTTTTATATATTTAATTATATGTATTTAATTAATTTATTTAAAACATTAGCTCTTTTCATATTTATTTATCTATATAATTATCCTATTTTATTTATATATCCAATTTTTTTTTCGTAATTTTTTCTATATTTTTTCTTTATATAAATTTAATTGAATTATATGTATGCCTAAACCCTAAAACCCTAATCTTAAAGATCTAGACCTAAAATATGTATATTTTTGTATGCATGTGTATATACATGTATATATGTATCATATGTGTATGTGTATGTGTGTATATATCTTATGCATGTGTAAAAACCCTAAAACCCTAATCCGAAAGACCTACACCTAAAACATGTATATATGTGTATGCATGTGTATATATATGTGTATGTGTATATATATTTGTGTATAAGTATATATGTGTATGTGTATGTGTATATATATTTACTCTGATTAAAATCCTTAAAATTTATCCTATTTTTATATATTTAATTCAATATATTAAATTATTTTATTCAAAACACTTGTTCTTTTCATATTTATTTATCTATATAATTATCCTATTATATATATATATATATATTTATATATTCAGATTTTTTTCTTAAAGTTTTCTATATTTCCTCTTTATATAAATTGAATTGAATTATATGTATGCCTAAACCCTGAAACCATAATTTTAAAGATCTAGACCTAAAATATTTATATTTCTGTATGCATGTGTATATACATGTATATATGTATTATATGTGTATGTGTGTATATATGTTATGCATGTGTAAAAACCCTAAAACCCTAATCGGAAAGACCTAGACCTAAAACATGTGTGTATGTGTATACATATGTGTATGTATATATGTATATATATATGTATATATATATATATATATGTGTGTGTGTGTGTGTGTGTGTAAGTATATGTGTATGTATGTGTATGTGTAAATAGCCTAAAAACCCTAATCCTATTTTTATATATTTGATGTAAAAAAAACTTTAAACTCATACTTTTATATATTTAATTAAAACACTAACTATTTTCATATTTATTTATCTATACAGAAATCGTATATGTGTGTGTATAAGTGTGCATGTGTGTATGTATGTGTGTGTGTCAATGTATGGATGTGTGTCTATGTATGCATGTGTGAGTATATGTGTATGTGTGTGTATGTATGCATTCATGTGTGTATGTATGTGTGTGTGTGCATGCATGTGTGTATGTATGTGTGTGTGTGCGTGTGTGTGTGTATGCATGCATGTGTGTATATGTGTGTGTATGTATGCATGCATGTGTGTATATGTGTGTATGTATGCATGTGTGTACATATGTGTGTGTATGTATGCATGTGTGTACATGTGTGTATATGTATGCATGTGTGTATATGTATATGTGTGTGTGTATGCATGTGTATATGTGTCTGTGTATGTATGCATGTGTGTACATGTGTGTATGTATGTGTGTGTATGCATGTGTTTATATGTGTGTGTGTATGTATGCATGCATGTGTGTATATGTGTGAATATATGTGTGTGTGTGTGTATGCATGTGTGTATATATGTGTGTGTATTAATGTGTGTATCTGTGTGTGTATGTGTGTGTATGCATATGTGTATATGTGTGTGTGTATGTATGTGTGTATGCATGTGTGTGTGTATGTGTGCATGTGTGTATATGTGTGTATACATGCATGTGTGTATATGTGTGTGTATGTATGCATGCATGTGTATATGTGTGTATGTATGCATGTGTGTGTATGTATGCGTGTATGTATGTGTGTATATGTGTGTGTGTACGTATGTGTGTATGCATGTGTGTGTATGTGTGTGTATGCATATGTGTATATATGTGTATGTATGTATGTGTGTATGCATGTGTGTGTGTATGTATGCATGTGTGTATATGTGTGTGTGTATGCATGCATGTGTCTATATGTGTGTGTATGTATGCATGCATGTGTGTATATGTGTGTATGTATGCATGTGTGTACATGTGTGTGTGTATGTATGCATGTGTAGATGTGTATGTGTATATAGTGTGTGTGTGTATGTATGGTCTATCTTTCTATCTCTATCTTCCTCTCTTTCATCTCGCTTTATCTCTCTCTCTCTCTCTCTTTATCTCTCTATCTTTTTTCTCTCTCATATCTCTCTCTCTCTCTTTTCTCTCTCTCTCTCTCATCTCTCTCTCTCTCTTTCTCTCTCTCTCTCTCTCTCTTTCTTTCTCTCTCTATCAATAGAGAATAAAAAAATCACTTATAGGTATGTCCCTCTTTTGGATCGTTGTCGTCAAAGCATAATGTATGTCATCTATCATCGAATTCCAGAGAATCGACGCCCAAAAAACTTCTGCAAAATCAAAGAGAAGAGAAATTATAAAACCTAAAGCATAGAGAAAGACAAAGGCTAAGAGTACGCACACCACTTACCAAGATGTGAGATCTAAACAGAGAGAGAGTGTGTGTGTTTAGAGGGAGATCTCTATGTGTGTGTGTGCACAAGACAATGTAGGCCACAATTCGGTTTGTGCGTGCAAGTTTGACAGAAGACAACCAATACTCAGTGTAAAACACACGCCAAATGTTGAGTTTTGCTCTCGGGTTCCCGGTATGTTTAAAACATGGCCTCGGTATATCCGTCAGTATGGGCATCGGTAATTTCCAATAAATTACCGATGCTTATATCGACGGTACCGATGCTCATACCAACACCCACACCGGTGGTTGCGAGACATCCCGACGATCCGTTTTAAACGATCATACCGACACCCAGACCGGTGGTCGCGAGACATCCCGACGATCCGTTTTAAACGGTCATACCGACGGTCACTTGACCGTTGGTATCTTTAAGTGGACTTTTCCAATGTTTATACTGATGTTGGGAGTGACCGTCGGTATAGGCAGCATCCGTATGCCCTTCATATGTTGTAGTGAACATACACAAAAAGCCAAGGTCATTGCACAAGAAAGCTTTTTTAGACTACTTTCAAAGGAGCTTACAAGGGAGGGCAATGAGAGCTTGGCATAAGGGGAAGTGACATCCAAGTGCACTACTACGCCTCATAGTTGCACAAATGGTTTGTTGGGATCTGCTATATGTAAAAGTGGAGCTGTAGAAATGGCTAGTAAATTTCCTATCTCGATCAAAAACTATGTCTAAAGGAAGACCATATAACCGGTATAGGTTCTCTACAAAGAGTCTAGTCAACTCTGGTGTCTGCATTGTAGTACGTGTCAGAATAAACCTAGCCATTTTGGTTAACCTATCCACAATTACCCAGACCGAATCGTGCCCTCTCTGTGTCTTAGGTAATCCGACTATAAAGTCCATGGAGATACTCTCCCACTTCCCGTTAGGAATACCAATGGGTGGAGTAGTCCTCCAACCCTCAACCTCTTAGCTTTGTTGACCTCGCATTTAGTGCATTTAAGCACATACTCTAGGACCTCCTTATGAAGTCCAGGCCAATAAAACTGCCTCTTAACAAGATCATAAGTCTTGTTAACTCCTGGATGTCCCGCACTAGGAGTGTCATGACACTCATACAAAATATGCCGTCTCATCTCAATATCTCTAGGGACACACACCTTACCTTTATATAACAGATATCCATAATGGACACTGTAGTTCTTCCACTTGAATCCTTCTTGAGTACCCGTCGATACTCCATCCTCACTGGAAACCCGTATATCACGATCCCCATTCTCTATGGCTTCCCAAATCTCGGAATATGCAGGATCAAGCCTACATTTTCCTCTAATGGACTCAAGTAGCTCACTAGTGATCTGAGTAAAACTCAGCCCATTGAGCATAGGCATGCGGCTAAGTGAATCAGCCACTACATTAAACTTTCCCTTCATGTACCTAAGCTCATAATCAAACTCCTGAAGGGTCTCTACCCATCTGGCCTTACGACCTTTAAGGCCTGTTTGATTAGAGAGCCACTTAATGCTCTCTTGATCAAACACTATCGTGACTTTGGCACCATATAAATAATGACACCACTTCTTCAAGGCATGGAAAATTTCATACAACTGCTTCTCATAGACGGAGTAATTTCTCTGATCCGGTTCTAGTTTCTTACTCTCCAAAGCTACTGGTCAACCATCCTGAACTAGAACCGCTCCTATAGCAAAGTCACTTGCGGCAATCTCAACCACAAATGGTTTGTTGGGATCTGCTATATGTAAAAGTGGAGCTGTAGAAATTGCTACTTTCAACTTCTCCATACTTTGTTTTTGTTTGTCTCCCCAATGAAAGACTTTCCCTTTCCCTTTAAGCTGTTCCATCATCGGGACAACAATCTTCGCATAATTCTTAATGAATCTTCGATAGAAACCTGATAAACCTAGGAAGATCTGCAGCTCTTCCAGGTTCCTTGGGTGTGGCCATTCCATAATAGCCCTTACTTTTTCAGGATCCATCTATATTCCATCTTGGGAGACTATATGCCCAAGGTATCTAACCTCTGTCTTGAAAAATTCACACTTTGACTCCTTAGCAAAGAGTGAATTTTCCCTTAGCACTTGAAATACCTTCCTTAAGTTTTCCAAGTGCTCCTCTTCTGATGGACTATAGATCAGAATGTCATCCAAAAAGTCTACTACAAAGTGTCCTAGATAAGGCCGTAAAACACTATTCATGACCTTCATGAAATTGGCAGGAGCATTGGTGAGACCAAAAGGCATCACCAAAAACTCATAGTGCCCATACCTAGTCCTAAATGCAGACTTAGGGACATCCTCTACCCTAATCCTCATCTGATGATATCCTCATCTAAGGTCAAGCTTGGTAAAATACCTAGCTTGATGTAACTAATCAAATAGGTCTTCCAATCTAGGCATTGGATACCTATTTTTGATAGTTACCTTATTAAGTGCTCTACAGTCTATACATAATCTCATAGAGCCATATATCTTTTTAACTAGGAGCATTGGTGATGCCCAAGGTGAGTTACTAGGTTTAATGAAGCCCTTATCTAAAAAATCTTGCAGCTGCCTCTCAACCTTCTTCTTCCACGTGTGAGTGCCGCTGGTCGGTTGTCTTGCCTCCATCATTGTTGGAGATTCACTCACTAATTATGCATAATGACATAAAGGCAAAGGAAAGCAGAAACAAAGCATTTAGGAGAAAATAAAGCCTTAGTGAAGGGACAAATTCACGACTGTAATATACAGTGTAGAAACTTCCAGAATAGAGTTTGTTGAAATCGGATAAAAAATTGTATATAAGAGAGCTGAGATAGATAGATGATAAGTGCGCATATGAGCATGCACGTATAGCAGATATAGAGATATAGAAGACGCCAAAGATTGCGTATGTAGAGATGAATAACAGAACCTGAAATGTCGGGTATTCATCTAAGAGAGATGGTAAGGATATAAGTCGAATGAAAAGGATTTGAAAAACTTTGATGTGGATGTTGGTGAACCTTGGTTGTTCTCAATTCTACTTGCAACTTTTACAACTTTTCAAATCTTAGAGGGACATTTTGTAAGATTAATATTAAATTTGGTATGCTGCTTGGTATCTACGTGATGAATTCTCGCTCGATTATAGATTCAAGAAAAGTTTTACATCAAGAAACATTTAAATTCTCACTTTTTGGATGATTCCATGTCAAAGTAAACTTTACCTTGGAATAGGTTAGCTATTCACAAAATATACTGTTACAAAATTTAAGACAACTAAGAATGTGTAGAGTTTCAAGTTTGTGTCTTTGCATCAGACATTTTGACTAGGCCTCAATGTGAAAAATTATTTCATCTTTGGGGGGGGGGATGTGATAGCCCCTATATTTCATCTTGCAAATGCCAAGGGCCCGCAAGAGGGCGAGCCCAAGTCATGCACATAAAAACGTACACAAAAAGCCAAGGTCATTGCACAAGAAAGCTTATTTAGATTACTTTCAAAAGAGCTTACAAGGGAGGGCAATGAGAGCTTGGCATAAGGGGAAGCGACATCCAAGTGCACTACTATGCCTCATAGTTGCACATGATTTGAAACTGCAGGGTAAACCTCTCAAGCATTGAAAAGACTTGGATAGAAATACAGAGGTTGTCACAAGGGGCTCATCGTTGGCTCATAGTGAAGCGATCGGCAATATCGTAGAGTTATGTGGTGTGGCAGTCCATCAGTCGTGTGCTTGCCAAATTAGCTTAAACCAAGCTATAAATTTGGCATCATATTTCAGGGAAAAAAACCTTTGCACTAAATGCTCCTCGTATGGTTTGAATATGATATTGGTATATGATGCACATTCATGATAAAGACAAAGACATATTGACATGTGCATGTGCCTTTTGCACAGTCCTTGTCGCTTTGAATTCTCTCTCTCTCTCTCTCTCTCCAAATTCTTCTCAGACTTTTGCGGAAATCCTAGTATATCTCCACTCTCCAAATCTTAATCTCCACTCTCCTACTCTCCAAATCTTAATCTCCAATCCTATAAATTAGCAGAGAACACTGAGATTAATGAGTAGATTAGCAGAGAACATTGAGATGAATGATGCAAATGTATCTATAAATTAACATTTCTTTACAATCCCATTGGCATGAATAACATTGCCTAATGGTGTACAGAGGTGTAGGCTATGGTATAGTCCTTAAACACACTCAATTACAGTAGAATGAAGCTCGGGAGTGAAGTGATCTCACCGCAACTTTTTCATATCCATTTTTATAGGAAATGACTAAAAATTTGAATTCAAATTCAAACTTTTGGCTCCCTATGATCAATCTCCTAAATGCTTGGAGATATTCTCTCAATCAAGTGAGTTACTTTTTCCAAGAATCACTTAGGTAGGTGATTACAAAAGATTCTAATTCAAATTGACTTTTACAATGAGGTAAAGTGGTAATTAACCACTAGCGTATGTTCCTATGCTTCTTCATGTATGTGTAGACTTTAATGCATCCTTTGAGCCAAATGTGTAGGCTTGTAAATTACACCAACAGCTCCCCCTCAAGCCAAACATTTTGGCTTAAGTTTTCATCTTCAATCTTCAAGTATATCCTGCAATCCAATCATGGATTTGAACCTGCAAAGTTTTGTTCCATCCAAAGCTTTAGTCAACAAATCTGCACATTGCATGTTGGTTGATACATAGGTAAGTTGAATCTCCTTGCTTATCAACTTATCTCTCACATAATGGTAATGAACCTCTATGTGTTTGGTCCTAGCATGATAGATAGGATTAGCTGCCCAATTCTGTATATAAAAGCTTAATCCAAATTGCTTCTTGTGTGGCATTAGCTAGCCCTCTATACTCTGGTTCTGTAGAAGAGAATGCAACAGTTGGTTGCTTCTTTGCAGACCATGAAATTGGTTTGTCACCTGCAAAAGAAATATATCCAGAAGTGCTTCTCCTATCATCCTTGCATCCTGCACAATTTGCATCTCAATAAACTTTGATATCAATATCTGAAGTGTAAGGAAAATACAAACCATGGTTCTGTGTACCCTTAAGATACTTCAAGATTCTCTTCGCAGCCTCTAAGTGAGGTATCCTTGGCTTGTGCATAAATTGACTTAGCACACTAACTCCATATGCAATATCAATTCTTGTAAGAGTAGCATAGTTCAAGCTACCCACCATACTCTGATAACTTGTAATGTCCTTGACTTCATCACCTTCATGGGCACTTAGCTTTAGGTTCACCTCCATTGGAGTGCTTGCTACTTTAGCATCCTGCAAGTGAAACTTCTTCAGCATATCTTGTAAATACTTTTTCTGAGTAATGTATATCCCTGAATTAGTGTAAACTAATTCAAGCCCTAGAAAATACTTCAATAAATCAAGATCATTGATCTTGAACTCCTTCATTATCTGGCTTTTGATGTACCTGATTCCATTGACATCATTACCTGTAATGATGATGTCATCAACATAAACACAGAGATAGGTTACCTCTGAATTACTTCTCTTAATGAATAGAGAAGTGTCAGCCTTGCTCATGACAAAACCTTGGTCTTGGAGGTATGTTGTTAACCTGTAATTCCATGCCCTAGGTGCCTGCTTCAATCCATATAAAGCCTTCTTTAATTTGCAAACATAAGTTACCTTCTTAGGGTCTTCATAGCCAGGAGGTTGTGACATATAAACTTCTTCTGAAATCCATTCATTCAAGAAAGCATTCTTGACATCCAATTGGTACATGTTCCAATTCTTTGATGTAGCCACACTTACCAACACTCTGATTGTTGGCATCTTGGCCACAGGAGAAAATGTCTCTTCATAGTCAATGCCTTGGGTTTGTGCAAAACCCTTGGCTACCAATCTGGCTTTGTACCTATTAATTGTTCCATCAGAATTTCTTTTCAACTTATAGATCCATCTAGATCCTATTACCTTCATAGAATCCTTCTTGGGTACTACCTCCCATGTGTCACTCTCCTTGAGTGCTTCAATCTCCTCATCCATAGCTTTTTTCCATTCTGATTTGGTTATTGCTTCTTCATATGAACCTGGTTCTTCATTTGACAAATCTTTGGCAAGATAAACTGAATGTTTAGTAACCAGAGATGTATCATACCCATATCTGATAGGTTTCTTGCTTTCTCATTGAGATCTTCTGATTGATTGAGTTGATGATTCCGGTATGTCTTCAAGCTTCTTCATCTTCATTTTTCCCTTGGACTTCCATGCTTTGAATTCTTCAAGGTTGATAGTGTCTTCATCATTTGAACTTGAGTCTTCATTCTGAGTAGGTTCCTCCTTTGCAAGTTTTGGAAATTCCTCTTCCAAATCATAGGGTAGTTTGACCTTCCTGCATTCATTCTCATACCAAGAATCATTTTCATCAAAGATCACATCTCTGCTTACCATAACTCTTCTATATTTCCTCTTTATATAAATTGAATTGAATTATATGTATGCCTAAACCCTGAAACCATAATTTTAAAGATCTAGACCTAAAATATTTATATTTCTGTATGCATGTGTATATACATGTATATATGTATTATATGTGTATGTGTGTATATATGTTATGCATGTGTAAAAACCCTAAAACCCTAATCGGAAAGACCTAGACCTAAAACATGTGTGTATGTGTATATATATGTGTATGTATATATATATATATATATATATATATATATATATATATATATATATATATGTGTGTGTGTGTGTGTGTGTGTGTGTGTAAGTATATGTGTATGTATGTGTATGTGTAAATAGCCTAAAAACCCTAATCCTATTTTTATATATTTGATGTAAAAAAAACTTTAAACTCATAATTTATATATTTAATTAAAACACTAACTATTTTCATATTTATTTATCTATACAGAAATCGTATATGTGTGTGTATAAGTGTGCATGTGTGTATGTATGTGTGTGTGTCAATGTATGGATGTGTGTCTATGTATGCATGTGTGAGTATATGTGTATGTGTGTGTATGTATGCATTCATGTGTGTATGTATGTGTGTGTGTGCATGCATGTGTGTATGTATATGTGTGTGTGTGCGTGTGTGTGTGTATGCATGCATGTGTGTATATGTGTGTGTATGTATGCATGCATGTGTGTATATGTGTGTATGTATGCATGTGTGTACATATGTGTGTGTATGTATGCATGTGTGTACATGTGTGTATATGTATGCATGTGTGTATATGTGTATGTGTGTGTGTATGCATGTGTATATGTGTCTGTGTATGTATGCATGTGTGTACATGTGTGTATGTATGTGTGTGTATGCATGTGTTTATATGTGTGTGTGTATGTATGCATGCATGTGTGTATATGTGTGAATATATGTGTGTGTGTGTATGCATGTGTGTATATATGTGTGTGTATGAATGTGTGTATCTGTATGTGTATGTGTGTGTATGCATATGTGTATATGTGTGTGTGTATGTATGTGTGTATGCATGTGTGTGTGTATGTATGCATGTGTGTATATGTGTGTATGCATGCATGTGTGTATATGTGTGTGTATGTATGCATGCATGTGTATATGTGTGTATGTATGCATGTGTGTATATGTGTGTGTATGTATGCGTGTATGTATGTGTGTATATGTGTGTGTGTACGTATGTGTGTATGCATGTGTGTGTATGTTTGTGTATGCATATGTGTATATATGTGTATGTATGTATGTGTGTATGCATGTGTGTGTGTATGTATGCATGTGTGTATATGTGTGTGTGTATGCATGCATGTGTCTATATGTGTGTGTATGTATGCATGCATGTGTGTATATGTGTGTATGTATGCATGTGTGTGTGTATGTATGCATGTGTAGATGTGTATGTGTATATATGTGTGTGTGTGTATGTATGGTCTATCTTTCTATCTCTATCTTCCTCTCTTTCATCTCGCTTTATCTCTCTCTCTCTCTCTCTCTCTCTTTATCTCTCTATCTTTTTTCTCTCTCATATCTCTCTCTCTGTCTTCTCTCTCTCTCTCATCTCTCTCTCTCTCTCTTTCTCTCTCTCTCTCTCTTTCTTTCTCTCTCTATCAATAGAGAATAAAAAAATCACTTAAAGGTATGTCCCTCTTTTGGATCGTTGTCGTCAAAGCATAATGTATGTCATCTATCATCGAATTCCAGAGAATCGATGCCAAAAAACTTCTGCAAAATCAAAGAGAAGAGAAATTATAAAACCTAAAGCATAGAGAAAGACAAAGGCTAAGAGTACGCACACCACTTACCAAGATGTGAGATCTAAACAGAGAGAGAGTGTGTGTGTTTAGAGGGAGATCTCTATGTGTGTGTGTGCACAAGACAATGTAGGCCACAATTCGGTTTGTGCGTGCAAGTTTGACAGAAGACAACCTATACTCAGTGTAAAACACACGCCAAATGTTGAGTTTTGCTCTCGGGTTCCCGGTATGTTTAAAACATGGCCTCAGTATATCTGTCAGTATGGGCATCCGTAATTTCCAATAAATTACCGATGCTTATATCGACGGTACCGATGCTCATACCAACACCCACACCGGTGGTTGCAAGACATCCCGACGATCCGTTTTAGACGATCATACCGACACCCAGACCGGTGGTCGCGAGACATCCCAACGATCCGTTTTAAACGGTCATACCGACGGTCACTTGACCGTTGGTATCTTTAAGTGGACGTTTCCAATGTTTATACCGATGTTGGGAGTGACCGTTGGTATAGGCAGCATCGGTATGCCCTTCATATGTTGTAGTGAACATACACAAAAAGCCAAGGTCATTGCACAAGAAAGCTTTTTTAGACTACTTTCAAAGGAGCTTACAAGGGAGGGCAATGAGAGCTTGACATAAGGGGAAGTGACATCCAAGTGCACTACTACGCCTCATAGTTGCACATGATTTGAAACCACATGGTAAACCTCCCAAGCATTGAAAAGACTCGGATAGAAATACAGGGGCTGTCATAGGGGACTCATCGTTGGCTCATGGTGAAGCGATCGGTAATATCGTAGAGTTAATTGGTGTGGCAGACTGCAGTCCATCAGTCGTGTGCTTGCCAAATTAACTGAAACCAAGGTATAAACTTAGCATCATATTTGAGGGAAAAAAACCTTCGCACTAAATGCTTCGCCTATGGTTTGAATATGATATTGGTTTATGATGCACATTCATGATAAAGACAAAGACATATGATGTCCATATACGATGAAGATATTGACATGTGTATGTGCCTTTTGCACAGTCCTTGTTGCTTTGAATTCTCTCTCTTTCTTTCAAAATGTTTGATGAACTAGAAATTCCAAATTCTTCTCAGACTTTTGCGGAAATCCTATTATAGCTCCACTCTCCAAATCTTAATCTCCAATCCTATATTTGGTCGGTAGACCAAAAAATCCATGGATCTTTTGCTACCGGGGCTTGGTTTCTCTCATACATTCCCTCTTTTGTTTTTCAGAGATTTCATTATTCCAAGAATATTTAGCATTAGTGATATGTTCGGAGGAAATTTTGAATAGGGTTCACTTCAACTCTCGAATGATCTACAAAGTGGGATCAACTTTCTCTATTGAAAACGAGATTTGATTAGGCTTCGAAGCCTTAAACCACTGCCCCAAAATTTATCACTTGTCTTTCATGTCATGTTCATGAAGCACTAGCGGACTATAACTTGCGAAATAGGTAACATTTCTTAGAGGGACACTTCTAGAGCACCTCCCCTTCTTTTGTGTGCTATAGGAGAAAATATGCAAGCATCTCATACGGATTTAGAACTCAGGTTGATAAACATGGCATCCTCTTCATGTTATACCAAAATATCCATGGCTTTTCAACTTGTTTACTTAGATTGCAAAGATCGGATTCTTCTTGCGGACCCATTTTTTCTAGCTTCATTGCTTGTCTACTCTTTCTTGGTATGCCAAAAGATCCATGGCTTTTCAAGGATCCCCACTGCTTCTCGAAGTTCACATTCATAATTCTCCTAGTCCTTTGTGGGTGCAGGTTTTAGGGGGAAAGCACATGAATGTCATTGTACTAAAGAAAAACAATGCAAAATCTCAAGAAGAAGTGACTTGTTAATGCCCTATAGATAGTCATCATTGAACCTTATACTCTTCCAAAAGTGGACAGTAAATGCTGTAAGTTGGAAGGTAATCTTATATATATATATATACGACATACATATTATTTTTTTTCATACTAATAATGAAGACAGCCATAGACGGAAGAAGTATCTATCATGTGATGTCCTTGAATATGTTGGCTATATGATTGTTTGAATTGATTATAGTTTTATTGACTCTCATTTTCAGCACCAAGGCAATGTCCATTCGACCAAAGAAATTTGCATGCCAGTGGTTTTCAAGAGCCATCCAATGACTATGTAATATGATTATATATAATACGACTAAATGTAATCCGAGTTCTTTTAATCATGCTTGAATTCTTGCATACAAAAAACAACTGGATTTGAGTTGCAATCACACATCAAGCTCTTTGTCTTTATCTGAGATTTTCAACACGGTCACACATTTTCAAGGGCAATAATTATGTTTTTTTTTTCAAACATATCTTCCATATTTTTTCCACACACTTGAGAGAAGTACCCAAATATCTAGACTAAGTCTCTCAACACCTGTAAAGGTATGTCTCCTACTAGTTGAAAGGCACCTTACAGAGTGAGAGTTCAAGGGCATGACTATCTATTCTGTATCATTGAGAGCAAATAACTCCAACGTTCATCTAAGAAGCTCCTGAAAGGCTCTGTATCTGATGGTGAATGACCTCCTGTAGTAGAGGATGCTCCCTTCTTCTAGGTAGAGGATAAAAAACATCATCCAACAAAAAACTTCCATATTTTAGTGCAGAATTTAATAATGTATGTAGTAGAGGAAATTCCCTTCCTCTAGCTAGAGGATAAAAAACATAATCCGACAAAAAACTTCCATATTTTAGTGCAGAAATTAACAATGTATGTGTTATGCAGTTCCATACGGATAAAAACTGCTTCTTCAAAGACTGAGATATCTAAATGAGTGTTGGTCCTCCAGGAATTGATTTCTGATCCTCCAGCAAGTGATTTTCTAATCTAATTAAGAATTTAGAGGTTGCGTTGACCGAAACAAAAATGCGCATCATCAATGAATTGAGGGCCGTGTCTTCTTTACACAACAAGGAAAGGGGGAATAGTAAAGGTCTATAAAAAAAAAAACTTATTCCATAAGAAATGACGTAAGCGCTGACCCTTTTCTTTAACAAGACCATTCCTTGGGAAACTCATCACTTCACTCCAAATTGGAGAACTTCTTGTAGAATTTTCCTAGGTCTGACTTTGGAGATGATAGTCATGCACTTCTGCCTCCTAGAAGACATAAAGTGCACAACTTCTTGTAGAATTTTCCTACATCTGACTTATAGGCACACCGCTCTCTCCAAATTTTCTAGAGGCTAGCATTCCACAATGCTACCGAGCAGTCGATCGCTTCACCTAGAAGAGCCTGCTTCTAGGTGATGGGTTCCTGTAGTCTCAAAATATTCCCAAGGATTCGTGAAAGCAGGAGAGACTTTGGGCATCCGAAGAAGATGTGACCGAGATCCTCGATGTTGAGACGACATCACTTGCACCATGGTGCAACCCCAAAAATTTTGCTAGCCTTTAGATTGGTCGAGATACCATGGTTGAAAATTTGCCACATGAGAAAAGAATTTTTGATCTTGATGAGGAGATGCAATGTAGACATGAACTTTAGATCCCAATGCAACCTAGTCCAAGTCAGGCACCAGTTCTTATTAAGTGTGATATGATCGTCCGTGTTCACCTTAATTCTAGGAATTTTGGACAAGCAATTGTCGTTGTGCCAAATAGGACCCTCCTGGCACGATGCATCCCACCCAAAGAGGAGCCAAGTTTCTTATGGTTGCCATGCAAAACAATAGCTTTGAAGGAGAGTCCATTCTTCAAAGTTAACTCTTATTTTAGGGTCTATGTCCTCATAACTAATCTAGTGGCCAATTTCTTGTCTCCATAGGTGTTTCCAATGTCTGAAGCCCTTGTTCCAGAGCCTCTTAGCATTTTTGAGGTTCTAGGAAGCCACACCCCTGATGTCCATGATCGAAAACCAGATTGAGTCATTTTGTCTAATGCCAACCGCCCATTTCCAATCTTCTCTGATTCTTACAAATTGTTTAAACTTGTTCCAACTCTTCCATAACATACACACAAGATTCAACCCTTTAGGGGAAAATTGGGATCAGGGAGAATAAAAGGGTAAGGAGACACAAGTCCTTCCAACCAAGGAGGCCCACTAGCGTAATCACGTTCTTGTTCCTAAAAATGAGCTTGGCCCAATGGGTCTCACAGTTGCACCAAGCCCTGATGACCCATTTTGCTGCCAACTTGTTAGGCATGCCTTAAATATCCATAATGACTAGGCCCCCAAAATCATTTTGGTTGATGCAGGTACACCATTTAATTTTGGGAAGCCCCCTTCTATTGTGGTCCCCCATCCAAAGAAGGTTTTTGTAGATTCTTTCCAACTTGCAAAGCTCTTGATCCTTCGGTCTACAATAAGATAGAAAGTAAATGGTCGAGGAGATGAGTAGTTTGGAAAGGACCCAATTCCATCGCTGCTCCATCGATACACAAAAGCCCATCAGAATACCGAGTAGGTGGAAGACCACACCCCTAGGGATGATTTTGCAGCCATTGTCAACCCGTAGTTTGGGTGAAGATCTGATGGTGGCTCTGAAAGCGATTTTTGCATGGTTTATTTTGGAGCCAGATGCCTGAGAGAAGGTTTCAAGGCACCCCTAAAAAGGTTTCAATGCTGGTCAAATCATTATGCACAAATGCGTTCATGTCATCTGCACATAGCCTCATGATCATCTGACCATGGTTGAAAGGTAGAGATAGACCTTTGATATGGCCCATTTCCATGTGATGTTGCACAAGACAATTGAGCTCCTATGTGGAATAGCAAAAAGCAGAGGGGCCAACGAGCACCCTTGCCTTATAGAGTGTTTTAATATGATGGCCTTTGATAACTCATCATTGATATTCATTGATAACTCATCATTGATAACCCTTGCCTTATAGAGTGTTTTAATATGATGGCCTTTGATAAGCCAAAAATTTTGCTACTCTTTAGATTGGTCGAGATACCATGGTTAAAAATTTGCCACATGAGAAAAGAATTTTTGATCTTGATGAGGAGATCAATGTAGAGATGAACTTTAGATCCCAATGCAACCTAGTCCAAGTCAGGCACCAGTTCTTATTAAGTGTGATATGATCGTCAGTGTTCACCTTGATTCTAGGAATTTTGGACAAGCAATTGTCGTTGTGCCAAATAGGACCCTCGTGGCATGATGCATCCCACCCAAAGAGGAGCCAAGTTTCTTATGGTTGCCATGCAAAACAATAGCTTTGAAGGAGAGTACATTCTTCAAAGTTAACTCTTATTTCAGGGTCTATGTCCTCATAACTAATCTAGTGGCCAATTTCTTGTTTCCATAAGTGTTTCCAATGTCTGAAGCCCTTGTTCTAGAGCCTCTTAGCATTTTTGAGGCTCTTGTGGACTCTTGGGAACATTTTGAGACTGCATGGTGATCTAATGATCTAGTTCTCTTATATATATATATATATATATATATATATATATATATATATATATATATATATATATATATATATATATATATATATGTGTGTGTGTGTGTGTGTGTATGCATGTGTTTGTATAGGTGTATGTATGTGTACCGTATGTGTGCGTATGTATGTATGGATGTGCATAAATGTACATGAATGTGTGGGTATGCATATCCACAATGTGTTTATATACATCTCTATCTTTTTCCATGTCTCTATCTTTGCATGCTATCTTTCCTCTCTCGCTCCCAACTCGTGGGGGGTGGAGGTGAGATGGGGGGATCCAGCTCCTCGTCAAGCTCAATTACTCGTTACTCGTGGTAGTATACTACTAAGAGAAATTGATTTTTTTCATTATTCTTCTCCCTGTGTGGAATACATGGCAGTCTTGGCATCCAAAAAATAGTTTGGCTACGATAGGCAATGAACCACCAAGATATGACGTTTTGTGCGGTGACCTTCCCGAGCATCGCATATATGGCTAGGTATGAATCATCGTATATAAAATCAAGCTCGGAGGCTGTATATATGGTGAGTAAATAATCGTGTAAGTGATGTTCCTTTTTTGTTTTTATTTTTCGTTGTGTATGTTGTGTAAGCAATGTTCTTGCTTTAGAAAAAAATTAGCATCGCAATGCCTTGTTTTCCTTTGTAGTTTCTAGCAAAGTCACACAATTTCATAATCATAGGTACACCTTAGAATTCTATTTTTAGGTCATAAATAGACAAAAGGTTTGATACATTCCTACCATTAAAAAACCCATGCCCTTCAGCTATTGCATCTAACGTCCGTACCAAATGATCTCTATTTGGGATAATTCTTTGAGTCAAGGAAACAAGTTCTTGTAATGCATTAATAGTCCCTCATAATCCACTCCCTAAGGTACCATCTCTAATTTAACTTTCATCATCCATCTTCGTCAAGTTCAACTATTCTCTAATCTCCAATAATCTCAAGTTCACAAGTCAAACTAAAATCTTTGAAGCTTGGAGATTGCCACCAACAAAGAAGATAACCAAGAGGGTTATAACATTACTAAAGAGGATGGTTTCACTACTAGCAACGAAGACAACCTTGATAGTGAGAGATCCATCATTAGTTCGACACTACAAAAAAAGTGATAAATTCACTCTTACAGAAGGTGACTCATAAGGGGAAACAACCATTGGACATGCCATGGAAGAGCCCCCTTTAACGTAAGATATGTGGTCAGGACCCCTTGTTTTTGAGGAAAAAATGAACCCAAGAAGAAAAAAGATAAAGTCCCTCTCGGCAGAGGGTAGCCATCAATTATCATTATCATATCATTTAATGCAAGGGGGTTGACTGACCCCTCAAGAGCGGTTATTATTGGCTAGTGCTTTTTGGATAATAGCCCAAACTCCGATTTCATTTGTAATCAAGAGAGGAACTTTCATAAATGACTCAAACGCATCTCTTTAACTCATGTCTAGGTTACCACTTCACACCTGAGAGGGTTCTCTAGCACAATTATTGGAATAAATAACTTTTGGTTTGATAGATTAGTCAACTCCTGTGAGGATCACAAACATCATTGGATTGTTGCCTCCTTCGGGGGTCCCTTCGAGTTTAGTGTGGTCTCCATGTATGCACCAAATAGGGAGTCGGAGAGGTTTGACACCTGGGTCTCTTTGGAATCATTTTCCCACAACATGATGCTTTGCGGGGACTTCAACATGGTGGAAGATCCTTTGGATCGGTGGGATATCGCAGGGCATACCATTGAAGGTCAAGAGAAAGATATCTAGGACCAAATCAAGCCCCACGTGGACCTTGTGGAGATTAAAGATATGATTGGTTTCTCTTGGTCGAACCTCCAATCTAGGGATGGCTTAAGGAAAGCAAGACTCGACAGAAGCTATATTGTGTAGAACATTGTCCACCCGTGGGGCCAACTCACCATCTCCCAATTGACCATCAAGAAATTACCTTGGTCTATAACTCGGTGTTCACCAATGACACCTCACCGGCCAAAAGTTGGAGGGCTATGGTTGAGAAGACTCATCAAATTCTGGTAAGGACTCACAAGATGCTTTGCAATGTTTGGTAGAGGCAAAGAGAGAAGCTCTATCGGAGGCTCTAACATCTTGTGGAGGAAGTGAACAAAGTGAGCTACCAATACCACACGGGACTTCGAAAAATCGAAGGCATGTTGAGATACGAGGAAGAAATTAAAAGGAAAAACCTACAAGTATACTTTAAAGTACGGTGGGTTGGTAAGGCCGAAAAACCAACTAAAGACATGTGTGACATCCTCAAGAGGAAGCAAACTAGAGACTCTATTCCCTTCTTGATAGGTAGTAATGGGGTTGAATGCAAAACGGAAGAAGAAAACAATGCTACTATTGTTGACCACTTCACTCAACTCCTGGGGGTTTCGATGCCCCTCTCTCCCCACAGGTGGGATTGCATGGGGACCATCTCAAGAGTCTCCCCCTCAAGCATACCGCATAATCTTAAGTCCCTCCTTGACATGCTCATCTTAGATAATGATATTCTCGAAGTTATTGATATGCTTCCCAATGGGAAAAGCCTGGATCCTGATGGCCTCACAAATGAGGTTTTCAAGCCTTTCAGATAGGTCGTGGCCACTCCATTGTGCTTGGTTTGGCAAGAGGCATTGACTTTTAGTGCACTTCCTGAATGCCTAAACAATGGTGTCATCAAGTTTATCCATAAAAAAGGTAACAAGAACAGGATTGAAAACTGGCACCCGATCATGATGCTTCAAACATGGTACAAGATTCTTGCAAAAGTAATTGCCAACATAATTTCTTACCACTTGAAGAGGTGGCTTAGTGAGGACCAAAAAGGATTCGTCAAGGGTAGATCAATACTAGAAGCTATCATTAATATTTGGGAAGTTCTCAATTTTGTTGAAGAGTCCGAGCAAGATGTGGTATTCCTTAACATCGGCTTCCACAAAGCCTAGGATAGGTTAGAATGTGACTTTATTCTCCAATCTCTTAAAGACCTCAGTTGCAGTCAGAAATTAACTAAGATGATTGCCACATTACTAGGGAACGTGTCAACGCAAATAAATATCAACGGTTAGTTATCAAAGGCTATCAGATTAAAATGCTCTATTAGGCAAGGGTGCCCATTGACCTCTCTGCTTTTCAATGTTTCCATGGAGGGGCTCAGTTGTTTGGTGCAACATCACATGGAAATGGGCCGTATTAAAGATCTCTCTCTCTCTCTACCTCTCAACCATGGCCAGATGATCATGCGGTATTTGCTGATGACATGAATACATTTGTGCATAATGATTTGACCAACACTGAAACCTTTTGGGGATGCTTTGACATATTCTGCGAGGCATCTGGTTCCAAAATAAACCACTCCAAAACTTCCTTCAGAGCCATCATCAGACCCCACCCCAACTGTGGGTTGACCATGGCTGCCAAATTATCCCCAAGGGTCTGGTCTTCTGCCTTCTCGGTATTCCAATGGGCTTTGGTGTCTCGATGGAGCAGCAATGGGATTGGGTCCTTTTCAAACTTGACAAAAAGTTGGCATATTGGAAGGGCATGCAAATCAAACTTGCAAGACATGGCATGGTAATTAATACCTTCCTCATCTCTCGACCATTTACTTTCTCTCTTTCTGGAGACCAAAGGACCAAGAGCTTAGCAAATTGGAAAGAATCTACATAAATTTTCTTTGGATGGGAGACCACAATAGAAGGGAGGTCCCCAAAATTAAATGGTCTACCTGCATCAACCAAAGGGATTGTGGGGGTCTGAGCATTATTGATATTGAAGGCATGGTTGACAAGTTGGAGGCAAAATGGATGGTGAGGGCTTGGTGCAACTGTGAGGCCTCTTGGGCCAATATCATTTTTAGGAACAAGAATGTGATTACGCTGGTGGGCTTCCCAGGTTGGAAGGACTAGGGCCTCCTTACCCTTTTATTCTCCCCGATTTTGGTTTCCCCTAAAGGCTCGAATCTTGTGTGCTCCTTGTGGAAGAGTTGGAACAAGTTCAAACAGTTTGTCAAAATCAAAGAAGATTGGAAATGGGTGGCATGTATTAGACAAAATGACTCAATCTGGTTTTCGATCACAGGCATCATGGGTGTGGCTTCTTGGAACCTCCAACATGCTAAGAGGCTTTGGAAGAAGGATTTGGGACATTGGAAACACCTCTGGAAACAAGAAAATGGCAAGTGGATCAGCTTTGAGGACATAGACCCTGAAATAAGAGTGAACTACGAAGAATGGACTCTCCTTCAAAGGGAAAGAGAGATCTGCCATGCCATGAGGGTCTTATCTAGCACAATGAAAACTACTTGTCCAAAATTCCTAGTATCAAGGTGAACATGGACCATCATATCATAATTAACAAGAAGTTGTGCCTGAACTAGACAAGGCTACGTTGGGATTTGAAGTTCATGTCAATCTGGCATCCCCTCATTGAGATAAAAAAGTCAGCTCTCATGTGGGGAATTCCCCACTGTGGTATCTGGACGAATATAAAGGCTAGCCAAATTTGTGGGCCTATGTCGTGGTGCAGGTGATGCCATCGTAACATTGAGGATCTAGGTCACGTCTTCTTCGCATGCCCCAAGTCTCTCCTGCTCTTGCGGACTCTTGGGAACATTTTGAGACTGCAGGAACAAATCACCTAGAAGCAAGTGCTTTTGGGCAACGCGATCAGCTTCTTGGTGACACTGTGGAATGCTATAAGAGGGGAAACCCTCTAGAAGATTTGGAGGGGGAGGTGTCTTACAATTTTGGACACCTTCCTAATGAGTGATCGATTGAGAAGTCTCTGTTCCTCCTCGACAAAAGAATCTCCAACTCCAAGTGGTCCCCACCCTTTAGGAATCATAAAATGTTTCCCATCAAGAACAAGAAGCTTAAACCCAAGTGGGTCCCACATAATGGGGACAAAAGGACCTCCTCTAATTCTCTCTAGATCTGCAAGTTCTACCCTTGCTATGTGGAATTCAGGGATCTCAAGGGCACTAGTCCCATTCACTTGTAACTTATTCTTCCTTTCTTTTAATTAAAGTTCGAGAGAGTAGGCCGAAGCCGAACTTCTTTTATTAAAGAAAAAATTGTTTGAAGAGAGTTACGAATTAGGGGCGTACATAGAGTTCCACGATAAAAAATCGGAATTACTTAAGAGATTGAAGAAGTTGGAACAATACATTCGGATGGGAGTAGGAAAGTGTAAATAAAATGAGTTTGACCGTCCATTTCAGAAGGCAAGAAAATGTTTAGATATTGGGCTCCGGGTTAAGTGAATGAGCATTACAACCCTCTTTATCTATCTCTCTCTCTCTCCCCCACTCTCTCCCTCTTTTTTCTCTTTCCCGACCCCTGTCTCTCTCTCTCTTTGTCTCGTAAGCAACACACACCAACCATATAATCTAGACACTTTTCCTTTATCGAGACTCAGTCCAACCAAACTAATCATGAGACCATATTTTTCTTTTATCAATCACAATACACATAGATGGCAAGATAATCATCAAGGTATCTAATCGGTACTTTTCCATATTATAATACAAAGGGCAGGAACCATATGCTCACATCTAGAAATCCTTAGTCAATTCGTCTACCACAAACTTTATATAATAGTCAGTGAATAAAAAATATCTTAGATTCGATACGAAGAGATCATCCTATGCCCTAGAAAATGAAGCTCATAGTCGCTTTTTTCATCTTTTTGTGTGAGTTAATCTTTCTCACGTCAGAGTATAACATAACCAAACACAAAGAATGTTAAGTCGAAAAGCAACCCCTCATAAGTCAAAAAGCAACCCCCCATAGGTCAAAAAGCATCCCCTCAGAAGTAAAAAAGCTTTCCGTTTCATTAGTCAAAAATCATTCTCTCATTGTGAACTCTGGATTGATATAATCCATCTAAAGCATTGAGAATACAAGACAAGACATTATCTCAATTGAATTAGCTCAAAGAACAAAAAAAAAATTAGCAGCCCGTTTTCTTTATGTGCATATGAATAACCAAAAAACCATTCAATACACGCCAAACCGGTTTTCCTCTCTCTTTGTATGTAACAATCACAGTGCACTAGAACGTCAATCCTCTCTTTTTAATTGCTCATATACAAATCATGTCTCTCATATATGATGAAAATGAAGTGTTAAATTCATGGAAATACTTAATCAAGTCCAGAAAATGATGCACCACTTATGAATTTCCATTCTATTATTTCCCAGGTTTCCTCTCATCCTTCAATGATTAAAGGACCTCCATAAAAGCATTGTGTCTTTGTGAAATGTGTTCTTTAATTTTGGCATCTTAAAGTAGAAGCACATGGAGAGAAAATCTCCGTAAGAGCGGCCTAAGCTGGTCCGTGAGTAATGGCTACTTGTAGCCGTGTTTGCCATTAAATTCTGAATATATCCGTTGATATATTTTGGTACTGATGTGCATGAACACACTTAGGAACACAAATGTTATCTTTTCTCTATTTAGGAGGTTTTTCTTCCTCAGCTTGTATATATGTATATAGCCTTAATGTGCAATTAAATTCTTAATATATATATTGATATATTTGTGGTTATGTGTGAACACTCTTAAGACCATCGGGGAAATTTTTTCATTCTTTAAGAGATTTTTTTTCCCTCCCTTGTATATACACCTATAACCCTAATGGGTCATTATCTTTGTACATTCATTTGGTAATACACTCAGTGTTATGTTCTTCCCCAAGCCTCTTATTCTTCCTTGTGTAGTGAGTGTGCTTCCGTAGTCATTGAATTCCAACAATTGGTATCAAATTAGGTTACCTCTTTCTTTGGGGCATCATAGACACCCTTCTAGTCATAGTTTCAAAATCTCATGAAAATTGCAGAGCATATTAGGATTTCAAAAAAACTTTTCTATTTGACATCAAAATTTTGATTTGAGCTCATTTTGGCCTTTAAATGCACTAACATAGCACATGTGCGTGCAATTTTTCCTTTTGTGCAAAAAATATATAAAATTTTTTATTCATTAGTAAAAGTGTCTCAAAATTTTCCACAAATTTAGTGAAGCTTGATTGGGTATTTATATTCGTCCTTTTTAAGATACAATCTATTTTTTGCATCATGGTATTTAGTTACTTGCCATGGCTAAAAGCAAAGATGTATTGCATATGGTGGCTATTGAGGGTAACTTGGATGATTCTAATTAACCTTTGTGGGCATATATGATGCATCATGTATTGGTACCAAAAGGCTCATGGAACATTTTGTAGGGTGTTCTAACAGATTCTCCTATGCCTACAAATATATTGATTGCAAGTGATGTAGATGGTGTTGAAGATGGCTATCTTCAATTTCTTGGTTGTGGTGTGGTTCCTATTGCAACATTAGAGAGAAACTTTGTTGGGATGAGAGAGATGAAGAGTCACATGCATTGATAGCTTTGTCCATCAATGCTACCATTGTCCCTCATATTTTTTCTTGAGAAATGACAAAGAATGTTTGGCATACTCTTACAACACTATACCATGCAAGAAATGAAGCACATGTTTCTTACCTCTAAAAATAGTTGGAGAGTCAACATACAAATGAAGGAGATTCAATGGAAACCCTTTGATAGAAGTCAAGGATTTGAACGAGTGGTTGATTTTTGCTGATGAAATCTTGTGACATAATTCACTAATGCAGAATGTTTTTAATGGTCTTCCAAATTATTATTATATATTTTTTTTTTCTTTTACTCTTTGGTTTGATGATGAAAGGAAATTAAAATGCCTTAAAATTTGAGGAATTAGTCCTTTTTTGTTGTACAAAGATCAATCTAAGCAAAACATGTCAATTACTCATGTTCCAGATTTTTGGTGCATTAAGTAAGCCTAAATGATTGTCTTTGTGCATTGGGACTTCATAAGAATGCTGAGTTAAACTCTTGTGCTTATATATACATAACATGATTGGACTTTAATGTTAAAAGTCATGGATTAGTTTTGTCAAGAAGTAGGAAAGTGATTTAGAGAAAAGTGTATGGATATAGTGGGAGCCCATTGTCACTTTGAATTGAAAATTCAACCTTAATCCTAAAAGTATGGATCATGTTTAGGTAGATCCAACAAACAATTATGTCCATAGAGTTCATTTATACACTAACTTGTGGTCATGGGTACGAGAGCTAATCATCACAAACATTTGGGTGATTATTGTGCTTACCTCTAAGATCATGGAGTCCTACAACCTCTCATTGTAAGATACTTACTCGGGAATGCATCTACATCACATTTCTAAGCTACATTAATATCTATTTACTCTTATAGTACATTGCTTGAAGTTTATGATCTTGTTTGAGTCATTGCATTGAGTACATGAACTTATTGTCATATCCATTGATTTGAATATGAATTTTTATGATCATTGGAGCTGTACACATTGAGTTATGAATAGATCAAGGTGATTTTGCTTGTGCAACTTCATCTTTCTAAAAAGTTGATATCACCCCCTACATATTGCTCTCTGTATAGTCCTTCTAAATTCATGAAATAACTTGGAATAGTTCACTCATCACTTGATTTGAATGTTTGCAAAAAGTCTCAGGTCAATTCCAACCACGCTATGAGCTTTGAGTAAAATTTTGAGTACTTTCGTCGATAAATATAAGTTTTCTGAGGTTGAGTACCAAGACATTATCTTTTTTGACATAGAGTTTTGAGGTTCATGTTCCAAGGTACCCTAGTGGTGTAAGTTCATTTATTGAAATCCCAGAGAGTCTGCTAAAGGTCTCATGCTACAAAGGCTGGTCTAGACTAAGTTTTCTTTTAGGAAGCTCTCATCTCTATGTATTACCTATCACTCCTCATAGTGGTATCAGAGCATATGGGTGATGCATCCCCCTTATTTATTGACAAATTGGATCAAATAAACTACTCAACATGGTCTCTAAGGATGGAGGCTTACTTACAAGGGAGAAATCTCTATGGATACATCTCAAGAGATGAGGTGATGCCTATACTCAAAAATAGAGAACAATCGACTCAAGAGGAGCAAGAAAGGTTAAAAACATAGTGTGGAAAGGATGCTTTGGCAAGGTCATATATTCTAAACTTTATCTTAGATTTTGTACTTCCTCATATTAGGAATTTAAAGAAATCTTAACAGACATGGAATGCTTTGGAAACATTCCTCTCTTCAAGTACCAAGGATAGGAAGAAACAATTGTGGATGTAGTTCACAACATTAAAGAAGATTATCAAGCAACGTACATGATTTTGTCACCAAAATTAAGGAAAATTCACTTCAATTAGGGAGCATTGGAAAAATCATGAATGAAGAGTATCTTTTTAGGCAAGTCAACAATGGAATCAAGGCTGATGACAAGTGAAAATCTTTCAAAACTACCATGGATGTGTAAAAGCTCAAGAGGAAGACCTAGAGGATCTAGACAATGTAGGGGGAGGTCTCAAAGCTCATCCTCTTGTGCTTTATGTGGACTATCCAATCACATCAAAGAATCAAGGAATCAAAGAGGAAGAGGATACAATAGATGTGGATGTGGCGCACATAGAGGCATACAAAACAACTCATATAGATACAATAACAATACCTACAAGAAAAACCACCAAGGATGATACAAAGGTAGGTGAGACTACAAAAATTACATAGATGATGAAGCCCAAGACGGTTGAATTCTACTTAATTAAAGAAGGTAAATCTCATGAGCATGTTTTCTACATTGATTTTTGATGCTCAAAAAATGTAGTAGGGAATGTAGCCTTGCTTTGTGGCTTGGAAGATTCCAAGAATAAGCATGAGGTCCAAAAAAGTGATGAAGGCACCCTATGGAGAAAATAGGAACTGTAAATACTTATAATGGTAATATGAACCTGTTGAGTAGAGATCTCCATGTACGAAGTATAAATAAAAACCTAGTAAGTGTAGGTTAGATTTTGGAGAAAGGTTTGTAGGTGAGATTCACAAAGCATGGAGCCTATGTAGATAATCCATATCAAGGCTGGAAGAGGATAGCAAAGGGAGAAAAAACAACTAGATTTTTCACCTTTGAAGCCCAAGACACTAAGAACATTGCATTGCTCAATTATGCTACCCAAACCCTATTAGAGCTAGAGGTTGTGCATAAAAGGGTGGCTCAATTTAGAGAAGGGTCCCTCAAATAAATTATTGGAGATCAAAGTGTACCTCGACTACTGAATATCTAAAAGAAACACATGATTTACAAGTTTAGTGCATGTCAATTTGGGAAATCTCATAGGCAACCATTCACAAAGAAAGGGTACATACATGGAGACCTTCTAGAGATTATTGACACAAATGTTTGGGGACCAAGAAAAGATCCATCCATATTAGGTTCAAGGTATTATATTTCATTTATAGATGTTTGTAAGAGATGGACCATTATTTACTTTACAAAGCATAAAGATGAAGTGTTCTCATGTTGTAAGAAGTATCTAGCTCTTGTGGAGAATCAAACAAGTAGAACCCTAAATAGGCTAAGGTCTAATGGAGGGGGAGAATACGTCTCCCATGAATTTGATTCCTACTTGCAAGATAGAGGAATCAAGAGAGATATTACCACTAGATACACATTTGTGCAGAATTGAGTAGTAGAGAAAAGGAATATGACCATTTTGGAAGCAGTAAAGTCCATGTTGAATGAAAGGAAGATACCCAATTACTTATGGGTAGAGGAAGTATGCACTAATATATCCTTAACAGGTTACCTTCAAAAGCACTACATGGTAATGCTTGGACCATTGCAAGATATTTGGGTGCATTGCATATGCACATATATCATCTCAAATCAGAGGTAAATTAGACCCTAAGGCATAGAAGTGTATATTAATAGGCTATGACCTTAATTATATCCATGCAAGATGGGGGAATAGCTTTGTGTCAAGAAAAATACACTCATCCTTTTTTGGACTGATTTGGCCTTGAAGATTGCAAACCTATTGCCATTCCCATGGAAATTGGCTTATGGTTGAATATTCATGATGTTTGAGATGCATTACATGTTGTTCTCTATTAGAAGGCTACTAGATGCTTGATTTAAATATGCATAAACCGGACTATTGTTTATTTTGTTTTCTAGAAGATAAGAAAATTTATACATTGCCTAGGTGTCAAGCATTGGCAAGAAGTTTTAGCGCATCTTTTCTACCTGAGTGGTACACGAGTATTTGGATTGTTTTATCCGAAGGTAGAATCATTACTATAAGATTTACATAATTTTTGTGACTCGCATTAAACTAGTTACAATGACACTCCTATGTCTATAACTCGTTTTTTGTACATGCTTGGTAGCTCACACATATTTTGGTTGATAAAAAAGCAGCCTATTTTGGTCACTTCTAGTTGTGATGTTGTGTATATGGTGGCTTTCACAACTATTGTTGAGTGTATGTGGCTTAGATACCTTTTGGATGATTTTAGTGTTGGTTAAGTCTCTTGCCACCACAATCTTTATTGACACTCATAGTGCATTGTTGATAGTGAGGAACCCTATACTCCACGCTCACACAAAGAACACTGAGGTGCAACTATCATCATGTCATTGAGAGACTCTATGTTGGAGAGATCAATTTGTCTTATATGCCCACAAAAGATAATGTTGCATACCTTTCCACAAAGGCTTTGCCTACTAGAGAGAAGTTTGAGGTTTTTTGTTAGGCTTCGGAGTTACTCTCTTTTGTGGATTTATTTCGTTTCACATAGCTTAGTAGTTCATTGTACATGAGTGCCAGCTCCTTGTTCACATGTCACTCCCAAGGGGGACTTGTTGATACATTTTGATACTGATGTGTGTGAACACATTTACAAAAACTTGGGAAATGCTTTCCCTCTTCAAGAGCTTTTGGCACTTAGTTACCTACTCATATATAGAATCCACAAGTTGTAATCGGAAATCTCTATGCACATACATGTGTAGCCCTGCACGAACCAATGTATGCCACATCTGGGCTTTCCATCTTGGAAAGTTAGTGCCATGAAACCGAGAAGACACCATGCTGGCAATCCAACAGACCATAAGTATAACAAGAGATTAGAAACAATAATCCATCCTTATTAGGATCACACCTACATATCCATATGCATAACTCACATCACAAATGTCTTAGTGGAGAAGAAATCATGTGAACCACATGTCACATAACCATGCATCTAGCATGCACATAAAACCATGAGCATAAGCCTGCTCACCAAGTCTTCAAACTGACCAAGTAGATGTGAAAGAGTCCTAGAAAAATTTGGCAGAGTATCCCCTGTAAACTTAGCAATCAAACAAGATAACCAGTAGCAAAAGGACAATGAGTAATCTGTCACCACCTGTCACTCATCCAATCAAAGACAATGGAAAATACACAGCCAAGAACTGATAGCAATATATGCCAATACAATGGCGATACACCTCCCACTCAAGAATAAATGTTGCAAGATGGTCTAACCTTTCACGAACAATGTGTGACAAAGTCCAAGTGAATGGAGATAATCAATGAGCCAAAGATATCACACAATCTTCAAGATCCACTAGAGCTCTCTTCTAGCATAAAAGCTATTGAAATTTCGACAGCATTTGCTATGTAAAATGGACTCTGAACCAAATAAACCATGTGGAAATCACCATCCACATATGCCAAGAATCACACTGGGAAATACATATCAATCAATGACCAAATGCTAATAATGGTGACAAACGAATGTGTAATTGAGGCTCCAATCTGGATCATGTACTTGCGAAGAAAACAAAGATACAAGTACCAACCAAGATCCACAATCAACTCTCACAGAATTATGTGCAACCGGTAACTAAATCCATAACCAAGTGGCATAAGCAAGATATAGACCACAATGCCACTATACATTCATGATTGAACTCATGATGACATAAACCTAAAAAAAGAGTATACTACAATGTCATCTTACATGCCAAACATGTGACAAGATCATGCTCTATTCTCATATGGAGGAGCTGCCACAGTGATCATACATGTACAATGCCTTGAAGCTCTGAAAATAAGAGCTTTCACACCAAAACATCTCTCTCAAAGAAGTTCCAAAGCAACACGTTTTAGTGTATTTAGTGGACTCATATTATGGTCCTAATTATATCTAGGAGTGCCAGATTATTATCGTAGATTACTAGAGACACCTCATTCCTAGTTAGGAATGATTTGATCATAGTGATGATCAGATGGTGGTCAGAGATAAACCAAGTTTCATACACTTGAAACATCGTGCATGGTATTATTGAGAAGGTGGTTGTAGTTCCACTAGTTGCTATACTTTCTTAGCATGTCTTCACTTGGCATGATGGACTGAGCTGCAAAGTGTGGATTGGGTTTTACTTTGTATGGGAGATATTTTGATTCATAGTTTGAATGATTATATATGATAGATCGAGATTTTGATCCATAGTTTGGATGTGATAGATTGAGATCTTGGTCCATAGTTTGGATCATTGATAGATTGAGATCTTGTTCCGTAGTCTAGGTCATTGATAGATTATCATCTTGGATATCAAGCAGATTTACTTGAGCTTAGAGATTAAGCACTCCTTGGAAAAGATTTCCATTTATTTTTAGTATTTTTTCATAGAGATTGGGGACATAGTCAGATTGTTTGGGATGAGCATAATATTTTCTTTTCATTACTCTAGTGGAGTAAGTGATTTTGTACAGTTATACCATGTGACAAGCTATCAATGGTTATTTCAGGGAGACAAGAGCAAGTTGCCAAGGCCTCTACAGGTGACAAGCCGTCACAAGTTAGTGGTCAAGGTCTACGCATAGGGAGTCCGAGGATATTTTGAGTACTTATGCTACACACATATGGACTCATTGTGTCTCATAGGGATTCCTACAGTATGCCCAAGGCAAGAACTATTCTTTTTTGATGGAAATGCTAGATAAGAAGCAGAGACAGGTTGTTTACCTTTTGATTATATAGTATTTTAGACACCTAGCACACTCTACTCTTATTATTTGGAATCACAAATTCTGATTCCTAGGTTTATAGCTCCTTCTATATCATTGAGGACGATGATCTTTAGAAGGGGGAGAGAGTGTTATATTCGAGAGATGTACATGTTTGGAAGAACGAGAAGTTCCTTCCTCGAGGGATAGCCAAGGCCAAAAGCCAAAAAGTTCATGCGAGGTACCTACTCATGATGGCCAGATGAGTAGAGGGACCTTAGAGAGAACCCTAGATGGTGACTAAGCAAGGGCAATAAATAGGCTAGAAGGTGAGTCCCAGACATGTCATTCTCCACTTCTCACATTTTTGGTGGTGGAGATCAATGTAGCATTGTCTTTCTAATGGGATATTTTGCTCATCAAAAAAGAGTTTTCCCCATAGACTTTTGACCATAGTTCCTTTTTTGGTTCGTTTTTATTTTTTTGAAACAAACCCATTTCTCATCTTACAATCGGCCAGATCATGTGATAATCACTTGGCAATGCTTAAATTTTTGGCAGCCATAATGACGGAGATTCTGGTTAGGAGAGTTCTCATGACTATGAGCAAAGTGAGGTTGAGTCATTTTTTGTACATATCTTCTCTAATAGAAAACACATGTTCATGTGGAAGTTTGAGCGCATTCTTTGTATGTGAAGAAATTTGAGAGATTTCATGTTACTATGAAAAGTTAGTTAACAATTACATTTTTTTTTTAGTAAACATTTTCCGGTACTTCTATGAGTTAGATCTTGAAGTATAGTGTAAAATTTTATATGAGATATAGCTTAACTTGTAGCTATAAGTCTCAACTATAAGTTGATCAAAGATTTTGGTGGAACGGATATGTACACACAGTACAAAGTTTGACCGGAAAGAAGCATCCATAACTAGTGAAGTTTTTCTTAAACTTCAGATAGAGTTCACTCAGTGAAGGAAGTTCAGATATCACTTCCTTACTTCATGTATACACATTTGAAGTAATTACAAACAGAATTGCAATTGATTCCGGTGATATTCCGGTAAGATTCCGGTGATAGTCCGGTGAAGTTTCGGTGAAATTTTGGTAAGTTCAAAACACAATTTTTGATAAAGTTAAGTAACAAAAAGATTGTTTAACTGAAAGCAAATACAGTAGTGTAAAGACTGAAGTAGATCAGTTCAGAATTGAAGCTTGAAGGAAACGTGAAGCTTTTTGTAAAGTGAATTTTCGGTGTTCACTAGATACAGTTATAAGTTTTTCAGTTTTCAAAAAATTTGCTAAGCTACCAATGATTATAGAGGTGTTCTAACATCACTCTAGCTTAGTTTCTGTGGTGAAAGCAAATTCCGCAATAAGCGCTGCACCAACAGTGGTATCAGAGCATAAAAGGTTCTGAAGAGCAGAAAAGGTTTCTCAAAAGAAGAAACGGAAAGAGAATTTAAAGAATTCTCATAAAGGAAGGTGAAAGCTGAGGTGATCAACAACAAACGGTGTCCTGAAGAGTTCTGAAGTCATTCTCAAGGTAAAGGCTTGTAAAAGGTAAAACTTCTTAACATTACACTCATCGGCAGTAACAGAAAACAAGAAGATAATGGCATATCACATTTCTATTGACAAATTGGATAGAGATAATTATCCGGCATGGGTAATGCGCATGGAAGCCTTACTTATGAGTAAGGACTTAATGATATATGTGACAGGAGAAGAAAAGAAGCCGATTTTCGAAGATGATAGTCAACCCAAGAAAGAAGAATTAGAAGCCTTGAAGCTGTGGCAGAAGAAAGATGCAATGGCAAGAGCATATATCTGTAATACTGTTACAGATCATCTACTACCACACATTAGAGGTCTGGAGAAAGCAGAAGATATATGGAGAGCGTTGGAAGATCACTTCCAAAATACTACGAAAGCTTGAAAGGCTAGCTTATGGTCGGATTTCACAACATTCAAGAAAAAGCAAAGTCAAAGCATTAGTGATTATGTCACTAAGATGAAGGACTTGGCAGACAGTCTTGGATCGATTGGTGAAGATATTGAAGATCACAGGTTAATAGCACAAGCGCTTACAGGTTTGAGAGGAGATGAAAGGTGGAAACCTTTCGTACTCTCAACTGAACTGTCTTTAAATCATTTTGTACCAGATTTAAATCAATTGCTTGGACTAATGCTAACGTTTGAGCAAGATTTGAAGACAAATGGAGAAAAAGGAAATAGTTCGGCTATGTACGCAAAGAATAAGAAGAGAGGTGATAAAGGTAAAGAAAAAGATGAAGAAGAAGTGACTGCTCAAGCAAATTATGCAAGAGGACGAGGTAATGTCAGAAATAAAAGAGGTAATACAAAAGGTAGAGGTAATCAAAAGAAGGCCTGCTGGATCTGCGGATTAAGCAATCATTTGGCTCATGATTGCTGGCATAATTCTCAAGGATCAAGCCAGAATCAGAATAACAATAGCAGAGGCAGAAGCGGAAGATATCAAAGAGGAAGACAAAGCCAAAGAGGCGGATATGGTAGAGGTGGAACACGAGGTTGGGGATAGAATCAGTCTCACAACACTACCTACTACAACTATGCAAATGATACATAGAATGATGATCATACGACGTTGATGATGAACTCGATAAGTGTGTCAGAGAATGAAGACCTCAAGATATTCTATATTGACTCTGGTTGTTCAAATCATTTGTCAGGAAATATAGAATTATTATCAGAACTTGAGGGAGGTATTTCAAATCATATAGTACAGACAAGTGATAACACAAAACATAATGTAAGGTCAATTGGAAAAGTAAAATGTAAGAATGGAGTTGACCTACTAACAAATGTTTTGTATGTTCCAACAATTCCGAAGAATCTGATCAGTGTGGGTCAGATAGTAGAAAAGGTTTTCAAGTCAGGTTTAAAAGTGAAGGAGTATTTGTTGAAGATCCAGAGAATGGATACAAACAGATTGTCCATTGTAAAAAGGAAGGTAGACTTTTTATTCTGAAAGTACAAGGAAATGTTGGGCAAGCCTTGATCACACATGGTGATGAGGTATTTACAGAACTAGACCTCTGGCATAAGAGGTTAGGACATTTTAATGAAAAAGGAATCAAAGTTATGATAGAGAAACAGTCTGTGGGATTACCAAACATGAAGAACCAACATATGATTCACAAATGTGAAGCCTGTCAGATGGGAAAAGCCCACAGGTTACCATTTTAGAAAAATGGTTACAAATATGATGGTGTGCTAGAGCTCATACATACAGATGTATGGGGACCAACGAAAGAAGGATCTATCAGTGGTTCAAGGTATTATGTTTTGTTTATTGATGATGCAACAAGATGGATAACTCTTTATGTTTTGAAAGAGAAATAAGAAGTGTTTGGAGCTTTCAGACATTATCATGCATATGCTGAAAGACATACAGGACAGAGACTCAAAAGACTAAGGTGTGATGGAGGAGGATAATATTTTTCTCGAGAGTTCAATGATTATCTGTGGAATGCAGGTATCAAAAGAGAAATGACTTGCAGGTATACACCACAACAAAATGGAGTAGCAGAAAGAAGAAACCAAACTCTAGTTGAATTTGCAAGAGCGATGCTAAAGGAGAAGAATTGTCCAAATTATCTTTGGGCTGAGGCTATAAATACAGCAACATATCTGGTAAACAGATTACCATGTACAACTTTAAATGGGATGACCCCTTATGAAGCTTGCTGGGGCAAGAAACCAACACTTGATCATTTCAAAGTGTTTGGATCAGTTGCTTATGCTTATGTACCATCACAATTGAGACATAAGCTTGAACCAAAAGCTGAAAAATATGTGTTCATCGAATATGATGAAAAGCAGATGGGTTATAGGTTATGGAGTCCTCTAACCAAACAGTTTATTGTTTCCAGAGTTGTGACATTTGATGAAGGAAAGAGCTGGTATACAGATAAAGAGCATAGTGCTGAAACACTTGGCAGGAATAAAAGAAAAGAAGGATATATGAAGACTGGAAGATGCAAATTAGTGATTGAGGGGGAGTTGTTGGAGATTCACTCACTAATTATGCATAATGACATAAAGACAAAGGAAAGCAGAAACAAAGCATTCAGGAGAAAATAAAGCCTTAGTGAAGGGACAAATTCACGACTGTAATATATAGCGTAGAAACTTCGAGAATTAGAGTTTGTTGAAATCGGATAAAAAATTGTATATAAGAGAGGTGAGATAGATAGATGATAAGTGCGCATATGAGCATGCACGTATAGCAGATATAGAGATAAAGAAAACACCAGAGATTGCGTATGTAGAGATGAATAACAGAACCTGAAATGTCAAGTATTCATCTAAGAGAGATGGTAAGGAGAAACTACTCAGTATAGGAGAGTTCTCATGACTATGAGCAAAGTGAGGCCGAGTCATTTTTTTTAAATATCTTCTCTAATAGAAAACACATGTTCATGTGGAAGTTTGAGCGCATTCTTTGAATGTGAAGAAATCTGAGAGATTTCATGTTACTGTGAAAAGTTAGTTAACAGTTATATGTTTTTTTCAGTAAACATTTTCCAGTACTTCTATGAGTTAGATCTTGAAGTATAGTGTAAAATTTTATATGAGATATAGCTTATCTTGTAGCTATAAGTCTCAACTATAAGTTGATCAAAGATTTCGGTGGAACGGATATGTACACACAGTACAAATTCTGACCGGAAAGAAGCATCCAGAACTAGTGAAGTTTTTCTTAAACTTCAGATAGAGTTCACTCAGTGAAGGAAGTTCACATATCACTTCCTTACTTCATGTATACACATTTGAAGTAATTACAAACAGAATTGCAGTTGATTCCGGTGATATTCCGATAAGATTCCAGTGACAGTCTGGTGAAGTTTCGGTGAAATTTTGGTAAGTTCAAAACACAGTTTTTGATAAAGTTAAGTAACGCAAAGATTGTTTAACTGAAAGCAGATACAGTAGTGTAAAGACTAAAGTAGATCAGTTCAGAATTGAAGCTTGAAGGAAACGTGAAGCTTTCTGTAAAGTGAGTTTTCGGTGTTCACTAGATACAGTTATAAGGTTTTCAGTTTTCAGAAAATTTGCTAAGCTACTTATGATTATAGAGGTGTTCTAACATCACTCTAGCTTAGTTTCTGTGGTGTAAGCGAATTCCGCAATAAGCGCTGAACCAACAATTATTAAAGTGGCTCTGATACTAATGTCTGGTTGGTGAGCTCTCCCATGATTCCCCTCATTTTTCCCTTTACTCTTCTAGCATGCACACTTCTCAAGAGAATGCGACATGCACATGGAGTTCGATCATTTGTTGCTGCCTAGCCATGCACGTCCCTATTGAGTCTCTCTCTTTCCATTAATAAGAATGACCCCTTGGCTCTACACATGGGTGCCACATGGCACTCATGTGTGAGCCCATTTCAATGACTTAAAAGGTGGTTCGCACCTCTCTCAAGGGTTACTCACTATAACCCTCATGCTAACATATGTTCAGTTGATGGTTCCATATACCTCTTGACTCTACAACTGCTTATGTAACTAGGTAATACATCTCCATCAAGTGTAGCTAAGTTCATCGTTCCACAAATAGAAATACCCTCATTGTTGTAGTTTCTTTGCATGTTGTTTCAACGTATACACTAACACTAGGTCTCCTTCTTTCAATCCCTTGTCTTTAACATGAGTGTCGTAATAAGCTTTTTGTCTCCTCTTTGCAGTGTAAATGCCTACTACTGCTTGTAACCTTGTTTCATGCAACTTCTCAATTGATTAAATTGTCTAGATAGTTCATGTCCTATCCATTCATATTCTTGATCCACTCTCAGCATAGGGACTAAAAAGTTGATTGGTAGTATTGCAGTTTTCCCATAGACTAGATCGAATGGATTAGTTCCAATCGTAGTCTTATATGCTATGCAGAAGGCCCATATTGCATGGTGCAATTGCTTATCCCAATCCAACCTCCCATTGTTAAGTAACTACCTTAAATAAAATTGTCCACAATACCTTATTGGAACTCTTAGCTTTTGGATTGGCTTGAAGATGATACAGAGCTCATTTCTTATGAATTACAAGAAACTCATTTCATAAGAGACTCAATAACCTCATTGAAGAATTGTGTTCCTCTATCACTAACAATATCATTTGGGAGTCCAAAACAAGTAAATATATTTTCAAACAAGAATTTATTTGTGGGGTAAGGTCACATGATCCTTACATCCTCATGAAGGGCTTTGGTGTGCAGAACAAGAGGAGGAAGGAGGAGATGGAGGGAGAGAAGAGATGCGCATAGATGCATGGGAACCTTGAAACCCACATAATGATGTCTCTTGAGGCAATGCTCTATATATGATGTATATATATGAATATGGGGTAAGGTCACATGATCCTTACATCCCTAACAATCTCCCACTTAAGGGTCAATGTGACCATAAGTGGAAAAATATACAAAGAATGATGTAGGACTATATACTGATGTATAGGAAGAGTCCGGATCTCGACCCATATGGATCAGCCTACACCAACTACCTCGAACAAGGTGTATCCATGCTCCTCAAACTACTCTAGACTCATATCGACAAGAGTCGAGCTCACATCTGACTGATGCAAGAACTGATGAAATTCTTGCAAAGCTCCCACTCACTCTATGCATGTTCCAATCATCGAACGACTGACAACTCCAAGTGCAAATGCTCCAATAGCAACTGCAACATCTTTTCTCGAGCATAATAACTCATACATCAGACTCCCAAATGCTGATGAAACTTGTGATATCCTGGCTAACCTAAGCATGTCAACCATGCCTATATCCAAGGCATCCAAAGCACAATAGTCAAGACTAACATGTCCTGATATATCTATGTCAACAACTAGCATGAGCAAACCCAAAATTGACACCATACACTGTGTATAATAAGAGCTATCCTGATCTACCGCACCAAGTGTATCATCGCGCTTAACATGAGCTAACTGCACAACTTCAACACTAAGGTTAAAGTGATAATCACAGTCTAACTGAGTATCATCACAATGCTCTACATGAGCATCTATATCATGCTCTAAAGCATCGAACTGATAATCCAAAGTGTGCTCCACAAGAGAATCCATATGATCAATGAAATGATGCTCTACATAATCATCATGAGCATCCAAAACATGCTCTACATGTGCATCCATCTAAGCATCTGAATCCTGCCATACATGTGGATCATGAATGTCAATAGACCTATGTGCAGGTAGAAAAGATGAGACATGATGAGTCTCGCATCGCACATAAGGCTGAACTATCATTGAGACGAGACTGTCTCTCACATGAAGTACCTATAGTGGATACCTGTGCCCAATCCTAGCACCTCTGACAAGCATAAGCTATCCCAACTACAATTGAAAATGATGCTCATCAAGGAATGCATAACATCTGCTCTCTTGTAACTGGCTAACTGAAATTAAGCTCATAGGGAATGCAGGCACATAATGTACATGTCTGAGTATAATTGATGCTCCACTAGGTAGCATAAGGCATACATCTCGTGCACCCTCAATGTCATATGTCATACCATCAGGCAAGTGCACACATCCACGACTCTCACTTGAGAATCGACAAAACCACTCGTGGTGTGGAGTAACATGAAAAGTGGCTAATGCATCAATCAACCAAGCCATATGTGTGCTCTCCAACGAAAAAAAGGAATCCTGAGATGAGCCATAGGAGAAAGTGATATCATCATCACAGGCATAATCAACTACCATAGACTCTCTTGAAACCACTACCTGACCTGCATCACATGCATGTCTCTGATGTCATCGTCACATCCGCCTAAAGCAACATCGTCGAACATGGCCCTCATGACCACAATGCCAACATCAAAGTTGTCCATGTGATCTACATCTCACATGAGTCGATGGACTCGCATACATATCATGTAGTCTCTACAATAATGCACTACTCGTCTCCTCATACATAACACACTGATATATAGAATCCACAAGCTGTAATCAGATAGTGGAGCTTGCCAATGCATCCATATCCATCCATACATGGTCGGGCATGTCACAAGGCCTCTCTGCATCTCTATTCACATACATGTGTAACCCTGCACGAACCAAAGTATGCCACATCTGAGCTTTCCATCTCGGAAACTCAGTTCCATCAAACCAAGAAGACACCATGCTAGCAATCCAAGAGACTAGCAATGTAACAAGAGACTAGAAATAATAATTTATCCTCAATAGGATTAGACCTGCATATCCATATGCACAACTCACCTCATAAATGTGTCACTAGAGAAGAAACCATGTGAACCACCTGTCACATAATCATGCATCTACCATGCATATAAAACCACGAGCATAAGCCTGCTCACCAAGTCTCCAAATTGATCAACTAGATGTGAAAGAATCCTGGGAAAAATTTGACAAAGTATCCCCTATAAATTGAGCAATCAAACAAGATAACCAATGGCAAAAGAACAATGAGTAACCTGTCATCACCAATCACTGATCTAATCAAAGATAATGGCAAATATACATGCTAGAAATTGATAGCAATACATGTCAATACAATGGCGATACAACTCCCACTCAAGAATGAATTTTGTAAGATGGTCCAATCTATCATGAACAACCTGTAACTAAGTCCAAGTGAATGGAGATAAGCAATGATCCAAAGCTATCACACACGCTTCAACATCCACTAGAGTTCTCTTCTAGCATAAAAGTCGTCAAAATTTTAGCAGCATCTCCTCTGTAAAATGGACTCTAGAACCAAAATAACCATGTGGGAATCACCAACCATATGTGCCAAGAATCACACTAGCAAATACATATCAATCAATGAAAATATTCTAATAACGTTGACAAACGAATGCGTAACTAAGGCTCCAATCTGGAATAAGTACCTGCAAAGAAAACAAAGATACAAGTACCAACCAAGATTCACAATCAACTCTCACAATATTATGTGCAACTAGCAAGTAAATTCATGACAAGATTATGATCTACTCTCATATGGAGGAGCTACCACAGTGATCATACATGGATAATGCCTTCAAGCTCTGAAAATAAGAGCTCACACACCAAAAATTCTCTCTCGAAGAAGTTCCAAAGTAAATTCAATTTTGGACTTTAGCAAACTTCTAGAACTTTTCTTACCTACGTAATGATATAAAGAACCTCTCAATCGGAGGTGTTTAGCTCAAGATATGCACAAAACAAGCATTAGCTATCAATTTCACCTTCTACAACACTACTGCTCTGTATTTTTCAATTTCGGCGACCTTACACTCAAAATCTGGGTCTCTCTTCTCCTATAAATTTGTAGAGGCTATTTGAAGCTATGCGTTGAAAGTTGAATCCTCTCATTTTGATTTGTAAAACTCAACTTATAGCTAAAACACTAACCTGCTATCCAAGTGATTGTAGATTCGTCTTCTACATAAGTTTGCATTTTTTGATTTTTCACGAATCAGAAACTCCAAATCAGGTTCCATGCCCTTCTATGAAGCTGTAGCCCTCTATGTTAGCTACGCACATAACTTTGAAACACATCAATCCAAGCTGCTAAGCTTGAGTTATGGCCAAAATACTAAACTAGTGTTGAGAGATGTCGAACTGCACTTTCACCTCTTGTGACCTAAGCTTCCATTGAAGCTTCTTGCACACAAGCCTTCAACATGCTTTGATACTAATGAAGGGCTTTGGTGTACAGAACAAGAGGAGCAGGGAGAAGATGGAGGGAGAGAAGAGAGGCGCACATATGCGTAGGAGCCTCGAAACCCACATAGTGATGTCTCTTGAGGCAATGCTCTATATATGATGTATATATATGAATATGTAGTAAGGTCACATGATCCTTACATCCCCAATAGTTTATTAGTCCTATGAAGTCAATAACCCATTTCAAAAATGCTCTAGCACTAATCATTGGTCTCAGAGGCATGTCATCTTGTCTTATAGTATACTTTGTTCTTTGACATACTTCAAAACTTCGTCATAAGTTTCAACATCCATATGTAAGGCTGGCCACCATAGGCCAACAAAGAGAATCATTTTGATAGTCTTGTCAGCTGAAAAATGACCTTCAACTGCACCTGCATAAGCCATTTCTAGAATAGGCAAGTACTCTCCTTCATGTACACATAATCATGATTGATTATCCTTTCCTTTTTTAAATAGTTGTCTTCCTATTATAGCATAGTCCCTAGCCTATTCTTCTAACACTCTGGTTTGTGCTAGGCTAGTTCCTTATCGATAAGTACATAACTTTAAAAAATTAACTAATACTTTACTCCATTGTAGGGTGATAGTGGAGTAACATAACCAGGAATGTTCATCATGTTCAGCTTCCTTACATACTTTGTAGTCAATGATGTGTTCATGCATGTCCTTTTGTTGCACATCGGCCAATACACGTATAATCTTCTCAAGTCTCTCGTTGTTCCACTAATGCCCTTGTGCATCCTCCAATTGTTAACATGGGCTTGTTCGAGTAAGCTCTTATGCTCCTCATCTTCTATGCACCTTAACAATACTCCATTAGAGTCTTTATAATACATAATACCCATGACAATATGCAAGTTTCATGATTGCATGAATTCCTTTCTGTTGTTCTTATTGATCCTATGATGTGGTCCATGCATGAGTATTGGAATCAAGTTTTCTCTCCGTTTTGGTCACACCTCCAAATTGAACATGTATGTGTAAGGTAGATCATCAGCTACTCCTGTGGTTTGTTCTCCATGTGTCATTTTGAACAAGTGATCAGCTCTTACATGAGTGTTTCCCTTTCTCACTACTACTTCGAAGTCGATTTCTATTAGTAGTACAAACCATCTCACAAGCCTTCACGTATTACAGGGTTTATTGATCAAGTAAAATAATGTTTGGTGATCAATAAAGAACTTACATTTGTTGGCTAGAAGATAATTTCTAATTTTTTTATTGCATATACCATTCCTAAGCCTTCTCATTTAGTGGTCATATAATTTCTTCCTGCTTGGTTCAATTTCTGCTCCTGTAGGCCATTGGGTGATCTAATTTTCCTTCATCCATAGGTTGTGCTAAGATACATCCAATTGCATAATTGGATGCATCCACATGGATATGGAATGGCTTATTCCAATCAGGCACTTTCAAGATGGGTGTTGAACTCAGCCTTTTTTTTAACTCAATAAAAGCCTTTTCACAATCTTTTTTCCATGTAAATTGTGTCTACAACCCATACAAAGGCTTTGCAATTATGGTGTACATGTGAATGAATCTTCGATAATACCCACAGTGTCCCATAAAGGTTTGTACTTCTTTTGCATTCTTAGGTTTAGATAATTCTAAGATTACTTTGATTTTATCTTCATTCTTGGATATGTCCTTTTTTGACACTATATGTCCCAAAATTTACCTTGCCTGACCATAAAGACACACTTCTGGACGTTCAGACATACTCGATATTGTCTATAGTTATCGAAGATTTTGTTTAATTCTCGTATGTGGTCTATTCATTGAGAAGAATAGGTGCATAGGTCATCCACTTAGACTTCCATACTTTTCCTTAAGAACCCCTTAAAAACATGACACATCAATCTCTGGAAGGTTGCTAGGGTGTTTGTCAACCCAAATGGCATAACCCTAAAGACATACACTCCTGATTCAATAACAAAAGAAATCTTGTGCTTATCTTCCGTAGCAATAGATACCTTGGTTGTAACTAGAGAATCCATCAAGAAAGGTGATATCAATTTCGTGTGTTCAATTTCATATATGAACCCTACCACCAATAACGTATCTATCTCTTCCTTAATCTTGGTGCAATAAACATTATTGTAGGTGTGTGGTCTTTTTTTTAGGGCTTCATTTCTAGGGTCATTGGAATTCTATGGGAACAAATAGAGGGATCTACTCCTTTGAGGTCTTTGTATGTCCAAGCAAACATGTCTCAACTCTATAAATTCTTGCTCCTTTTGTGTGGATACATCCTTTCCTATGCATGTGCATCTCTCTTCTTCTTCTTCCAAGGTTACAATTACCTTCTTAGTTTGTTCTTTGTTGTCATATGCTTCCCCTTTGTGAGCTTCTCTCTTTGGCATTTGAATGGCTATTTTTCTTTCCTCTACCTCATATCAGTTAAAATGTTTTGGTACTTCAAATGGGTCAACATGTTGATCTTCTTGAACTCTAACTTTCTCCTTATGGTGCTTCTCCTGATACCTTTCTATGGTACTCTTGCCTCTTGATAGTCTTCATTTGTGTTCTATCTCTTTCATGTATTGTTCTTCTGAATCAAATTTGGGTTCCATTTCAATGCTTTCATAGTCCTCTCTCAATTCTTTCTCCAACAGTTCTCCACCTTCCACCTCTTGGAGGACTACCATGTACAGGCTTACATCATACCATTCTTCATCAATGCATTCATTCATTGTCAAGACTTCCTCATTCACGCAAACATTTAATGTGGCTAATATTTCCATCCATCCATGAGGTTCAAAACACTTCATCTGGAAATATTTGTGGCATGTTTGTTGGGTCTTCTATAGATCTATAATTTTCATGCCCTATAGGCCACACTTGTGCCTTTTTTTTGTCTCTTTTGGCTTCCTTACACATCTATAGTTCGACATCCTCATTCATCTAGGATTGATCCTTCGATCCAGTGCTATGAATGGACACATCATTTTCTTCTTTATGGATAGGGTCCACTGCAAAGGAGGTACATCTCTATATGTGAAGGTATGCAAATTTATTTTTTGTGGTGGCACCCTGATGTTGGAGGTACAACGCATCTCTTCCCCAATCTTGTACTCCGCTTAATTGTCTCATGAAAGGTCATCCTAAAATCATTTCATAGTTACTTGCTTTTCCAAACTGGCATATTGCTAGGATGTGCTCAAATTCTACTCCACATGTGGTGAGAATTATCTTTTCTAAGATTTCTAAAGGTCTTTCAACATGATTTTTTACTAATTGGAGGTTCATTCAAGTGGGTCGTAGAGTTAGTTTTCCCCATTTTTACCATATCTCCTTAGTGTCTATTCCTACTCCCGCTCCTGTTTCTAAGATTGCTTTGGTCATGTATCTGCTAAATGTGATGGGAAGGCACATGTTTTCCTTCATCTCCTTCATTGAACTCTCCTACTTTGTCTATCAAAATTTGAATTATGGGTAGGGCTTCTTCTTCTTTCTTCCCCTTAGGTTTTTCTCCCTCTTCTATCCTTAATTTTCAGCCAAATGCTTCCACAAATGACGTTTAATTCGTAGTAACTCTTTTGTCGTTAAACAACATTGAACTTTTGTTTCCTTGAGTTTTGATCATTTGCGAGACGTTTCATCTTGTGATCTCCCATCTTTGCCTGTAATGGTAGCGGCATGAAGTAATTCAGAATTCCTCTCAAACTCCCCCATGTGATTAGGAAGTGTGGATATATTGTTTACTTCCTCTCTATTCCAATACAAGATGGATAGTTCATCATATATTTACTCAGGTTCCAATACATGTTAGTTTCCCAAGGTGTCTAGTTCTTCAAAAGGGGGTGGTTCATTCCTGCTTTTCTTCTGCCAATCTTCTTGAACTCTAGCTCAAAGGTTGTATGGCCAGTTAGCCTCTATTTTTGGGATTGCTAAATCTTGTTCTTCCCCTTTAATGTTGATATTTTCCTTTCTCTCTTCATCTTGTTTTCCTTTTTTGTTTCTTGATTTATAACTTCTAAACATACGTGGAATTGGCCTTCTGGTATCCTAGTCTTGGGGAGGGCTGATATAGAATTCACGAGTGTGGTTTGAGCGATCTCAATCATTTTTTTAATATTCTGAATTTCTCCTTCTCCAAATATCCTCTAGGATAAGTTCTTTCTTGTTGTTCTATGCTAGGCCCTATCTATATTTTGGATCAATAGGCTTTTAGCCACATGTTTAGGTCCATCGGCATGGGATCCACTAGAGTAGACCATGTCTGTGCTTCCATTGACTCCTTCATCACCATGTGGGCCTTCTTGGGTGTGCTCTAATTTTCACCTATCTTAGTCTCTTCTTAGGTTTTCTCTTTCTCTTCAATCTCCTTTTAATCCATTTGCTTTTTATTTTTTGTCACCTCAACTTCCATCTTTGAGTCTTTTTAATTTTAGAGATCTCCATTAGTTCTTCTGAGTCCTCAACCACTTCAGCTTCGGGTTCTTGCTCCTCTTCAACCCTTGGATGGTACAGTACTTCCTATCCCACACTCTCCTTAGCTTTGGCTCTAGTGATAGCCTTCAACGACACTGTATATTCTTTATCACTTCCTCATGATTCAATCATCTAGATCACATTGATTTGCATGGTACGGGATAGTAATATTCATAGTAATATTCCTCATAGTAATATTCAGTAAAACTTGTGTCATAGGGATAGTATTCCCCATGCGTCTGATCGAATCCTTTGCTTAATTTTTTTGTGTTGGTCAAAGGTGTGGTTGGCACTATGGCTCTTTCTTGGTTTTCTTCTAATTGGGTGTACTTTAGAGGCACTACATTCTGTGGATGTGGTGGTTGTTTTCCTAGAACTTGCAGTTGACCATATCCTCCATATTCATATGTTCTTGGTGCTACTGATGGTCTTGGGTATGGATTATATCTAGGGGCCTCTCGATCCTAATCCCTAAGAGGATATCCATGAGGTCTATACTGGGGTAGTGCAAAGGCTCTAGGTTGTCTATTAAAGGGACAATTCTTGGTGTATTTCTACTCAATGTGACAACACATATTAGGTCCTTAGGTTGTTTCCATGTTGTATGGATAGGGTTGTGGTGACATGAAGCCTTCTCCTACACAAACATGGGATGGGTGATCTCCCATGCAATGTATGCACCGTCTTAACATTCGCACTCTCATAGGGGTTTTCTCTCTTGCTGTACTCCTAGCATCTTAGCCACTAAGTCTACCAATTCTTCTACATTGCTCATGCTAGAGATAGCGTTGCTCATCGTGTCCTCTAATTTAGTAGAATTTTGTGGGGTTTTTAGGTTTTCTGCTAGGTTGTCTTCCAAATCTATGCATTCTTGCAAACATTCACTGAGTGTCTATAATCGCCTCACAGATACCAAACTTCTTAATGTCCTATTAGTTAGACCATCTAAGAATAAAGATATCATTTTTTGTTTTGAGGGCCTCTCCGTCACAGGGCATCTATCTACATATTGATTGAACCTTCTGGCCACAATGTTTATAGTCTCATTAGGGGACTATTTAAAACTATGGATCAATGAAGAAGAATTATGTTTGATTCCCCTCTTGGTGGATTCTCTGATGAACTCTTGGAAGAATTGTTCAATATTTGCAAAACGGTTGGGGTCTATAGGTTGGAACCAAGTCAAATTTGTTCCCATAAGGGTTATCCCAAAAGATTTCTACTGGACAAAGAAATCATCCAGTTGTTCTGCATGTGGCATTTGCTTGAATTTTGCAATGTGGTCATAAGGTTCCCCCGAACTGTTGTAATGGTTTCTCATACATTTAACCACTTGGATTGGTCTTAACCTTCTGCTTGGCTCTGGTGGATCGAATAATGATAGGGACAGTAGGTTGTACGGGGTGTACTCCTGGTCCTATGCCTTATGGTGGTCTTACTAGGGAAGGTAGTCTATTCATACTTCCTATTCCTGGATTAGTTTGGTTGCTGCGGTTGAGTCGCAGAATGGAAAATTGCATGTGAGGTTTGATAGGGGCACTCCACTCATAGGTTTGTTGAGACACTAAGTTTTCGATACCTTGTTGGGGTCTAAAGGGGTTTTGTGAAGTAGTTGCCTATTCTAGAGGAGAAAATATAGGCAACCCCATGTACCCTAATCTCAACCTATCTAGGTCCTTCATCGACCAATATCTTCTCTGATTTCGGTCTAGGTAAGTAACCCTAGAGGAATCTTCAAGATCTCATAATTCATAGATAGTGGTTAGGTTGATGGCTTCCTCTTGTATGGGTGAAGCTTCTTGTAATAGTAGGTAGACCCACTTATCAAGTATATGAAAATCAGATATTCATCTTGGGGTATCAAATCTCCTCTTAGGACCTGAGTGATCACAAACTTTTCCCTAGGGGTAGTTACCATGTCTCCACTATCGGTTCTACTAAGGATTCCTTGTTCCTCTATCTCCCCTCTTTCATTTATCTGGTCAGGGTTTTCAGTCACAACATATATTTGTCCTATTTTATCCATGTAGACACCTCCTTCATATTTGACAACAGGTCTTGAGACTTTTTCAGAGTCAGTCGTAGATTCTCATTCTTGTCACAAACCTGTTAAGGCCATCAAGATAGATGGGTACTCCATCCAAGTTCATAGACACATACCATTGGGATGTCGAATACTCCCCTTCCACTACAAACATGAAGCCTCCTCTAGGCACAGAACTATGCATATCTTCCGAGGCCATAAGTCTTTCCTCCTCTGAATCACTGGAAGTATTTGAGTAAATAGAGTGGTTACTTGGTTGAGTTACAATTCCTCCAGAAGATACTACACTTCTTCAACTTCCCAATACTCACCCATATCTTAGGTTCATTCATTGCTTAGTTCTTGGGTTGTCTACGGCCCTATTGAATACACTTTGCAAACTTCAGCACTTTGATTCCTCCAATTTTCCTTTTTCAGGATCCTTGCTTTCCCCATGATACATGATACCTATAATCTAATGATAGAGTATGAGGAATTCACATGATACATGATACTTGCCTCCTAGACGATACATGATCCTTAACAATTGTGATATGATGCTTGATCTATACACGATACATGATACTTGAATTTAGATGATACACGATACCAATCTTGCATGATATGATACTGGCATAGCCATGATACACGATGCTTCACTTTAAATGATACACAATACTTACACTTGGTGATACATGATACATGGTGATACTCAACCCGGCGATACACGATACTTGAATTTAGATGATACACAATACCAGTCTTCCACGATAGGAAACTGACATAGCCATGATACACAATACTTGAATTTAGATGATACATGATACTTCCTCCATGTGACACATGATACTTATGAGATATCATGATACATTTGGAGATGATACATGATACACAACCAGGATGATACAAGATACTCAAATCGTCAATACATGATACTTATGAGGTGTTGTCATACATGAGGAGTTAAGGTATCAGTGATACATGATATCTGCCAAGTATCTCAACACACGAGAATCCAGCTATCGCAATACCTCAACTCAATCAGCCATGATACTTGCTCTTAGCAAGGTTTAAATCTCAAAATGTTTTGTGCATTGTGCTCTTCACTAGTTCCTAGTCTCCCTCAACTCACTATGGGTGCAAAATCTCACTCACATCCCCTCATATCATCCCACAATGCTTCCACTATTCCATGTCAAATCTATTGAGTATTTATTTGATTTTTAGAGATTGTTAGAGTGAACTTCTCACCTTCAATAGTAGACCTTCCAATTATTGCCACCAAAAGCCAACAATTCTCTATATGCGCTCCGTGATACACGATCCGCGATACGAGTCACCACCCTCGATACTAGTCGCTACTCTCCCATGATACTTGTATCAAAACAAGTGACTGGAGTACTAAAGCATTCTGGTATTTTAGGTCCTTGGGTGTCTAAGACCAAAAACGAAAATAAATCTCTTTTTTTTGGTTTTCTTGTGATGAGTTCCCTAAATGACTCCTACCTCTTTCTTCTACTTCTAATTCCTACTCTCTCTCTCTGTCACTCCCTCACTCCTAACCCTACTAACTCATTACACACACCACTAAAGTGTGAAGTAACAAGTGCAAAAGTTTTAGAGACTTGCCACTTACTAAAATTGCTTCTCCTCACACGATAAGTTCACTCCTAAGCCATTACCATCATTTAGGCACTTTGATTGGACTAACTCCCCGACAACGGTGCCAAAAATGTGCGTACCTAAGTTGTAGAGCCTTAGGGACTTGTGCTAATTGAGACTATACCACAATCACCCACAACTTTCATATAGTGGTGGATTAACACACGCTTAATTATCAATTTGTGAAATTAGACATATCAAGTGTATGAATACATGTGCACACATGATGACAAATGAAGTGAAAGTGGTAACCATGCATGTAACATAACTCCATCTACCACTCAAGTCACTAATCCTTCTGAAAATGCATGTCCCAATAGTTGTTGCAGCAGTAAGCACAAATCAGGTCTTTTCTCTCAGCTCAGAGATTCGAATATAGTCAATAACGGGTTGATTTCAAAACTCTCGACGAGATGCATCTAATGGCTAGCCTAATTTGACAAACATGCTTTAAATTATGAGCAAAATAGTGAGTGGTGGGAAACACCAAGTCCTACTCCACATCTCACCAAGCTTCACACATGCACTACAGTGGTTAAAACAAGAGAAGGAAGGTTAGATAACATTCCTATACACACATTTCAAGCATCAAATACACATACAAGCTCATAGAAAAGACAATACTCAGCAGAGAAGAGGCAAATTTGAACTCTTACCTTGATTACTCACAATAGCAAAAACTCCTTTACAAAGAGTCATCAAGTGACTTATATACATGTGCCCTAAAAATGGTCCTTTCACAAAAGAGACTGGCACTTTTATTGGAAATCACTAAATTCTTACTATTATACAAGGCTAATGTTACAATGTTTGGGATTTATGCATCTAGAGGACTCCTCTAGAGCATTTACATGGGTCTTGCTAGAGTATCATGGAAATTTTAAAAAGAAAAATTATGCCTAGATTTGAAAATTTTTGGGGCCTTCTTCTTTTTGCTCTTTTCTTCTCCAACAGTTGAGGGAACTAGAAACTGAGAACAAAAAAAAAAAAATCTCATATGTGATGCGATCTTAGAGATGGAGAGAAATGCGAAATCAAGCAGCACCCTTCTCAGAAATCAATCTCCAAGTTTCACTCCTTGAAGATGAAGTGGATCCATGGGATGCATCTATTAGGCTAGCTTTTGAGTCACTCATCTCAGCAAGTACATGATCTTACCTTGATACTTAGGTCCTTACATAGAGAAGTTGGAGTGCTAGAAAAAAAACATGTTGCAAAGAAAGAAGGTAGATTCTACTTAAAAATCTCATAAAATGCCCTCTAGGAACCCACCTCATGGCAAAAAAAAACATCTGAAACGGCCTAGAGACCCACATTCAAGCTAGAGTCACTTCTATTGCCAATGAAATCCTTGTAGAAAAAGTGTGAGACATCCGTCAAGGAGACTTTCGCAAGATAATACTTCTTATTGAGTACAACAGAAGGACCTCCAAAGCTATAATAGATTTAGGCATAGGCAAAGGCATAGAGAGCTATGGAAGTCATGGTGGAAACTAGCATTAAGGCCAGCGCACATGATATTGCAATCGATAGCTAGACATATGGAAATGCTCATTAGCCTTCTCAAAGCTCTAACTTTCACCGCATGTGGGGTTGAGTTCAAGCCCACAATGCAATCTATGAGTTTGATGAACCCAAACTTATGATTTACTCTAAGGTCATCCACTCCAAAGGTAGTTGGAGAAAGTCGATGATTGAGGTCTAATTCTCTTTATTTGCAACATGCATGCATAACAACGGACATTAATCTATACTAATTTCCTCAAATAGAAATTCCTCCTTTTGAATCGAATCCCATACACAATGTGAATGATGAGGATGATTCCACTTTCACTCATAGTTCCTAGTGACTCTGAGCGAATGAGTGAGCATACACATCTAGAACTATGTCAGAATACTACGAAAGAAGGTGAATGTGAAAGCAACAATGATCTTGATATCCTCAACAAGACCCCACATGATTTCGAGGATCCTATGTATGTTAAACAATTTATTAATAATGAGGAATTTGAGCCATAGTCATGGACTCAAAGGGTGCCTATTATGGATGTGTGCATCAACTAAAAAGTGGAAGATTTTTTTGTAATGAAGATGGGGTGATCTATTCATGGTCCATATCTTCATTTCAAGGAACCAAGTCTTAATACATGTCCTTCATGAGCCCCAATACGTATACAAACATTACTAGCCTATAAAGTTACACTCGAGATCCACAGATAGAATCATTGAGCCTAGGTGGTAGTTGAATCGATCAGGAACTATGCATTTATATATGTAATGATGTGTTAATGGACAAAGAAGGAGATTTAGTAAGTGTGTTATGTGAATGTTGAAATGTTTTTGCATGTAGTTATAAAGACCTGCAGGGTTAATATCCGAAAATTTGTGCACAAAGGATCCTTATGGCAGCCCACATAAAACCCACAAAACAGTTTTTTTATGTGAATGAAGTTGTACACACATATTCAACGTTAATAAGTAAATACCGAACCATGAGTGAAGCCCAAGGTACCTATAATAGATGAGAGCCACATAGTACTTTTAGAGAGGGTCTATGAGAGTCTAAAAGTTCATTATTTTGTTTACATGTCTTAATGAACTTCTAGGTTGAATATATTCATTGCAAACTTTATGGGATAGGTAAGGATGTAACTCCAATGTCTAGCATTATACTAGTGCAAATAACACATAAGAAGGAAAACCACGCGTGGACAAAGTTGTACTCACGATTTGTTTGGCAAAAAGGGAAGAGAAAATAAATTAATGGAGTTACACGAAGTGTAGAGGGCAAGATCCCATCAAAGTGTATCTACACATCAAACACACCATAGTGAATCAATACTACATGAGGCAACAAAAATCTCATTAGACCCATAAAAATATCCAACAATGTCCCTAAAATTTTCCTATTGAAGAAAGTAGGTGAGATCCTATTTAAACGTGACCCACAAGAGCCTAATTGGACATAGTGTTTTGGTGCAAAATCCATTTTCTAAGCTCTAGAACTCGTTGGAAGTTGAGCTTGGGGTGGTCCCAAGGTGATAAGAGATTTCCTAGTAAACTTGGATAGCAAAGGGGGTCGTGGAGATGTTAAATCTTTCTTCTCTTATCTTTTTGGGGGCCAATCTATGGCATTGGAAGCCTAAAGCTTAACCAAAATTAGTTAAAGAGGTACTAACTAATAAAGCACGATAAGATAATGCTCTAGTGCAAACCTACTTTACCCTGGAATCAAGGTAATATTCTAGTGTTTCCCATACCCCATACAACAAGAGACTGATTAGGTATGCATTCATGAGATAAAAAAGTCCCGCTTCTTGTGAGACAATCTCCATAGATGTGGAGGGATGGAATTAATTCATCCTCTCCACTTGCCACCACCATTTATATTTTTTTCAGGGACAACCACTCTTAACAACGGGATGCCATACATGCTCTCAAACTTGACACACCAATGTTTGAACACACTCACTCATTGAATAGAGCTTGATCCAACATCAAAGTAGAAAGAGCCTGAGCAAGTCATGTAAAAGCATGAACTAGGGAGACCTATCTGAACTACTGACGTAGTGAAAATGGTCCAAAATTGTTTGATGGAAGCATCAATCTTAAATCCCATAAGGCTAAATTCCATCAACTAATAAGAACTGGTAGAGTTTCCTGAGGACCGATGGAATAACAAAGGAAAAATTATTGACGGTCAGGAGAAAGAGATATGGGATAAAATCAAGCTCCATCTCGACCTGGTTGAGGTGAAAGACATTAAGGGGTTCTCCTGGTCAAATCTCCAGTCGGGGGACTCTTTGAGGAAAGCAAGACTCGATAGATGCTACATCGATCAGAACACCATCCTTCAGTGGGGTATGCCTTTGATTTCCCAACACACGGACCTGACTATCTCAGACCACTATCCGATTACTCTGTCTTTCAAACCGATTCCCATGCTCCAAAAAGCTCCTTGGTTTCATGCTTGTCAGACATCGTTTTCCCTCCCCTCTGTCCACCAAGAAATTTCTGAGGTGTGGACAGAAGCCTTTGCTTACTGTAATGAACCGGCTAAGTGTTGGAGAAGCGCAGTAGAAAGGACTCGAAAAATTCTAATCAGGACTCAAAAGGCTATAAGAGAAATCCGAAAAAAAAGAAGAGAAACAGTGTCCCGGAGGCTCTCACGGCTTGAAGAAGAGGTGAACAAAGGTAAGCTACATTGCCAACAAGGTCTTTTGAAAATCAGGGGAAGACTAAGGTTAGAGGAGGAGGTTCAAAGGAAAAATCTTCAAATTTTCTTCAAAGATTGGTGGGCAGGGAAGGCCGACAAACCAACGAAAGAGATGTGTAACATCCTCAAAAGGAAACAAGCTAGGGAATCCATCCCCCTAATGGTCGATAACAATGGAACAGAATGTTCCATGGAAATGGAGAATAGATCTATCATTGTCAAACACTTTAACAATCTTCTCGGGGTCTCGACTCCTCTTTCCCCCCACAGGTGCGAAGCCATGGCAACCATCTCAAGGGTTGCTCAAACGAGAATCCCACAGAACTTGATTGCTCTACTGGATGCTAACATCTCCGAGAATGAAATTATCGAGGTTATTGATGCCCTTCCTAATGGGAAAAGTCCGGGTCCGGATGGCCTTACCAATGAGTTTTTCAAGTCCTTCAAACATCAGGTGGCCACCCCGCTGCGCCTCGTGTGGCAAGAGGCTCTCTCTTTCGGCGCCCTCCCTGAGTGCCTGGATAATGGCATCATCAAGTTAATCCACAAACAGGGAGATAAGAACAAAATTGAAAACTGGCGTCCGATTACCATGCTCCAAACTGGATACAAGATAATTGCAAAAGTTATCGCCAACAGAATCTCTTGTCATTTAAAGTCATGGCTGTGCGAGGACCAGAAAGGTTTTATCAAAGGTAGATCTATACTTGAAGCAATTATCGATATTTGGGAAGGCCTTGCTTTTGCGGAGGAGTCTTCTCAAGATCTGGTTTTCATTAAGATCGACTTCGACAAAGCGTATGACAGATTGGAATGGGACTTTATTCTTCAATCATTGAAAGACCTTGGATGCAGCCAAAAGTTCACGAAGATGGTTTCCACTCTTCTTGGAAATGCTTCAACTAGAATAAACATCAACGGTAAGCTCTCTGAGCCTATTCGTTTAAAAAGATCAATTAGGCAAGGCTGCCCTCTAGCTCCATTACTATTCGCCATCGCCTCGAATGGACTCAGCTGCCTATTAAAGCATCACATGGACGCTGGCAATCTCAAGGGTCTTTCCTTACCTCTAAATCACGGCCAAATGATTGTGAGACTTTTTGCTGATGACATGAATGCCTTTGTGCATAACGATACAAACAGCATTGAGGTGTTTTGGTGGTGCCTCCACACCTTTTGTGTGGCATCAGGCTCAAAAATCAACCATGCTAAAACTGCTTTTAGAGCAATCAGCGGACATACTCCCCAATTGTTGGTGGATCAGGGGTGTCAAGTTATCCCTAGCGGTCAAGTCTTCCGTCTCCTTGGCATTCCGATGGGTTTCGATATCTCAATGGACCAACGCTGGAACTGGGTGCTATCCAAGCTGGATAGGAAGCTGAATCAGTGGAAAGGTATGCAAGTCAACCTGGCAGGGCGTGCTATGGTTGTTAACACATTTATGCTCTCTACAATTATTTACTTTATCTCGTGTTGGAGACCTAAGGAGAAAGACTTGGCCAAAGTGGAAAGAATCTGCAGAAACTTCCTTTGGACTAGGGACCCCAATAGAAGGGGGATTCCCAAAATCAAATGGGAAACTTGCATTAGCCCTAAAGACTCAGGGGGATTGGGAATTTTGGATATTGGTGGGTTGGCTGACAAGTTGGCTGCTAAGTGGCTTATCAAGGCTTGGAGCAATAGGGAGTCCTCTTGGGCCAAATTGATCTTCAGAAACACAGAAGACCTTACCTTGGTTGGCCACCCTGGGTGGAAGGACTTAGGTATTCTCACGCTTTTGTTCTCCCCCCACCCGGTCTTCCCTAAAGGCTCTAGCCTCGTATGTTCCTTATGGAAGAATTGGAACAAGGTCAAACAATTCATCAGAATCAGTGATGAGTGGAAGTGGGCGGCTGGCATAAGACAAAATGATTCTATTTGGTTCCCGATCAGTGGCATTCGGGGGGTGGAGTCTTGGAACCTCCAAACTGCAAGGCGGTTATGGAACAAGGGGTTCAAACAGTGGAAACAACTCTGGAAACAAGAGACCAGCCAGTGGATCACGTTCGAAGAATTGGACCCGAGACTTAGAGTTACCTTTGAGGAATGGACTCTTCTTCAAAGCAGGTGTTTAGCCTGGGACCGCTCAACTACCCGCCTTCTCTGCGGTCAGGATCTTCCTTGCTTGGAGGGCCTCAAATGGAGCAATGGTAAGAAGATTTCCAAAATCCCCAACTTCAAAGAGGATTTGGATGTTCACCACACCCTTAACAAGAGATGGTGCCTTTCTTGGACCAAACTTCGGTGGGAGCTAAACTTCATGTCTATTTGGCACCCCCTAATTGAGGTCAAAAAGTCCGTTCTCATGTGGCAGATCTTGCATAAAGGTATCTGGACCAATGCAAGGGCTAACAAAATCTGTGGTGTGCCGCCTTGGTGCAAACGTTGCCATCAGTGCATCGAAGATTTAGCTCACTTGTTCTTCGACTGCCCCAAGTCCCGCGTTATCTTGCATCACGTGACCCGAGTTTTGAGACTCACGAGTCAAATCAACTGGCAACAAGTGATGTTGGGTGAGGCGATCGGTTGCTCATCGAGGCTGTGGAATGCCATCAGAGGTGAGGCTCTCTGGAAGATTTGGAGGGAGCGTTGTGCTGTCAATTTTGACCAAACCCCTAAGGAATGGTCGATCGAGAAATCCTTGTTTCTCCTTGGTAAAAGAATCTCCCGAGTCAAGAGATCGCCGCCGTTTAGACATCACTGTATTTATCTCCTCGAAAACAACAAGTTGAAACCCAAATGGGTCCCACATGAGGGTGATGATAATTTTATCCACCTCATTTGTAATGCCCTGTAGCTTGCCATACTCCTCCCCTGCATTGTGGGATTTGGGGGGTCCCATGGACACTAGTCCCATTCACTTGTAACTTTTTCTCTTTATTATAATTAAAGTCCGGGAGATTAGGCTAAGGCCGAACTTCCTTTATTTAAAAAAAAAAAAACTAATAAGAACTGGACCAAATGTGTGTCATTAGAACAGTCGGAGAAGTTGGCAAGAGCTCGACAGCGCGAGGTAAGACAGACGCAAGGTAAGACAGACGCAAGAGCTCGACAGCGCGACGCCAATAATTCTGCAGTCAAGGAGCCATTATCCATGCCAGCGTAAACATCACTCTAAACATCTGCAGTAGCGAGTCGATTAAGATGGCTTGACGAAGCAGTGGAATGGTTTTCGGGCTTAACAGAAAGGAAGTATCTCGGAGCTTCAGCATTGAGGAGTGAAGAAGTGCAGTGGCTGCCTTCACTTACAACTGAGCAGTTCAAGCAAAGCTATGGCGAGACTGGAGAGTTAAACTGTTGAAATATTTGTGGTTGCGGTCGTCTCCCCGAGAGGTTAGTATCGCGATACTTCTGCCGGAGGTATCGTTGGTGCCTCCTTGGGTTGAGGCTTGTACCGCGATATCGTCACGTCACTCAAGGTGTTGCTCTGGGCGATACTCTGCCTGCTACACCATCGCGATACCTAGGGGTTGGGTGGTGCGTGCGAAACGATCTTGGCCCTTGTGCCCTCACGACACCGTGAAAGTGTATCGACTCGTACCGTCACGCGTGGCCCAGAGCTGTATCGTCTTGGGTGTTGTGCTCGTGGTATCGCCTGGCCCTTGTGATATCGTCACGTTTGGCCCCGGATGATATCACCTCTACATACGATATCGTCACGCCTTGGCCCTGTGTGATATCTTCACGCCTTGGCCCCCGGGTAGTATCGCCGTTGTCGACGTATCATCATACTCAGAGTTTTACTGCTGTACAATCTTTGCTTTTAGATATCGCTACGGAGATTTCGTGAAGTATCGTCTACATCCAAAGAATTTGTGTAAACTTCGACAGTCAACAGCGCTGGTTTTTAAGCTTTTCAAAACCTTAAAATACCCGAAGCACTTTTTCAAGCAATCTTCTTAAGCATATAGTTAACAACTTGCGATTGGCTTTGTGGTCGTAGTCACGTTTGACTTGCTCTTTTTGCTTTTAGAGTTTTTGCCTTCTCACCTCTGCAGAAGGTTCCTCTGAATGTGCAATAATTTTGCTATCGGCCACCACAATAGCTCAATCAATTTACTGTTAAGCAAGAAGAACATGTAATTTCAAAAAAAGAGAAAGGAATCTTAATTGAGTGGATAGGAGCCATTGTCATGGATTTGGCGACCCCCTCATTTGTGAGAAGTAACCTGGCTCCTCCCCCACGGGAGACCGATAACCTGGCCTCTCTGTTGGAGGGGGGATCTTGTGCCGCCCTTGGGGCCTCCGAGAGTGCTGAACCCCCCTTGGTCTCCCTCAATAGATCCGCAATTTTGTCAACTCAGGAGGAGCTCAAGAAAGTTTGCCTCGTTGGCCAAATGTTTGGCCCTAGGCCCCCGCTCGAAACCGTGCGACAGTGGCTTCGCAACGAGTGGTTCCCCCGTGGGCTAATTGTTTGTAAGTGTCAGTTCTTACCGGCAAGCCACATGTTGCTAGTCTTTGAAAATGAAGATATGGCATTTCGGGCCCTCAGTGTCGGAACCTGGCAACTCGGTCGGGCGACCCTGTGCCTATTCAGATGGTCCCCTGAATTTTCTCCCGACAAATCGAAATCGCTTCGGTACCCCCTCTGGGTTGAGCTCCCTAACCTGCCATACTTCTTGTACAACTTCGTGTGGGACATTGTCTCTCCTATTGGCAAGCCGTTGGCCGCACGCGAGGACATTGGTGGTCTCATTTATGAAGGTGCTAGACACTCATTCAACGCTCGGTGGCACCATCAAATCTGTGTCGAGGCTGACCTCAGCATGCCGCTTCCATCGAAGATCAAAGTGGACTTGGGCGAAGGGGATGTATGGGAGCAAGACATCAATTACAAAAACCTTCCCAACACGTGCTTTCGTTGTGACCAACAAGGTCACAGGATTAAAGATTGCCCTTTGAGACAAAAAAGCAAGCGAAATCAAGAAGCCCCCAGAAACGCTCAAGACAGCAATGGGGCATTGGCCCACTCGATGAAGGAAGAGGATGTCAAGGGCCCCCTTATTCCGGAAGCTGATGCAGATGGGTTCATCGAAGTCAGAAGAAGAAGGAAAAGAAGCCCTAGGGCGACTTCTGAGCGAAACAACATGTCAGTTATCCCCTCCAGCAACTTATATTGCAATTTGGAAAAGGAGATCAATGAGTTTGACTATCGAGGTGGGAACCAACTTGAGGTGGACACCAACGACAAAGCCCTAGAGATCCCTGACAATAAAGAAACCTCCCAAGAGGATTACACATCAAGCAAAGAAGACGGCTTTACTACTAGTAACGAAGATAACATGGATAGTGAAAGTTCCATCATCGGATCGACTATTCCGAAAATGGTGTCGAAAACGGTGCCCAGCTCTTCCCAGCAGGAGGCACCCCGCAAAGGAAAACAACCTATGGAGTTACCCTGGAAAAGCCCCCACAAGAACCTATTGCTAACTCGGGATCCGATCCCAGCGAAAAAGAAAGATGAATCCAAGAAAAGAAAGGACAAAGCTCCCTCTCGCAAAGAGGGCTCACTACGATAATGATCATCATCTCGTTAAATGCTAGAGGGCTAACCGACCCCTCAAGAGCGACCATCATTGGTCAATGGCTTCACGACATTAGCATAAACCCAGAATTTATATGTATTCAAGAGATTAAAATTGACGGAGAAGACCTCCAGAAACGGCTTAGACTTGTCTCATCGAACCATGTTTGGTTTTCAACGGCGCACCAACGGGGGTCCGGCGGAACGGTAATCGGTATTAATCAATTCTGGTTTGAAAAGCTTGAGAAATCCATTGAAGATGAATGCCATCGATGGATTGCTGTTTCTTTTGGTGCTGCCTTTTGCTTTACTTTAGTTTCTTTGTACGCCCCTAATGGGGAGTTAGAGAGATTGAACACTTGGGCCTCCTTGGACTCGCTACCCCATAACGCGCTTATTTGTGGTGACTTCAACATGGTGGAGGACCCTATGGATAGATGGATGGGCAAGGGCAGGATCATCGATAGTCACGAGAAAGAAACGTGGGACAAAACCAAACTACACTTGGATTTGGTCGAGTTCAAAGATTTGAATGGCTATTCTCGGTCAAATCTCCAAGCGGGCGAGGACCTGAGGAAAGCTAGACTTGATAGATGCTACATTTCTCAAAGTTTTACTCATCAGTGGGGCCACCCTTCCCTCTCACAACGCACCGACCTCACCATCTCTGATCACTACCCGATCGTTATCACTTTCCAATCTTCCACCAAGATCCGTAAGGCTCCTTGGTTCCACGCCAGTGTGCCCTCCTTCTCTCTCCCCTCCATCCATCAAGAAATTGCTGATGTGTGGAAGGAGGCGTTCGCCTCCGGCTTGTCCCCAGCCAAGTGCTGGAGAAGTGCGGTCGATAAGTCACGACAGATCATGATTAGATCCAGGAAGATGCTTGAGTCTGTGCGGCGGGCTCGTAGAGAAGCTCTATACCATAGACTCTGGAGGCTCGAGGAGGAAGTGAACAAAGGAAAATCTCAAGCCCAGAAAGGTCTTCGAAAAATCAGAGCTCTACTGAGATACGAGGAAGAAATACAAAGGAAAAATTTGCAAATTTTCTTCAAGGAGTGGTGGGCTAGCAAAGCTGACAAACCCACCAAAGAGATGTGTCGTATCCTTAAAAGGAAACATAACAGAGAATCGATCCCCTTATTGGTAGACTTAAACGACACTGTATGCAATACGGAAGAAGATAATTTTGGGATCATTGAAGGGCACTTCACGAGACTCCTGGGCACCTCAAACCCCCTCTCCCACCATCGAAGGGACTGTATGGCAGCCATATCTAGGGTTTCCCCCCACAGGATTGCACCCAACCTTCGCTCCCTGCTACATGCCCCTATCTCCGAAGCAGAAATCATTGAGGTCATTGATGCCCTCCCTTCTGGTAAAAGCCCGGGACCCGACGGGCTCACTAATGAGTTCTTTAAATCCTTCAAGTTGGTGGTTACCACCCCTCTTTGTCTGGTTTGGCAAGAAGCGCTCAAGTTAATACACAAAAAAGGGGAAAAGAACATAATAGAGAACTGATGTCCTATTACGATGCTCCAAACAGGATACAAGATCATTGCCAAAGCCATTGCCAACAGAATCTCTTGCCACTTGAGAGCGTGGTTAAGCGAGGACCAAAAATGATTCATCAAAGGTAGGTCAATTTTGGAAACCATTATAGATATCTGGGAAGGTCTTGAATTTGCAAATGAGTCTAAACAAGACGTGGTCTTCCTCAAGATCGACTTTGATAAAGCCTACGACAGGCTGGAATGGGACTATATTTTGCAGTCGCTCCAGGATCTTGGATGTAGTAAAAAATTCACCAAGATGATTGCGACCCTGCTCGGAAACGCATCGACCCAAGTTAACATTAATGGCAAACTTTCGAAGGTGATCGAACTTAGAAGATCTATCAGACAAGGGTGCCCATTGGCTCCCCTTCTCTTTGCCATTGCCACGGAAGGGCTTAGCAGGCTGGTGGAGCATCAGGTGGAAGCTGGTAATATCAAAGGCCTCCGTTTGCCTCATGACCATAGTCAGATCACCATGAGACTTTTTGCCGATGATATGAACGCGTTTGTTCACAATTATAGTACTAGCCTGGAGACGTTCTGGAGGTGCTTGGCTACTTTTTGTGAAGCCTCTGGATCCACAATCAACCACTCTAAGACCACCTTTAGAGCTATTGTTGGGTCATAGCCCGACCTTCTCATTGATCGTGGTTGTCAAATCATTCCGCAGGGCCAAATTTTTCGGCTTCTTGGGATTCCCTTGGGGTTTGGCATCTTTATGGAACACCAGTGGAATTGGGTGTTGGCCAAACTCGAAAACAAGCTTAACTATTGGAGAGGTATGCAAATCAATCTTGCTGGTCGCGCTATGGTTATCAACACATTCCTCTTATCTTCTACCATTTATTTCCTTTCTGGTTGGAGACCGAAAGAGCAAGATCTGTCCAAATTGGATAGTATTTGTAGAAACTTCCTCTGGACAGGCGACCACAATAGGAGGGGGGTGCCTAAAATCAAATGGTCCATCTGCACCAGCCACAAAGATAGTGGGGGTCTGGGTATCCTGGACATTGGGTGCATGGCTAACAAACTGGCGGCCAAATGGATGGTTAAGGCTTGGTGCAACGGGGAGGCCTCGTGGGCCAAGTTGATCTTCAGAAACAAGAATGAGTTGGCTCTCATGGGTATTCAAAATTGGAAGAATCTTGACATCTTGACCTTGTTGTTTTCTCCGACCCCTGTCTGCCCGAAAGGCTCTAATCTCGTGTGTTCCTTATGGAAGAGTTGGAATAAAGTCAAAAGCTACACAAGAATCACTGAAGACTGGAAGTGGGCAGACGGTATCAGACAAAACGACTCTATCTGGTTTTCGATCCATGGCATCCGAAGTGTGGAGTCTTGGAACATTCAAAATGCCAAGAAGTTATGGAACAAAGGCTTCAAAAAATGGAAACACCTCTGGAAACAAGACACCAACCGCTGGATCAACTTCCAAGATATTGACCCTTGCGTCAACATTTCGTACGAAGAATGGAACACTTTGCAAAGCAGATGTCTCCCCTAGGACCGACAGAAAGTTCGCCTTCTCATGGGACACGACATGTCGAGCCCGCTTGGTCTCAAATGGCACAATGGGAATAGCCTATCAAAAATCCCGAACATCAAAGAAATGATTGACTATGAGGTTAACCTCAACAAGAAGTGGTGCCTGTCTTGGACGCGGCTTCGGTGGGGCATGAAGTTCATGGCTATCTGGCACCCCTCATAGAAATCAAAAAGTCTGTCCTCTTATGACAAATTCTTCATCATGGAATCTGGACTAACCTTAAGGCTAGCAAATTTTGTGGGATTCCTCCCTGGTGCAAACGTTGCTACCGGTCTATCGAAGATGTTTCACACATCTTCTTTTCCTGCCCCAACTCCATCAGACTCTGGCAGACGGTTGGAAAGAAAATTAGACTTCAAAAACGTCTCAGTTGGCAGCAAGCCCTGCTGGGAGAAGCGATCGGCTGCTCCACGCCTCTCTGGAACGCCATCAGAGGGGAGGTCCTATGGAAAATCTGGCGGGAAAGATGTGCTTTCAACTTTGGTGACTCCCCCAAAGTGTGGTCTGCTGAGAAATCCTTGTTCCTCCTTGGCAAAAGGATTGTTAACTGTAAGAAATCCCCCCCCCCCCCCCTTTAGGCATCACCAAGTTCTCCTTTTGATCAATAACAAGCTTAAACCCAAGTGGGCCCCTCATGAGGGCGATGAGAGGGTGATTAACCTTCTTTGTAATGCCATCTAAGCTCTGTAAAAGCTTCCCTTGCTTTGTGGGATTTGGGAGGTCCCGTGGACACTAGTCCCCTTCTCTTGTACTTTTCTTTATTTAATTCAAGTCCGGGAGAGTAAGCTCATGCCGAACTTTCTTTATATATAAAAAAACTAATAAGAACTGAGTAGGTGAAAAATTGTTTCCCACACAATATCACATCTTTGGCCTAATATTGAAAGGACCCACCATGGAATGGTTTCAAGAATATATGGGGAGGAATTTAGGCGAATTTATGAAATCTTGAAAGCATTCATCAATGCGCTTATGCCTAGTGGGGTTAGACATGATACTCTCTACGAGCTTCTTCCATTCATGCAAAGCACTGGTGCGTGAGTGAGGGATGTGGTTACAAGATTCTTATATTACATGAATCATTGTCTTCAGCTTCCTTATAACAAAAATTTGGAAATGATATTTATTGAGGGCCTAAGCGATGTTAAACTAAGAGAGAGCATATTTTGCATGAAGTCTAGTTTGTAGTAGATTGCATGCCAATATACATTGAAATTGATGATGACTTAGGTCCGACATTCGCCTTGTAGGAACCAAAAGACAAGGAGATGCCCAAACCATGATCCTTATTTGGACAACCCGCAAAGGAGAAATCAACAAACCTGATTGTAAACACCTATAACTAGGCGAAAATGATCCGAACCTTTGAAAAGTCTATAGATTCGGTGTATTTGAAATATCAATAGAGATGGCATTTTTACGAAGTAACATTGAAGTGATATTTCTGATCTCAAACCACCCAATCCCCATACACCATACTCAAGAACCCCTCCTAGATTTCCCACACTATCTACCCTAGGGCCTAAGCAAGTGGCTTATTCATAGTAGGCCTTAGATCTTTATCACCTAGCTGAGCATAGCCTTCTTGCTCTAGCATTCAACCAACCACAAAAGTCTTTAAGAACACATCATGAAATGCAATCGAAGCCATCCATGTATGTTTAAGGGATTCTAGATACCAACAAATGGAAATCCTTACCTCGAGAACAATACCTCTAGACCTCATTGATTCATGCTGGCCCATGTGACATATCAGGTATTCTATTCATATGGCTCTAGGATATGTAAAAACACATTTAAAACAAACCAACTATCCTTGTTGGTAGTGTCTCATCAAGATCTAGATGGTTAAAATATCCTCTTAAGAGAATCGCCTCACTCTTCCATGTGTGTGATAGATCATCTATTCAGAGATTACCCCTACTTCCCTCAACAAACCACTACAATGAAGGTAGGGACAAATAGCTTGGCTCATGGGACAATTGTACAAGAAGCATCATATAAAGAGATCCCAATAGCGCACGTAAGAGGGAAAGTGATTCAATTGGACTAGAAAATCTCTTAGGAGATTATTGGCCTCATATAGACTTATATTTATCAAATAATTCCATCAATTGTGTAATGGCCAAGGTGCTTTCCTAATTATGGAATGACCCATTTGATCAAAGATTTCCCATCTATTTTAAGAAGATTGACAATGGCCACTCAAATCTACCAATTTCTTATTGGGCTTGTGATCAATGAGAGCATTCAAGAGGAGGAAATCCCAATCCAATTTTTTTACTAGAGACCAAGCCAAGAAGTAGGACCATGCATTCAACCTTTCCTACTCTTTTCATGTTGATTGGCTTCTGAGTATTGGCATCATCTCATCACCATATATGTAACCAAATAAAATCCTTACTAATGGATAGGCTTCCATTATGAGTGACATGTTGGGTAATTTTCTAGATCTAATTTTTCAATAGATGAGGGAAATCCATCACCCACGATGCTTAGTTTCTTTGATACCACAATGAAGAGGTGATGAGATATAGATAGAGATGAGCAAATGTTTGCAAAAACCTATTCTACTTCTACACCAGCCATGTAGCTTTAGGTATGCCTAATGTACTTCCTTAGCTTGAAAAATATGCGTAAAGAAACACTAAGGTCTTTGGAACATCATTATCAAATGATTACATCAAAATATATAGCTTGCATTTCACAAGTTTCAAATAAACCTTCTATTTTTGGATGTAAAGCGCATAGAAAAATGCTTAAAACTCATAGCCTGGTATGAATTGACAAGTGAGCTTTTGCAAAAATCTAATTGGAGTTTCAAGTTAACTAAAGTAATTTTTGATGACATTAGTTGGACCATATAGGGAGAAATGAGTTTAATAAGTTTGGGGGGTCATCCTCACTTTTTCAGTAATAAGATCAACTGTAGACATAGGAACCTTCAAACATTCATAACTAAAGATTTACTATTCCAATGACAATGAAACTTCATATGAAGTTCATAAGGGCTGTATCTACGTGATCCAATTGAAATTTTGGAATTTGGATGTTGACAAATGAAAAAACGAATCACACAAGTTGAGTGTGTATCTCAAGGTACTGTAGCAGCACACAAAGACTTGATACTCATGATGTATGAATCATAATGTGTATTCATATTGCAGATATGATACAAGGGAACCATGGAGGACTAATCCTAATTGGAGTGAGCACAATGTATGCTGAAAGATTCAACTCAATCTCTCAAGAATAGGCTATATCTCCTATATGTTGCCTAATTTTTGGGATAACCCTCTCCACAAAAATTTTGCGAAAATCATTTCAAAGTTAACCATATCCTTGTTGTTCCATCTCCAAAGTGCAAAGAAGAACATGATAATGGAGATAAAGGAAGTGTTGATCACCATCATGTGCCCAACCATGATAAGCTTCACAGGCTTTCAGTAATGTACGTCATTGTCCAACTCGAAGATAAACCAATCCCATCATTGACCCATGGAAATTTCAAATACAATTGGGACACCAAGTAAACAAAAGGTTGGCCACTTTGGAAGCTCATGCAATCCTTGGGTCCAAGGAAATTGAAGGGGAGGCCTTATAAAAGTTATCAAATCAATTCTAGAAATGAGAAACACAATTCGTGTCTCTCAATCAAAACACCTCATAGAAAATATCGAGGCAGAGTCTATAAATGAGATATACAAGTGGTTACATTCTATAACAAGCATTTGTGTAATCAGAATAGAATATACAGAGCATATTCTTTTGACATTGGCTGAGTGAGAGACCCCGGATATTCCCCAACCTAACATGATTGTTAATGAGGTAGATCAGCCCATCAGTGGTAGTAGCAAACAACAACGGAGGAATCAAACATCCTTTCTTGATGAAATGCTTAGGAAAGACAGTTAGGGATAGATTTTCATTAATGCTAATCCAAGCAAAAGAATCCCCCATGATCATAAGTTATTATTGTAGTGTATCATATGCTTTCCAAAGTCAATATTGAGGAATGTAATGTCGTAGGCTGACTCCTTTGCATAATCCATACCCTTGTAAGCATCAATGATAGCATGGAGAATGGGAATTCCTTTGATGAACTCTTTCTGATGTTCAATGATCCATGATAGCAGATTGGCAAGCAATGTGATTGGCAAGCACCTTGCCAAAAAATTTTATAGCCAATCTAGAGCATGGTGATAGGCCATGAAATTTTAATTATGTTCTTTTTTTCTTTCTTATGGATGAGCTTGATTACTCCTTCACTCAAACGCTTCAAAAGTGCACCAAAATTAGTTGCCTCATGCCAAACTAAGCACAAAAGGTCCAACAAAACCTCTTTGAACATTTGGAACAACTAATTAGTGAGGCCATCAAGACTCCGGCTTTTACTTTTAGGGAGGGACTCAATTACTTCAAGAATCCCTTGTCTAGAATTCGGAGAATCAAGAAATTTTACAACATCTTGTAGAATTTTCCTAGAAATGACCTTTGAGATGTTGGCCATGCACTAGAGCCTTATAGGTGAAAGCATAACAAAAGCCCTAGCAATTAATTGAAATCATTGGTGATGAGCTCATAATTTTCAGCATCAGAAGTGTATTCAACACCATTATTGTCAATCATATGAGATAGGGCTTTTTTAATTTGTTTTTTCTTAAGAAATGTGCACATTTCTTTAGTCATTTTCTTACCTTTGCTTACTCACTAATCATTTATGCAAAATTGCAACTTCTTCCTCTTAATTTTATGTGCATATCTAAGTATGCATATGATCTTAAGCAGGCCTTTTTGGAGGTGTGAGTTATCATTGCTAACCTCATAATCAAACACTTACAGTCTTCTATAGAGATCCTCGCTTCTAATTCTCAAAACATTTTGGGCCTCCTAATGAGCTCTTCGAAATATGATGTGCATCAAATTCATGGCTCTAATTCAGTTGCTTGAAAGAGATGATACTTCACTAAAGGTCTTTCTCCAGGCAAGAGAGATATCCTATTAAAATGGAAGGCAAGGAAAACATAGTAGGATCCACATATTGGAGTCAAGGATCATTCCTAATCTTAGTAAAGGGTCCAAACATAAGAACAATAAGAAAGCTTTGCACATATCAACACTAGACTAGAGGTTCGAACAAGAAAACACTTTATTATTCTTGACCTCCACCAAGTCATCATTGTCTCCAACCTTAGGGCCCATCTAGACAAGTCTCCTCATTGCTCCTTAGGGTTTTCCATTGCAAAGCTCTACCCTAGTGAGACTTTGGGATTTGTAATGTTGGTTGTTTTAAGAGTATGATTCAAATTCTGCACGATGTGATTGAGATCTCTCTCTCTCTCTCCCCCCAGACACACATACATACACAAAAGAGATGATGGAAATGTGGGATTCTCTTTAAATTGTTTTCTGATTTAAATTCCCCGTCTAAATTGAATCTACATATGAACAAAACCTTCTTGAATCTCAGAATCTCATCACACATGCGGAATAATCTTATAAGTCAGTCAAGATATTTAACGCACGAGGAAAATATCTTCTCTTGAGCCCACCCTATAGATCCTTTCTTCTTCCCTTTGGATTTGGGATTTTTGTACTTTTACAAACCTTTCCGTTGAAATCCAAAGCCATATTTCATTGCCTATCATATGTGGGGTCTCCTCTTCTCGAGATGTTTAGCTCCATTTGTTCTCTACTGTTGCTTTGTATAGAAAAGGTCCATGGCTTTCAAAGTTTGTGAATATGATCTTCTAGTCCTTTGTGAGTGCCAACTGTTGAGGAAAAGAGACATCCACTTCCATATCATATATAGGTAGTGACCGTTAAACCTTACATTTTAGAAAAGCTACACAAAGTAGTTGCTTTCAATTAGAAGTATGGAACGTGGAATTGTTTGTCTTTGAGGAATTTTCTTCGATGACGAGAAGGAAAGGATTTATCATCCATATACAACAATTTTCATTACATAGAGAAAACATGTATAGTACACATCTTTTAGTTATGCGTTCACGATTAGAGCTATGGCTCTAGTTGAAAATTTATTGACTTTGCTCGTGTTCTGTAGTCTGCACGATGTGATTGAAGTCTCTCTCTCTCTCTCTCTCTCTCTCTCACACACACACACACACACATACAGACACAGATAACCTTTCTGCTTCAATTGTTTTCCGATTAAATTTCTCATCTAGATTAAATCTACATATGAATAAAACATGGACTTGAATCTCGAATCTCATGGACTAGAATCCCGGATTCTCATCATACATGCAGAAATTATACTATAAGTCTTAGTCAAGGTATAATTCTCTCTCTTGAGCCCACCCTATCGATGTTAGTTTCTCCCCATCGATTTGAACATACCTTTCCGTTCAAAATCTTGCGTCATATTTCATTGTCATATCCATGCATAATCCTCTAACTTCTCTCTATCATATGTGGGGTCTCCTATGCTTGGGATGTTTATATCCATTTTTTTCTCTACTATTGGTTGATATTGGAAAAATTCATGGTTTTTTGAGTCTCAAGGCTTCATTTCTATGATATACTTCCTCCTTTTGTTTTGAGGTATATGATATGTTAGTCATTTCGGAGTGCAAGTCTTGAGGGACATACATATACTGACATTGTGATGGATAAAAATAATGTTATTGGTAGTGATTGTTAAACCTTACACTCGAAAAAAACTTCAGAAAGTAGTTGTTGTCACTTAGAAGGTATAATGTTACAGGTCTAACATGTATAGTACTCCCTTAGAAGGAAGGAACTTCACATCTATTCCTCTCAATAGAGATAATAGACATAGAAAAAATTACAATCAATAAAGTTTTGAAATTATTTATCATGCGTTCTCTATAATATTCTTGAAGATGTCAGCTATATGACTGTTTGAATTGGTGACACTTTTCTTGAGGATGTTATCTGTATGATGGTTTGAATATCGTTGAGAAGAAACGTTCCAATGGAAGCTCCCAAATGGCTCTACATCTCATGGTGAATGGACATCTGTAGGACAAGTTGCTCCGTGCTTTTGACTAGAAGCGAAAAAAACATCTTCCAAATTTTAGTAGATCGTCCAAATTTAGTGGTCATATAGTTCCATAGGCATAAAATCTTCTTCTTGTAAGTGCGAGACATAGTTTGAGAAGGATTCTTTTTATTCTTTCTCTCGAGGGAGGACCTAAAGAATCGGTACTTTTACTCCAACATATCTCTACTTTCAATAAGAATCTAATGATCATACTATTTCTTGTTTTTTTTCTATAAGAGGAAGTTTACCCGATGACTAATATTCTCCCCTACATGAATAAATTGAAAAGGCAACTCCATAAGTTTGTCAAAACATCAATTTTTCCATGTTTTCCGATGAGGATCAAAGCCCTTGTTCTTCACTTTATCTTACAAGCACTCAATTCATGGGATATGCCTCTACGAAAAATGATTGTCCAAGCTTGCCTTCAAGTTCAATTACAGAAAAAGAATGTTCCAATAATTATAGATGGTACAAAATAATTATGCACCCAAACATAAAATAAACTTGATTTGTAAGTACCTTTGAGATGTTGGTTATTCTATTTTTTTCACTTTCTTTCATCGTTATGAGTCCATTCACTTTGTCCAAAATTGCATTGATCTTAGATATATAGAAGCGATAATATGATGAGCTAAAATAACATTTGCTTCTAAATGTTACCACATTTAAAGAAAATTTGTCTTGATTGAATACACTCGAAGTAGTGAAATGTCCTTCGTGCAACTCAATGCTCATCGATTTCTTCTTGTGCCCCTTGTGAAGTACAAAATGTAGCTTCTTTAACATTGCAACGGGTTTTGATAGGACCAAATTCCTTCCCCAACTAGTTGCTACCCACACCTAGCACAATAGATATCTAAGAGATGGTGAAGAGCAATCGTGCTCTACTCTGAGCCACCACATTCGATTGTGGTTGTCACAACCAAGACAGATCTTTCCTTGCAAAACACCTACAATCAACCATCTATTCTATAAAATGAAAACATGTTAGTCCATTAAAACGGATTATGCTTTCAGCTAACATAAGCTTGTCCATATAGGGAGAAATGAGTTTAACAAGTTTGAAGGGTCATCGAGACTTATTAGGAACAAGATGAAGTGTAGTCATAGTCACGTTCAAACATTCATAACTCAAAATCTACTTATCCAATGACAATGATACTTCATTTCTAAGGTCACAAGGGCTACTTCTAAGTGATCGAATCAAAAGTTTGGAATTTGGATATCGAAAAATAGAGAAATGAATCACACATGTTGGTTGTGTATCTCAAGGTACTCTAGAAGCACAAAGAATGAATACTCATGATGTATGAATCATAATGTGTATTGATATTGTACATATGATAAAAGGAAACTATGGAGGACCACTCGTACTTGGAGTCAGCACAATGTATGCTCAAAGATTCAAAATCTCTCAAGAATAGGATATATCTCCTTGTAACTAGAAGAGATGTATTTATACATAAATTTGAATTTGGATATGGTGAGTTATCCACATAGAAGTGGTCCTAGGCTTTAGGAATGATTTGAAATTGAATCCCTACAAACAAGGTCATGGATTTTGGCTCCCTCTTTCCATGAGGTTCCTTTATATTTTAGCTTTTAGAAATGATCAAGGTAAGTACATAGGTTTTACACTTGGAGGTTTTACAAACATGTGTTCACATGATCACATCTATGTGAGATAACTTATGAGGGTAGTTTTTGAGATAAAGCAAAGGTGTTAGGCTCACTTCTAGCACCAACATCCATCATCGTGTTTGCCATAACGTCCATATCTAAGTTCCCTAGAACACCCACCTCCTTTAGGGTAGAACACATTTCCTATTTAATCTTTAGAACGCCTCTTTGTTGGGATCCCTCGTCCACACAAAGTTTGTGAAAACCATTTCGAAATTCAATATCTCCTTGTCGCTCCATCTCCAACATGCAAGAAATAGATGATAAAGGATATAGGGAAATTTTTTATCACCATCATGCACCCAACCATGGTAAGCTTCATACCCTTTCAGTAATGTAGGTCATTGTCCAACTTGAACAAAAATCAATCCCACCATTGATCGAGGGGAATTCCAAATCCAATTGGGATGCCAAGCAAACAAAAGGTTGGCCACTTTGGAAGCTCATGACATCCTTCACTCCAAAGAAATTGCAAGGGATTCCTTATAAACATTATGAACTCAATTTTGGAAAATGATAGACACAATTCATGTCTCTCAATCAGAACGCCTCATAAAAAATATTGAGGTAGAGTCTAGAAATGAGAGATACAATTCGTTTCATTCTGTAAAAAAGCATTGGTGTCATGTCATCAGAAAAGGTTATAAAAAGCATATGATTTTGATAGTGGAGGAGTGAGAGACCCCAAATATTCCCCTTCCTAACATAATTGTTAATGAGGGAGCTCAGCCCATCAGTGTTAGTAGCAAACAACAATGGGGAATCAAACATCCTTTCCTAATGCAATGCTTAAGAAAGAGAGTTAGGGATAGATTATCATTAATGTTAGTCAAAGCAAAAGCATTCTCCATGATCATGGGAACCATTATGATATATTTGAGGTGGTAGCCAAGGTCCTTGAGGGGTTGCACAATAAATTATCATTGTAGTGTATCATACGTTTTGCAAAGTCAATCCTAAGGAATGTAATGTCTTAGGCTGACCCCTTCACGTAATCCATACCCTTGTAAACATCAGTGATCCCATGAAGAATGGGATTTCCTTTGATGAATTCTTTCTGATGTTCAATGATCCATGATCATAGATGGCGAGCAATGTGATTGGCAAGCACCTTGGCAAAAGTCTTTATAGTCACTCTAGAGCATGGTGATAGGCCACCAGATTTTAATTGTGTTCTTTTTGTCTTTTTTATGGATGAGCTTGGCTACCCCTTCATTCAAACACTTCAGAAGTCGCCTTATTCCAAACTACGCACAAAAGATCAGACAAAACCTCTTTAAACATCTAGCTCATTTTGTTACATCGGCTACCCATTAATCATTAATGCGCAATTGCAGCTTCTTCCTCTTGATTTTCTCTTCATATCTAAGTATGCATCTGACCTTGAGGAGGCCTAGAGAAGGTGTAAGTTACCATTGCTAACCTTAGAATCAAGCATTCATGGTCTTCTATAGAGATCCTCCCTCCTAATGCTCAAAATATTTGGGGCCTCCTAATGATCTCTTAAAAATATTATGTGAATCTAATTCATAGCTGTAATTCAGCTGCTTGAATGAGATGATGCTTCACTGAAGGTCTTTCTCCAGGCAAGAGAGATATCCTATTGAATGGAAGGGCAAGAAAAGATATTAGGATCCACATGCAATCAAAGATCATTCCTAATCTTAGTAGGGTTTAAACATAATAACAACAAGAAGGTGATACGATACAACAATGTCCATATTTTAGGAGAGGGGGGGTAGCCCAAGGTTCTCAATGATGCTTTGAGAAACATAGCCTCTATCAATTCTAGCTTTGCACATATTAACACTAGACTAAAGGTTCAAACAAGAATGCCCATTGTTATCCTTGACCTCCACCAACTTGCATTGTCTCTAGAAACAAGCCTCCTCACTGCTCCTTAGGGTTGTCTACTCCCAAGCTCTACCCTAGTGAGTTTTCGAGATTTGTAATCTTGGTTGTGCCAGGCAGCGAGGCCCTACTTTGTAATATTTGCATGGTCCCTTGGATAGTAAGCCCGCCTTTAGTTGTACTTTCAATCAATTAAAGCATATTTGGAAGATTAGGCTTCAATAGAATTTTTTTTTTTAATAAAGAAAGTTCGGCATTAGCCTACTCTCTTGGACTTGAATTAATTAAAGAAAAGTACAAGAGAAGGGGACTAGTGCCCACGGGACCCCCCAAATTCCACAAAGTAGGGGAAGCTTTTACAGAGTTTAGATGGCATTACAAAGAAGGTTAATCATGCTCTCATCACCCTCATGTGGGGCCCACTTGGGTTTAAGCTTGTTATTGATCAAAAGGATCACTTGATGATGCCTGAAAGGGGGGGATTTCTTACAATTAACAATCCTTTTGCCAAGGAGGAACAAAGATTTCTCAATTGACCACTCTTTGGGGGAGTCACCAAAGTTAAAAGCACATCTTTCCCGCCAGATCTTCCATAGGACCTCCCCTCTGATGGCATTCAAGAGAGTCACGGAGCAGCCGATCGCTTCTCCCAGCAGAGCTTGCTTCCAACTGAGATGTTTCTGAAGACTAATTTTCTTTCCAACCGTCTGCGAGAGTCTGTTGGAATTGGGATAGGTAAAGAAGATGTGAGAAACATCTTCGATAGACCGGTAGCAGCATTTGCACCAGGGAGCTATCCCACAAAATTTGCTAGCCTTAAGGTTGGTCTAGATTCCATGATGAAGAATTTTCCATAAGAGGAAATACTTTTTGATTTCTATGAGGGGGTGCCAGATAGCCATGAACTTCATGTCCCACCGAAGCCGCATCCATGACAGGCACCACTTCTTGTTGAGGTTATCCTGATAATCAATGGTATCTTTGATGTTCAGGATTTTTGATAGGCTATTCCCATGTGCCATTTGAGACCAAGCGAGCTCGACATGTTGTGTCCCCTGAGAAGGCATACTTTATAGCAGTCCCAGGCGAGACATCTGCCTTGCAAAGTGTTGCATTCTTCATATGAAATGTTGACGCTAGGGTCAATATCCTCAAAGTTGATCCACCGGTTGATGTCTTGTTTCCAGAGATGTTTCCATTTTTTGAAGCCTTTTTTCCATAGCTTCTTGGCGTTTTGAATGTTCCAAGATTCCACACTTCGGATGCCATGGATCGAAAACTAGATAGAATTTTCTAATACCGGCTGCCCACTTCCAATCTTCACTTATTCTTGTGTAGTTTTTGACTTTATTCCAACTCGTCCATAGGGAGCACACAAGATTCGAGCCTTTCGGGAAGACGAGGATCGAGGAAAACAACAAGGTCAAGATTTCAAGATTCTTCCGATTTGGGAATCCCATGAGAGCCAACTCATTCTTGTTTGTGAAGATCAACTTGGCCCACGAGGCATCCCCATTGCACCAAGCCCTAATCATCCATTTTTTTGCAAGTTTGTTAGCCATGGACCCAATGGCCAGAATTCCAAGGCCCCCACTATCTCTTTGGTTGGTGCAGATGGACCACTTGATTTTAGGCACCCCCCTCCTATTGTGGTCGCCCGTCCAAAGGAAGTTTCTACATATACTATCCAGTTTGGACAGATCTTACTCTTTCGGTCTCCAACAAGAAAGGACGTAAATGGTCGATGATATGAGGAACGTGTTGATAACCATAGCACGACCAGGGAGATTGATTTGCACACCTCTCCAACAGTTTAGCTTGTTTTCGAGTCTGGCCAGCACCCAGTTCCAACGCTGCTCCATAGAGACACCAAACCCCAAGGGAATCCCAAGAAGCCGAAAAATTTGGCCTTGCGGAATGATTTGACAGCCATGATCAATGAGAAGGTCGGGTTGGGACCCTACAATAGCTCTGAAGGCACTCTTAGAGTGGTTGATTATGGATCCAGAGGCGTCCCAAAAAGTATACCGACACCTCCAGAACGTCTCCAGGCTGGTACTATCATTGTGGACAAATGCGTTCATATCATCGGCAAAAAGTCTCGTGGTGATCTGGCCATGGTCATGAGGCAAATGGAGGCCTTTGATATTATCAGCTTTCACCTGATGCTCCACCAGCCTGCTAAGCCCTTCCGTGGCAATGGCAAAGAGAAGGGGAGCCAATGGGCACCCTTGTCTGATTGATTTTCTAAGTTTGATCACCTTCGAAAGTTTTCCATTAACGTTAATTTGGGTCGATGCATTTCCCAGAAGGGTCACGATCATCTTAGTGAATTTCTGACTACATCCAAAATCTTTAAGCGAGTGCAAAATATAGTCCCATTCCAGCCTATCGTAGGCTTTATCAAAGTCGATCTTGAGGAAGACCACATTTTGTTTTGACTCATTTGCAAAGTCAAGACCATCCCAGATATCTATAATGGTTTCCAAAATTCACCTGCCTTTGATGAAACCTTTTTGGTCCTCGCTTAACCACGCTCTCAAATGGCTGGAGATTCTGTTGGCTATGACTTTGGCGATGAACTTATATCCCATTTGGAGCATCGTAATAGGATGCCAATTATCTATTCTGTTCTTTTCCCCTTTTATTTGTATTAACTTGATAATGCCATTGTTGAGACAAGTCGGAAGCGCGCCAAACTTGAGCGCCTCTTGCCAAACCAGATGAAGAAGGGTGACGACCACCAACTTGAAGGATTAAAGAACTCATTAGTGAGCCCGTTAGGGCCTGGGATTTTACTACAAGGGAGGGCATCAATGACTTCAATGATTTCTGCTTCTAAGATTGGGGCATCAAGCAAGGAGTGAAGGTTGAGTGGTATCCTGTGGAGGGAAACCCGAGATATGGTGCCATGCAATTCTGTCTATGGTGAGAGAGGGGGTTCGAGGTCCCCAGGAGTCTCGTGAAGTGCCCTTCAATGATCCCAAAATTATCTTCTTCCGTATTGCATACATTGCCATTTGAGTCTAGCAATAGGGGGATCGATTCTCTGTTTTGTTTCCTTTTAAGGATGCGGCACATCTCTTTGGTGGGCTTGTCAGCTTTGCCAGCCCACCACTCCTTGAAGAAAATTTGCAAATTTTCCTTTGTATTTCTTCCTCGTATCTCAACAGCACTCTCATTTTTCGTAGACCTTTCTGGGATTGAGATTTTCCTTTGTTCACTTCCTCCTCGAGTCTCCAGAGTCTATGATATAGAGCTTCTCTAGGAGCCCACCGCATAGTCTCGAGCATCTTCTTGGATCTAATCATGATCTGTCGTGACTTATTGACCGCACGTCTCCAGCACTTGGCTGGGGACGAGCTGGAGGCAAACACCTCCTTCCACGCATCAGCAATTTCTTGATGGACAGAGGGGAGAGAGAAGGAGGTGGCGCTGGTGTGAACCAAGGAGCCTTACAAATCTTGGTGAAAGGTTGGAAAGCGATAACGATCGGGTAGTGATCAGAGATGGTGAGGTCAGTGCGTTGCAAGAGGGAAGGGTGGCCCCACTCATGAGTAAAGCTCTAAGAAATGTAGCATCTATCGAGTCTGGCTTTCCTCAGGTCCTCGCCCGCTTGGAGATTTGACCATGAAAAGCCATTCGAATCTTTGAATTCAACCAAATCCAAGTGCAGTTTGGTTTTGTCCCACGTTTCTTTCTCCCAACTATCAATGACCCTGCCGTTGCCCTTCCATCTATCCATAGGGTCCTCCACCATGTTGAAGTCACCACAAATAAGCACGTTGTGGGGGAGTGAGTCCAAGGAGGCCCAAGTGTTCAGTCTCTCCAACTCCCCATTAGGGGCATACATAGAAACTAATGTAAAACAAAAGGGAGCACCAAAAGAAACATCAATCCATCGATGGCGCTAATCTTCAAAGGAGTTCTCAAGATTTTCAAACCAGAATCGATTAATACCGATTATCATCCCACCGGACCCCCACTGTTGCGACGTTGAAATCCAAACATGGGTCGAGGAGACATGTTTGAGCCATTTCCGGAGGTCTGGTCCATCAATTTTAGTCTCTTGAATACATATAAATTCTGGGTTTAGGCTAATGTCGCGAAGCCATTGACCAATGATGGTCGCTCTTGAGGAGTCAGTTAGCCCTCTAGCATTTAGCGAGATGATGATCATTGTCGTAGTGAACCCTCTTTGCAGGAGGAAGCCTTATCCTTCCTCTTCTTGGATTCATCTTTCTTTTTCGTTGGGAGGGGATCCCAACTTAGCAATAAGTTCTTGTGGGGGCTTTTACAGGGTAGCTCCATAGGTTGTTTTCCTTCGAGGGATGCCTTCTGTTGGGAAGAACTGGAAACCATTTCCGGAATAGTCGATCGGATGATGGAACTTTCACTATCCATGTTATCTTCGTTACTAGTAGTAAAGCCGTCTTCTTTGCTTGTAGTGTAACCCTCTTGGGAGGTTTCTTTATTTTCAAGGATCTCTAGGGTTTTGTCATTGGTGTCCACCTCAAGTGGGTTCCTACCTGGGTAGTCAAACTCATTGATCTCCTTTTCCAGAACTTCCTTTTGAGGCTTCGATAGAACTTCCTTTTGAGGATTTTGTCTGTCTGTAGTGCACTTAACGACCCACATTCAAAATCTTGCATTCTGGGTTTGTCTAATCTCCAGTTTCCCCTACTTAGCGCTGGTGGTGAGGAGCATGCAAGTGTAGATGGATCTTCTGTTGCAATCAGATTTGCATTCATTCTAGGGCTCACTCTTGCTACCTCTACAAACTACCTCCCTCAACACTGTCTCAAACATGGCCCACGGTGTATGAACAAAACCTTCTTGAATCCCAGATTCTCATCACACATGCGGAATAATCTTATAGTCAGTCAAGATATTAAATGCACGAGGAAACTATCTTCTCTTGAGCCCACCCTATAGATCTTTTCTAAGTCCTTTCCGTTGAAATCCAAAGCCATATTTCATTGTCTATCATATGTGGGGTCTCCTATTTTCGAGATGTTTACCTCCATTTCTTCTCTACTCTTGCTTTGTATAGAAAAAGTCCATGGCATTTGGAGTTTGTGAATATGATCTTGTAGTCCTTTGTGAATATGATCGTCTAGTTCTTTGTGAAAATAGACATCCACTTTCATATCATATATAGGTAGTGATCGTTAAACCTTACATTTCAGAAAAGCTACACAAAGTAGTTGCTGCCACTTAGAAGTATGGATGACGAGAAGGATTCATCATCCATATACAACAATTTTCATTACATAGAGAAAAGGTGTATAGTACACATCTTTTAGTTATGCTTTCAAGATTAGAGGTATGGCTCTAATTAAAACTTTATTGACTTTGCTCGTGTTCTGTAGTCTGGACGATGTGATTGAGTCTCTCTCTCTCTCTCACACACACACACACACAGATAATGGGGATCATCCATTCTGGTTAAATTGTTTTTCCGATTAAATTTCTCATCTAAATTGAATATACATATTAATAAAACATGGACTAGAATCTCGTATCTCATGGACTAGAATCCTGAATTCTCATCATACATGCAGAAACGATATTATAAGTCTTGGTCAAGGTATGGTATGCACTAGGAAAGTATCTCTCTCTTGAGCCCACCCTATCGACGCTTGTTTCTCCTCATCGATTGGAAAATATTGTACGTTCACATACCTTTTCGTTCAAAACCCTGCGCCATATTTCATTGTCATATCCATGCATAATCTTCTAACCTCTCTCTATCATATGTGGGGTCGGTCTCCTATGCTCGGGATGTTTATATCCATTTTTTTTCTCTACGATTGGTTGACATTGGAAAATTTCATGGTTTTTTGAGTCCCAAGGCTTGATTTCTATGATACATTTCCTCCTTTTGTTTGAGGGATATGATATTCTATTCATTTCTGAGTGCAAGTCTTGAGGAAAATACATATACATGCCATTGTGATGGATAAAAAATTGCTTTTGTAGTGATCGTTAAACCTTATGCTCGACAAAAACTTCATAAAGTAGTTGTTGTCACTTAGAAGGTATAATGTTTTAGGTCTAACATGTATAGTACTCCCTTAGAAGGAAGGAACCTCACATCTGTTCCTCTCAATAGAGATAATAGACATGGACCAAAGTACTATCAGTAAAGTTTGTAATTATTGTTCATGCGTTCTCTGTAATATTCTTGAGGATATCAGCTGTATGACTCTTTGAATTGATGACATTTTTCTTGAAGATGTTATCTGTATGATGGTATGAATATCGTTGAGATGATAAGTTCCAATGGAAGCTTCCAAATAGCTATACATCTCATGGTGAATGGCCACCTATAGGGGCAGCTGTTCCGTTCTTTTGACTAGAGGCAAAAAAATATCATCGAACAACATATTGCATATTTTATTAGATCGTCCAATCATTTGGTGATCATATAGTTCCATAGGCATAAAATCTTCTTCTTGTAAGTGTGAGACATAATTTGAGAAGGATTACTTTTATTTTTAGTCAGTACTTTATCTCCAACATATCTCTACTTCCAATAAGTATCTAATAATCATACTATTTCCTTTTTTTTCTATAAGTTGAAGCTCACCTAAGGACTAATATTCTCCCTACATGAATAAATTGAAAATGAAACTCTATAAGTGAAGGGGCATAGTGCCCATGGGACCCCTCTTATCCCACAAAGTAAAGGAAGGATGGCCTGAAGGCAATCCAACACTGATGATCCGAAGGTGGAAGGAGAATTATGCCTAAGAATAGGCCTAAGATATAGCAAGACGATCAGAATAGCAAACAACAAAACCTTTATAAAGAGTTAAAAAGAAGGTTAATAACCTTTTGGTCCCCTTATGGGGGGCCCAATTGCTTTAGATGATTTTGTTCGCCAAAGCAAACATCCTATGGTGTTTGAATTGATGGAGATATTTTTAATATCCGATGTCAAGCCTACCTTGATTTAAGAATACTTCTATATCAAGTATAGACCAAAATTTGCATAAATACTTCAAAATGTTTACTTTTTTTTTATATAAAGGAAGTTCGGCCTTAGCCTACTCTCTCGAACTTGTATTAACTAAAAGAAAAATATACAAGTGAAGGAAACTAGTGCGCATGGGACCCCCCGAATCCTACACAGCCGGGGTAGATTTTACAAGGTTTTGATGGAATTACAAAGAAGGTTAATCACCCTCTCATCACCCCCATGCGGGGCCCACTTGGGTTTAAGCTTGTTGTTAATCAATAGGAGCACTTGATGATGCGTGAAGGGGGGGGATTTCTTACAGTTAGCAATTCTTTTGCTGAGGAGAAACAATGATTTCTCAATCGACCACTCGCTGGGGGAGTCGCCAAGGTTGTAAGCACATCTTTCCCTCCATATCTTCCAAAGCACCTCCCCTCTGATGGCATTCCAGAGAGTCATGGAGCAGCCCATAACTTCTCCCAGTAGAGCTTGTTTCCGATTGATATGTTTTTGAAGTTTAATTTTCTTTTCAACAATCTACTAGAGCCTGTTGGAGTTGGGATAAGTAAAGAAGATGTGAGAAACATCTTCATGATGGACCGGTAGTAGCGCTTGCACCAAGGAGGCACCCCACAAATTTTACTAGCCTATAGGTTGGTCCGAATTCCTCGATGAAGAATTTGCCATAAGATGACATACTTTTTGATTTCTATGAGCAGGTGCTAGAGAACCATGAACTTGATGTCCCACCACAGCCGCGTCCACGATAGGCACCCCTTCTTGTTGAGGTTGACCTGGTAATCAATGGTTTCTTTGATGTTCGGGATTTTCTTTAGGCAATTACCATTGTGCCATCTAATATCAAGCGGGCACGGTGGGCCGTACCCCATGAGAAGACAAACTTTACAGCGGTCCCAAGCAAGACATCTACTTTGCAAAGTATTCCATTCTTCATAGGTAATGTTGATGCTAGGTCCAATATCCTCAAAGTTGATCCATTGGTTGGTGTCTAGTTTCTAGAGATGTTTCCATTTTTTGAAGCCTTTGTTCCATAGCCTCTTGACATTTTGAATGTTCCAAGACTCCACGTTCTGGATGCCATGGATCAGAAAAGAGATAGAGTCATTTTGTCTGATACCATCTACCCACTTCCAATCTTCCCTGATTCTTGTGAAGCTTTTGACTTTATTCCAACTCTTCCATAGGGAGGACACAAGATTTGATCCTTTTGGGGAAATAGGGATCAGGGAAAACAAAAGGCTCAGAATATCAAGATTCTTCCAATTTGGGAATCCCATGAAAGTTCACGCATTCTTGTTTTTGAAGATCAACTTGGCCCACAAGGCCTCCCCATTGCACCACGCCTTAATCATCCATTTTGCTGCAAGTTTGCCATGCACCCAATGTCCAAAATGCCAAGGCCACCAGCATCCCTTTCGCTAGAGTAGATAGACCACTTGATTTTAGGCACCCCCCTCCTGTTGTGGTTGCCCGTCCAAAGGAAGTTTCTACAAATACTTTCCAATTTTGGACAACTCTTGCTCTTTCGGTCTCCAACAAGAGAGGAGGTAAATGGTCGACGAAATGAGGAGTGTGCTCATAACCATTGTGGGACCAACGAGATTGATTTGCATACCTCTCTAATAGTTTAACTTGCTTTCAAGTCTCGCAAGGGCCCAATTCCACTACTGCTCCAATGAGATACCAAAGCCCAAGGGAATCCCAAGAAGACGAAAAATTTGGCCCTGAGGAATGTTTTGACAGCCATGATCAAAGAGAATGTCAGGCCGGATCACAAAAATAGTCTGAAAGCGGTCTTTGGTGGTTGATTTTGGCTGTGATCTTTTACTACATCCTAGATCTTTAAGTGACTGCAAGATATAGTCCCATTCCAACCTCTCGTAAGCTTTGTCAAAATAGATTTTGAGGAAAACCACATCTTGTCTTGACTCATTTGCGAAGTCGAGACCTTCCCAATATCTATAATGGCTTCCAATATTAACCTGCCTTTGACGAAACCTTTTTGGTCCTCGCTTAACCACGCTCTCAGATGGCTGAAAATTTTGTTGGTTATGACTTTGGCAATGATCTTATATCCCGTTTTGAAGCATCATAATCGGACGCCAGCTCTCAATTCTATTATTTTCCCCTTTTTTGTGGATTAACGTGATGATGCCATTGTTGAGACAAGAAGGAAGCACGCCAAAATTGAGTGCCTCTTGCAAGATCAAATGAAGAGGGGTGGCAATCACCAACTTGAAGGAATTAAAGAACTCATTAGTAAGCCTGCTCGGCCCCAAGCTTTTACCACTAGGGAGGGCATCAATGACTACCATGATTTCTTCTTCCAAGATAGGGGCATCAAGTAGGGAATGAAGGTTGTGTGGGATCCTATGAGAGGATACCCTCGAGATGGCAGCCATGCAATCCCTTCTATGGTGGGAGAGGGGGATCAAGATTCCTAGGAGTCTCGTAAAGTGCTCTTCAATGGTTCCAAAATTTTCTTCTTCCTTATTGCAAACATCGCCATTTGAAACAAGCAATAGGGGCTCAATTCTTTGTTTTGTTTCCTTTAAAGGATGTTGCACATCTCTTTGGTGGGTTTGTCGACTTTGCTAGCCCATCACTCCTTAAAGAATATTGCAAAATTTTCCTTTGAATTTCTTCCCCGTATCTTAGCGGTGCTCTGATTTTTTGTAGACCCTTCTGAGATTGAGCTTTTCCTTTGTTCACCTCCTCCTCAAGTCTCTAGAGTCTATAATATAGAGCTTCTCTACAAGCCCACTGAACAGTCTGGAGCATCTTCCTAGTTTTGATCATGATCTACCGCAACTTTTTGACCACACATCTCCAACTCTTGGCTTGGGATGAGCAGGAGGCAAACACCTCCTTTCATACCTTAGCAATTTCTTCTTGGACGGAGGGGAGAGAGAATGAAGTTGAGCAGGCATGAAACCAAGGAGCCTTACGGATTTTGGCGAGAGGTTGGAAAGCGATAATGATCGGGTAGTGATCACAGATGGCAAGGTCAGTGCATTGTGAGAGGGAAGGGTGCCCTCACTAATGAATTATGTTTTGAGCAATGTAGCTTCTATCCAATCTAGCTTTCCTCAAGTCCTCACCCGCTTGGAGATTTGACCACGAAAAGCCTTTCAAGTCTTTGAATTTGACCAGATCCAAGTGCAGTTTGGTTTTGTCCTAAGTTTCTTTCTCACGATTGTCGATGACCCGGTCCTTGTTGTTCCATCTATTTGCAGGGTCCTCCACCATGTTGAAGTCACCGCAAATTAGTACGTTGTAGGGGAGCAAGTCCAAGGTGGCCCAGATATCCAATCTCTCCAACTCCCCATTTGGAGTGTACATAGAAACTAACGTGAATCAAAAGAGGGCACCAAAGGAAGTAGCAATCCATGGATGGCTCTGATCTTCAATGGAGTTCTCAAGCTTTTCAAACTAGAATTGGTTTATACCAATTACGGTCCCACCAGACCCCCGAGGGTGCGATGTCGAGATCCAAACATGGGTCAGGGAGACTTGTCTAAGATATTTTTGAAGGTCTCATCCAAAAACATTTAGTGAAATATATCTCCTTCTTTAATTGTAGATTTTAGTCTTTGTAGATGAATTCTTCTTCAACTTTTTACTTCATTACTTGCATAATTCATGAAATTTAACATTTCAAAGCACATAAAGAAATTTTTATGATCCTTGGGCAACCTTGTGATTCAATAAACACTTACTTATCCTTGTCAAATCTCTATCTGATCATTAAGATCAAGGATTGTCTAAAATAAATGTTTGCAAATAGTGACTTTCACATATGTAACTTCTAATGCTCATTCCTCTTAGGATTTGACATGCTTTTCAAAATGCTTTTAGCCATAGCCTCCCTAACTCTTTACTTATATTTCTAATTCTTAATGATGAAAAACTTTACACACATGATTGAGATCAAAGAGAAACATTGATCAAAAAGTTGTGCCACTTCTGCAACTTCACTTAAGAGAATCAACATGTGAATGTTCCTAAGAATCATACACACACTATGTGAAAAATAGGACACAAAAATTCAACTATAACTTGGTTTACTATTGAATTGGATATTTGTACAAATATTCTTGATCCACATGATCATCCTAAGACAAATGATCATTAGACGCAAATCTAAATCTGCCAACTTCTCTCAACCTATCTTCACATTGATAGTGCTCTCGTTTTCCTCAAATGTCATTGATTGACTTATATAGCCACAAATTCGTAACTTGATCATGACCATAAATTGATATTCACTTCTATTATTGATTCTCTAACTTATTTCTAACTATATTACATTGATTAGGATCCTTTCAAGTGAACCTATGTATGTTCATATCTCAAGCTCTTCATTTATGGCCATCTTCATTCTTCTTGATCTTTACGTGGAACAAATTCTTTCTTCAACTTTATCCATGCTCTTTCTTGATTTGATTAAGTCTTTGTAAACATCAATTGGTGATTGGTTTGCACCAACATCTCTACCTCAATCACTAATTGTGATTATGTTCTTATTTCTTGTTGCCATCTCTTTGAACCTTCGTAACTTAGGTCCATCTACACTTTTGGCTAGCATATCTACTACTTGTTCTTATTTTGGAGTACATGAATTCAATTTCCTTATCAATTATCTTGTCCCTCAAAAATGATATTGAATTTAAAGTTTTTAGTCATGGCATGAAATACATGGTTAGCTACCAAATAAAGTGAACTCATGTTGCCACCATGTATGATTGGAACACCTTGCTCAACTCCAAGAGTCTTCATGAAGGTCTTCATCCATATGACCTTTTTTCTACCTCTACCATGCCTTTATACTCAGATTCTATGGATGGTAAAGTAATTGTGTGTTGCTTCTTTGAGCACCATGATACTAGCTTGTTTCCAATGTATCATACATATCCATGAGTAGATCTTCTATCATATAAACTACCTGCCCAATCTCCATCACTAGACACTTTAAGTCTAGTGCCAAAAGAAAAACCATGGTATAACCCATCATTAGAAGTTTTTGCAATGTAACTTAGCACTCTTGAGTTGCAATCCAATAAGATTTCTTAGGAAAATGCATAAATTGTGATAGAACACCAAGTGCATATGAAAGATCTAGTCCTGTCAAGGTAGCATATATCAAAATACCTACGAAACTTTGATACATCTTCATATTTTTCAATTCTTCACCTTAATAACTACTTAATTATGGTTTTCCTCCATTGGAGTTGTTGAGGATGTGCAATTTTCCATGTTGAATTTCAATAGAAGATTCTTCAAATATCTTTCTTCTATAACATATGTTCCATGTTAAGTATAAATGATCTCCATGCCTAAAAATATGATAAGTTTCCCAAGTAATTTTTCTTAGATTCTTTTTCCATTTTCCTCTTGAGCTTTTCTGAGTCCTTTAGTATTTGTACATCTAAGTATAATTTCATCAACATAGACACAAATATATATGTATCCATCTTCACTTGATTCCAATAGCAAGCTATTATCTTCCTTTGGAGCTTGAGATCGAAGTTCTTTCATGAACTTCACAACTCTGTAGTTTCAAGCCCTTGGAGCCTGCTTAAAGCCATACAAAGCTCTTTTAAGCTTACACACACAATCCAATGCATTTGGATCTTTGAATCCCTCTAGTTGCTCCACGTATACTTCATCTTCAATGTATCCATTAAAAAAAACGTTTTTTACATTTAATCATGACAACTTCCATCGTTTGCAAACTACACTAGTTATCTTTCATCATAATCCGCACCTTTTGTATGAGCATATCTTTTGACTACTAGTACAACTTTGTATCTAGACAACTTTCCATCTCTAAATATTTTTTTTTAGACACCCATATACATCCATTTACCTTTTGATTATTTTTTTTAGGCGTCAAGTTCCATTTCTCATTTGCAACTAGAGCATCATGCTCTTCGTTCATTGTTTTTTTCTGATTCTCTATACCTTTAGCTTATGCATATGTTGATGGGCCTTCATGTGTTTGCAATATAGAAGCTTAGTATTTGGTTGTAATATAAGAAATGTCATAACTATACTTTGTAGGTTGCTTTCTTTCTCTTCATGAACGTCTTAGTTTTGCACTTCTTGATGACTCTACCTCACTATGCTCTGGATCAAATTTTGGTTTATCTTCATTTCTAGCCTGCATTTCCTTTTTATGTCTGTTATGATCACTTTCATCTTCATACTCTTGCATCTTTGATTTCCCTTTGCTTGTCTTCATCACTTCTCTAAAATTTTCATTAGTATTGTTTGAACCTCTATATCATGTACTCTTTTCATCATATTTCACATCTTTAGGAACAAGAAATTGTTTTGAGGATGGGCTCCATAGCCTGTAACCCATTTTTTTATCATCATACCCTATCAAGTCACTTGTCTTCCTTAGGTTCTAGCTTATGTCTCAATTGAGAAGGAACATAAGCATATTGCAAACATTCAAATATTCTACAACGATAAAAAGTAGGTCTCTCAACCAACCATGCTTTCTAGTGTTAATAGCTTATGCCCATAAGTAACTCGGGTAGCTCTTTTCTTTCATCATGGATCTTACAAACTCCACAATAGTTCTATTTGTTCTCTTTGCAACTCCATTTTTTTTTGGAGAGTATGTGCATGTTACTTCCATTTTTGTACCTATATTCCACAACTAATCGTCAATTTTCTTAGAGAAATACTCTCCCCATCCATTTGATCTCAATGTGTGATCTTTTCACTTGTAATCATTACTGCATAAGCATGATAGTGTTTGAATGTAATAAAAACTTTTGATTTATCCTTGATCACATAAAGTGTGATCTATCATGTTTGATCATCTACAAACAAAACATATTATTTGAATCCTTTGATGTTTTATTGTGTTGAAGGACGCCACACATTTATGTGTATCAATTCAAGCATATTTGAATGCATGAATCCCTACTAATTATATGATTTCTTTATGCTTCCCCTAATTAAAAATCCTCACACTTGTATATCATGTGCTGATGTTGAACATTGGGTAAGCCTAGCACTGATCATTCTTTTCCATTTCCTTTATACCTCTTTCATTAAAATGACCTAGCCTTTTTTCCTAGAAATCCAATTTAATCATCCTTTGACTTCCATAATTGAACAAGAAATGTCCCATATTACTTTGCACCTTGAGAGCAAAAGTTCTTCCTTATTTTTGACGTGCAACAATACTATTATATCCTTGGTTTAGATATTCAACATAAACTCCATCATTAGTGAATCTGACTTCATATTCTCTTTTTAACAATTCATCCAAGACTGATTAAATTCTATGGAATTGGAGGAACATAGAGTAACTTACAAGTGTATTCCCATTCTTTCTTTTCACTCATCCAATGCTCTCAACCTTGTTACTTCATGTGTGGCATTCATAGTTGTTGGGAATGATGGATGGACACTCCAAGAGATTGAGTAGGTACTGCCAAATCTTGCTTTGTACCAGCCCCTGTATGCTTTAGAGTTGATAAGTGGACCTCCTTAGCTTTCCAATGACACCAAAAAATGACCTATGTACTTTGGGAATGATGTAATGTAAAGATTGAATCAAAATAGACAACTTTGAACTTCTAGCTTCCAGGAAAACCTTCTATTTTTGACTTGACACCTGCTGGATCTTTTGCTCAGTATGACCAACATAGTAGGAATTCGAAAAATTCCTTTTAGGGATATCTAATTAGCTTAATAAGCTAACTATTCCAAGTGATAGCACTTAAAAAGACTAACTATGCTCAGAGAAATCAATTTAGCAAGTAAACCTTTACTCCCGATTTTTTAGGACTGTTGCAGACTTTGACTAGTGATCACCTCGACGAGGTTTTCTCTCAAATGGCTGATTTCAAATTTTTCTAGCATGTAGAAAACTTGGATCTGGTTCCAAGAAGCTATAGATGTTTGAATTTGGTGAAGAAATTACTGAGATATGCTCTCCACAAGTTGACAAACTTTCAAGTAGTATAACAGAGAACTCAGAAATGAACAATGTAGATATATGTATTACTGAACACTTGTATACAATACCATTGGCATGAAAATCATTGGCTAATGGTGTAGATAGGTGTGGGCTAGAGTGTAGGCCTCACACACACTTAGAAATGATAGAGATGAGCTCGGGATGATGAATCACTTACCCACGACTTTTCCAAGATCACTTTTATAGTAGTTGAATTAAAGTTTGAATTTGAATTCAAACTTTTGGCTCCCTCGAATCATGCTCCTACATCCTAGGAGATATTCCATCTACTTGATTGATGCTTTAAAACTAATAAAGTTCACGAGATTTCCTTGGTAGGTATTTACAAAGATTCCAAAAACAAAAGTGACTTTTACAAACAAGTAAAGTGGTAATTAGCCACTAGCAATTGTTTCTATGCTTCTCCATATGTGTATGGACTTCAAGGTATCCTTCAAGCCAAATGTGTAGGCTTGTGACTTACACCGACAGCTCCCCCTCAAGCCAAACATTTTGGCTTTGTCTTCATTCTTGAATCTTCATGTATGTCTTGCAATCCAATCAATGATTTGAACCTGCAAAGTTTGGCTCCATCCAAAGCTTAAGTTAACAAATCTGCACACTGCATGTTGGTTGATACATAGGTTAGTTGAATGTCTTTGCTTAATAGCTTTTCTCTCACATAATGGTAATGGACCTCTATATGTTTGGTCCTAGCATGATAGATAGGATTAGCTGCAAGGTGAAGTGAGCTTGTATTGTCTCCAAAGATTAATGGTGACCTATTATATAAACCCAATTTTGTATACAATAGCTTTATCCATATGGCTTCTTGGGTGGCATTAGCCAAACCTCTATACTCTACCTCTGTAGAAGATAAAGCAACAATAGGTTGCTTCTTTGAAGACCATGATATTGGTTTATCACCTGCAAATGAAATGTATCCAAAAGTGCTCCTCCTAACATCCTTGCATCCTACCCAATCTGCATCTGAGTAGATCTTGATATCTAAAATTTGAAGTGTAAGGGAAATACAAACCATGATTCTATGTACCCTTGAGATACTTCAAGATTCTCTTGGCAGCCTCTAAGTGAGGTATCCTTGGATTGTGCATAAACTGACTTAGCACACTAACTCCATATGCAATATCTATCCTTGTTAAGGAAGCATAATTCAAGCTTCCAACTATACTTTGGTAACCTGTAACATCATCAATTTCATCACCTTCATGGGTACTTAGTTTTAAGTTTACCTCCATTCGAGTACTTGCAACTTTGGCATCCTGCAAATGAAACCTCCTCATCATATCCTGTATGTACGTTTTCTGAGTAATCTATATTCCAGAGTTAGTATAGACTAACTCAAGCCCAAGAAAATACTTTAGTAGACCAAGATCATTGATCTTGAACTCCTTCATCATCTAGTTCTTGATTTGCGTGATTCCATTGACATCATTACCTGTAAGTATGATATCATCAACATATACACATAGGTATATTACCTCTGAAGTACTTCTCTTGATGAATAGAGAAGTGTCTGCCTTGCTCATGACAAAACCTTGGTCTTGAAGGTATGTGGTCAACCTGTGATTCCATGCCCTAGGTGCCTGGTTCAATCCATATAGAGCTTTGTTCAATTTGCACACATATGTTACCTTGTTTGGGTCCTCATAGCTAGGAGGTTGTGACATATATACCTCCTCTGAAATCCATCCATTCAAGAAAGCATTTTTTACATCCAATTGATACATGTTCCTCTCTTCATAGTCAATGCCTTGGGTTTGTGCAAAACCCTTGGCCACCAATCTGGCTTTGTACCTGTTAATTGACCCATCAGAATTTCTATTGATTTTATAGATCCATCTGGATCCAATTACCTTCATGGAATCTCCTCATCCATAGCTTCCTTCCATTCTGTCTTGGTTATGGCTTCTTCATATGATCCTGGTTCTTCAATTGACAAATCTTTGGCAAGATAAATAGAGTGCTTAGTAACAAGAGATGTATCATACCCATATCTAATAGGTTTTATGCTCTCCCTTTGTGATCTTCTGATTGATTGATTTGAAGATTTAGGTATGTCTTCAAGCTTCTTCATTTTGACTTTGCCCTTGGATTTCCATGCCTTGAACTCTTCAAGGTTGATAATATCTTCATCATCTGAAGTTAAGTCTTCATTCTGAGTAGGTTCCTCCTTTGCAAGACTTTGAAACTCCTCCTCCAAGTCATAGGGTAGTTTGAACTTCCTGCATTCATTCTCATACCAAGAATCATTTTCATCGAAGACAACATCTCTACTAACCATGAATCCCTTATTGGAAGGGTTATAAAACCTGTATCCTTTCTGATTTAGATCATATCCAATAAAGATACACTTCTCAGTCTTAGGGGTCTAGCTTACCTCTTATCTGAGAGGGAATGTGTACATATGCTACACATCCAAATATCCTGCAATGATCAAGTGAGGGTCTCTTACCATGCCATGCTTCATAAGGTGTCATCCCATCAAGGGACTTAGATGGTAACCTGTTTATGAGGTAAGTGGCAGTAGATACACTCTCTGCCCATAGGTAATTAGGTAACTTTTTTTCATTCAACATAGACCTAGCTGTTTCAACAATCAACCTATTTCTTCTCTCAGCTACCCCATTCTGTTCAGGAGTATACCTTGTGGTGATTTCTCTTTTAATACCTCTGTCCTGCAAAAAGTCTTCAAACTCATTGGAAAGTAACCTCCTCCATGGCAGTGGTGAAGCTTTCCCATTTGTCATCAGCTTTGATTCCATTGGTCACTTGCCTTACAATCTACTCTTCTTCAATCTCTTCTCCTATGCTTGCTAACTGATCTGCTACATCTTTAATCTTGGTCACAAACTCTAAAACAACTTGCTTAGGTTGCTTCCTTTATGTGGTGAATTCAATCCACAACTAATTTTTTCTAGCCCTTGTGTTGGAAGAGAAATAAGATGACAAGGTTTCCCAAGTCTCTTGGGATGTCTTACAGTTCCTAATATGTGGCAAAAGAAAATCAGAGATGGAGTTGAGTAAATAAGACCTTGCTAATGCATCCTTAGCACACCATGTGTTGAGCTTTTCATGTTCTTCATTTGTTGGAAATCCTCTTGTTTTGAATGAGGGCAATTCCTCATCTCCTGAGATGAATCCATAGATACTCCTTCCTTGTAGGTATGTCTTCATCCTTAGAGACCATGCCCGATAGTAGTTGCTGTCCAATTTATCAATGAATGAAAGAAAACCATCTCCAATTTTACCTTAATTTGGTCTGATACCACCGTTGGGAATGATGGATGGACACTTCTAGCTTCTAAGAAAACCTTCTAGTTTTTACTTAACACCTACTCGATCTTTTGCTCCGTATGACCAGCACAGTAGGAATTGGAAAAATTCCTTTTAGGGATATCCAACTAGCTTAATAAGCTAACTATTCCAAGTGATACCACTTAAAAAGGCCAACTATGCTCAGAGAAATCAATTTAGCAAGTAAACTACCCTCGATTTTGTAGGACTGTTGTAGACTATGACCAGTGATCACCTCGACGAGCTTTTCTTTGAAATGGCTGAATAGAATCTCTTCAAAATTTGACAGCATGTAGAAAACTTTGAGTTGGTTCCAACAAGATATAGACGTTTGAATTTGGTGAAGAAATGACTGAGATATGCTCTCCACAAGTTGATAAACTTTCAAGTAGTATAACAAAGAACTCAAAAATGAACAATGTAGATATATGTATTAATGAACACTTGTATACAATACCATTGGCATGAAAATCATTGCCTAATGGTGTAAGTAGGTGTGGGCTAGAGTGTAGGCCTCACACACACTCAGAAATGACAGAGATGAGCTCGGGATGATGAGTCACTTACCCGTGACTTTTTCCAAGATCACTTTTATAGTAGTTGAGTTAAAGTTTGAATTTGAATTCAAACTTTTGGCTCCCTCTAATCATGCTCCTACATCCTAGGAGATATTCCATCTACTTGATTGATCCTTTACAACTAATAAAGTTCACGAGATTTCCTTGGTAGGTGTTTACAAAGATTCCAAATTCAAAAGTGACTTTTACAAACAAGTAAAGTGGTAATTAGTCACTAGCAATTGTTTCTATGCTTTTCCATATGTGTATGGACTTCAAGGTATCCTTCAAGCCAAATGTGTAGGCTTGTGACTTACACCAACAATAATTAGAGTTGACTCCTCTTTCTTATCTGACACATAAATTGTAATAGGTGTTGTTGTAGGATTGATTTTGGAAGTTTCTTCTAACTTTTCTGCCATTTGTATTCCTACCATCTCTTCCTTTGAAGTTGTCTCCTTGGTTTCTACCTTGTCTTCCTCTTTAATTGATTTTTTTATTATGATTACCATTGTTCTAATTGTTTTGCCAACATTTGCTGGCAATGCAATTTGTTTAGCCACAAAACCAACAAGCTCTATTATTGTCTTTGTTTTTGCCACCTCTTCCTTTACCTTTGCTAGTTCATTTACCTTTAGTAAAGTTAGCTTGATTTGAGATACCTTCTTCTTCATCTGATTGTTGTTTGCCTTTAGCACTATTCTTCTTTTCATTGGAATACATAGCTTGACATGCACTTTTCGCACACTCACTTTTAATATCCTCCTCAAATGTTAGCATGTGTCCTAGATTTTGGTTTAAGTCTAAAGTGAAATGATCCATTGATAACATAGTTGAGAATATGAAAGGTTTCCACCTCTCATCACCTCTTAATCATGTAAGGATCTTCCTTACCGATTTGGGTTCTTCAATTTCTTTGTCAACTGCTCCTAAGCAATCTGCAATATCCTTTATCTTTGTTACATAATAAAAAATTGATTGTGAAGCTTTCTTTATGAAGGTTGTAGATTCTACCCACAGTGAGGCCTTCCTTACCTTGGTTGTATTCTGGAAATTTTCTTCCAAAGCTTTCCCTATATCATTTGTACTCTCTAGCCCTCTGATGTGTGGAAGAGATCATCATTCATAGCCATGTAGATAATGCTCCTTGATTGAGCATCCTTCTTCATCCAATGCTTAAAATTTGCAAGATCTTCCTTAGTTGCAAGACTAGGATCTTTAAATTATGACTTCTCTTCCTCTCCAAGGATATAAGCCATCAAGTCTTTTTTCATGAAGTGAGATTTCATCCTCATACACCTATTGGAGTTTGATGTCAGCAAAAACACAAGGAAGAAGAAAAAGAAGCTTGGAGCACAATACACGATACTAAATGTATTGCCAAAAGAAGGTACAAATATAAGTGACCCGTTAGGGTTATAGACATATATACAAGCTGGGTGAAAAACCTCCTATAGAGGTAAAAAAGTGCCCTCGTGGTCCTAGTGTGTTCACACGCATCACTATCAAACTATATCAACAAAGCCCCCCTCAGAGTGATGCAGTGAACAGGAAGCGGGAACTCATGTACAAGGAACTGCCAAGCTATGTTTAAAGAGGCCGATCCACAAGGAACTAAGCCCAAAGCTTTATGGAAAGCTTCAAACTTCTCTCAAGGTAGAGCCTTTGTGAAAATATCAATGTTATCTTTTGTGGGCATATATGCCGAATCCATCTCCCTAGCAAAGGACATGTCCTTGACATAATGATAATGCACCTCAATGTGCTTTGAGGGAGCATGGAACATAGGGTTCCTTGAAACTGCCAATGTGATCTAATTGTTAGTGAAGATGGTGGTGGAAAATAACTGACCAATACCCAAGTCAGCCAAAAAACATATGAGCCATGCACACTCAATACTTGCTCTAAAAGCTACCCTATATTGAGCCTCACAACTAGAAGTGGACACAATAGGCTACTTCATGCTCAACCAAGATATGCATGAGCTACCATGAATGAAGCAAAAACTACTAGTGGACATGCGAGTGTCATAGAAATCAGCCCAGTCAGATTCAAAAAAAGCATGTAAATTTAGTGATAGTGATCTCCCCTTGGGATAAAACAATCCAAATAGCCAGGTACCACTCAAGTACCAAAAGATGCACTTAACCACATGCCAATGCTTGATGCCCAGGCAATGCATAGACATGCTCATCTAAGAGACAACAAATGGAATATGAGGCCAAGTTATGCATAAGTAAATCAAGCATCCAAAATCTTGTTGATAGAGAACAACAACAAATGCATCTCCAACACCATGGAGACTCAACCCTGAACCTTCTTCCATAGGAGTGGCAATAGGTTTGAAATCTTCAAGGCTAGAATGCTGCAATAATGTGTGAGTATACTTTTTTGACATAGAGCTATTCCACCATGAACTTGCATAAATTGAATGTCCAAATAGTGATGCAAATGCCCCAAACTAAGATCTCAAAAGAGGCATGAAAATCAGCCTTAGAATCAGCAATATGCTTCTCATTAGGACCAGTGAGGAACAAGTCATCAACATAGACACCAACGATCAAAAGAACATCATTTGAACACTTAACATATAAGGTGCTCTTCGTTGGACTGTTCTCAAAACCATGTGCAATCAAGTAGGAATGTTTATTTTCATACGAATTATGTGGTGCTTGGTTCAACTCATATAATGTATTTTTCAATCTGCACACTTTATTTTCATGCCCTTTTTGCACAGAACCATGGGGCTGAAATACATATACTTCATCATGTAAGTCACCATTGTGAAATGCTGTTTTAATGTCCAACCGATGTACATTCCAACCATGATGATCTCTAAGTGCACAAATGCTATGAATGGTGGTCATTGTGCATGTTGGAGCAAAGGTCTCATCAAAACCAATGACTCTCTCTCTTGAACATAAGATTTTGTAATAAGCCTAGTCTTATACCTGTCAACTATTCCATCAAGTTGGAGTAAAATCACATAAAGACCAAACACCATTCTTCATAATAAAATCATATTCTAATTCATAGCAGCCATCCACTTCTTCAAACTTTATACTTCATCAAAAGAAATAGCCTCATTCTCATCACAAACACTAGAGGTAGACATCACATAGGAATCTAATGCATGCATGAAGTCAAATTGGAAACAAGCAAGAATGGGAAAAAAAGAAATGTAATGAACTTAAAAGTAACATGAACTTGAAAAAGAAATGATATTGTTTTTTATTTATTTTCTTTTAATTTATTATTTATTATTATTTATTTTTTAATCTATTTATTTATTATTACTATTTTTGATGGATACTCATATTTATGAATTGTCCTCGTTGTTGTCATCTTCTTCATTGTCCTCATCTAAAATGTACTCATCATTATCACCTTTCTTGAATAGCTTTATCTTTTTACCTGCACTCAAAGTTTTTAATGCAACACCATTCAATTCACCAAGAGTATACGTACCATTGTTGTTGACTTTTCATACAATGTATGGCCTAAACGACTCTTGAGTGAGTTTCTTGTGTGCATCATATTGAGAGTCAAATGTAATATCATAAATGAGCACCCAATCTCTGTTAAACTAATGTTTAAACTACTATCAAATCTGGGTTCTTGGGATGGTTAGGGGTCTGTAAAATAGAGGCTCTGTTTGTATTTTCCCAAATCTACAAATCCAACTGTATGCTACTACACCAACTTATCGCTTTGAATTAACTATCCTTTAAAATACGTATCTACTCTGCACATTACAATGTTCTTCACCGCAATATGCCTAACGCGCACGTCATCACTTTATCGAAATGTTGCTTAACTTAATACTTCATCAAACTTAATACATTACTGAACTTAATTACAGAGAGATAGAAACACTTAGAGTACACAGGATATCCACAATGTGCACTGCACTCCACTTCTGGCATTCACCCAGAACACAGTCCGACGACCTACCTTCTGTCTTATGCACGCTTCTTTTATTCATAAAAAAGTTACAACTGTTGCGCTACGCCCTTTCGGTATGCGGGCAACTTTTCAAAATTACATTCCGGCAGCTCACACTAGCACGCACGGTGGACTCGAACCCAAAAAATGGTGAATACAAAGTTCAAGATTCATCTATAATGCCTTGTATGTACATGGAGCGGGCTAACTCAAAAGTACGAGCAATCTTCTGTTTCAAAGAATCTAACATATTTCGCAAAATGTAGGGTTCAATAAGTTGCGCATCAGTTCTAACTGAACTGGCAATGACTACCTGACTTATTAAGGACTCAGCCTGAGTCTGCAAAAATGTTTCTTGTAAGTAGAAATCGTTGGCAAGAGAAGCATCGCTGCACAACTTCATTTCTGCAATGTGAGCATCAATTCTAGATAATCTGTCAGCTTGAATGCCTAATTGCTTTTCCCTGCGTTCGAGTTCTTCAGATTGAAACTGCATTGTCTTATAGAAATCTTCTCTTTCCTTTTGAATTGCTTTAGTCTCCGTCTTTAATTGGATGTTCCGGCCAATCTCTTCTTCTAGAGAACGACTTTTGTTGAAAAGCTCTTCGGTGACCTGCTTGAGTTCTCTCTCAGTGTTTATGACATTCGTAGCTAGCGTCTGAGAAGATTCTTCTAATATTCTGAGCTTATCCCTTGTATCATGAAGTTCATTGCCTAACGCAGTCATGGCATCTTGTTTTATCTACAACTTCTTGCTTCAATCCCTTATTTCTGCATCTTAACTAGCAATAATAGAATCTTTTTCTATCAATTGTTCCTGCAATCGCTAAATTTAGGTTTGTAGGGAGTGAATATCGGTTTTCGCCTCAAGGAGTTCTTCTTGGAGAGGTGCTATATCAGCTTCCAGGATGTCTACTTGAGTTTGTAGCTCCTAACAAATGGTTTGTTGTGCCGTCTACAATTGAAGGAGTAATTGCTGGGATAACTGAATTAAAAACTGGCCCATGGAGGCCAATTTGGTGAACATAACCGAGGTGGGAATAGAAGGTGTACGCTACAATGGTTGGGAAGAAAGGAGGTGTGGAGATGAAGGTGGAGAATAGTCGGGAGAAGAACGAACTTTGGGAACGGCCTCACGGATTGTGGCTGGAGGCAAGGAGGGAGAAGCAATAGCAGTGGCAAGAAGTGTGATTGGAGGGGGAAGAGGGAGAAGAGGGGCCTGAATGAGGACAATGCTTGTCTCATTTTGAAGCAAAGATGAAACAGTGGCAATTTTGGTAATTGCCTCCTCAACGCTTGGCTGTGGCTTTGTCGTGCTTGCTTGATCATCTACTAATGGTGGGGATGATGGATGACAAACAATGAGAGTGCGATCATCCACTGTATCCTTCACAATCGTATCATCTAGGTGTTGTGCTTCATCGCGCTGTGAAGTTTCAGCCACATCTTCCATGCTGACATTGGTATCTTGCTGCTTAATAGGAGAAGATTGGGCAAATGCTACCTATAATGTAGTTGTTGTATCATGGAAGACTTCAACCTCTTGAACGGTGGTGGATCCTTGCACTTGAATTTGAGATGGACTGATGCAACTGCGCTTGTGCCGGAAGAAGTCGAGAAGATCTTCATCATCATCGTCCTCGAGCATTTGTGTAGACTCCTCATGTAATAGAACTGTAGGCAAAGGAGGAGGTTGTGCGGCCTGAATTGTCAGGAGGAACGTGATGAGGTGCACCAAATGAGTCCTAGGAATTTCATTCTTGGCTAATTGCTTAATAATGGCCTGACATTCGTGGTGAATGCATCGAAAAAAGAAAGAAGTGAAGTTGACGGCTTTGCATGCAGCAGTGTCAATCATGGAGTAAAATGGGCGAGCGATGACGTAAGTGCGTTTTGGAGATTTAGGGCAGCTACTAGGAATTGAAGTACGGTGCGCTCTAGTTCAGGACGACATAAAATGGAAAACTCGTTAGACGAGTGTGTGGGGAAGAGTTCCTTCATTGTCACCATAGGAAGGAGAGGTCCATCGACTAGACCCTCCTGAGGGAGATGGAATCCCTGAGTGACTGTGCTTAGTGCAACAACGACGCGGGGGTTCAAACATGCTAGCGGCCAGCATTGTTCTATAGCAGGCGTAGTAGCTATGGCAGACATTGTCTGAGCAACGAATGGATGACACTCCACTGAATGCCAAGGCAATTCAATGAAGGCCAAGAGACCTCAAGCACGCAAGAACTCGCTCACGTCCGAAGCGAGACTAGCACTGAAGGTAACTAGGTTCACTAGAGCTTCCATGGCACAATCAGAACACACAAGAACATAGGTAGTACAGGGGTAGCAAGCACACAAGGACGCAATAGCGATTAACAACATGAAGAACAGGATTAAGTAGAAACACTAGAAGAATCATACGAAAAGAAACCTAATCATCACGCAATGTTGGAAATATACAGATATAATGGCGGCATGCACGCATTAACAGAATCGGAGACACAGAAGGCGGCTACTAATCATGGTTAGGTAAGAAAACTGACATAAAGGAAAGGATTGTCGAGTCAGAACAGTGGGGAAAAATGAGCGAAAAGTAAAAATACCGATCACGCATCATGAGGATGAAGGCGGTGGATAATAGGGACAAAGCTTCAATCCATTGATCGCCTTAGGAAGAAGGGTACCAGTTAAGGTGGATAACCAAAAAGTTGTTGGTCCCACTTGTTCAACAATGCGGTAGGGACCAAACCAGTGCAATTTAAACTTTTTGGTAGATTGGTTTGATTAGCATTATAAAAGAGCACTAATTGGTTGATGGTAGACTAGGGGGTTTTAACGAAACAATCGTGGGTTCGTGCTTGTCAGAGTTGAACTTCCTACAGCACTAGAAAACTCTCAAGATGTTGTTCATCTAGAGACCATAAAACATCCAATCGGAAAGGGAATGATTCTTCCAGTAGTAATTTCTGCTCTAATGCCACTCGCAAACTAGGAACCACTAGTTCCATAGGAGCAATCACCCTCCAAACCATATGCCAACTTGAAGGGAGTTGTTTTGGTCAACACTTTATATGTTGTACCGTAAGCCCATAATACGGCAGGTAGGAATTGGTCCCATCTCAGTCACAATCTCCAAAGGTAAACCATAGCATGGAAAAATATCTTTCATCGAACATTTAGCGACTGCAGCAGCTGTGGCTGACCATAGAGCCCAAGCTTCTGCCCACCGAGTCGCATAATCCATGCACGTAAGAATATATCTATTACTAGTAAGTGTAGCAGGAGGTCCGATAAAATCCAAGCCCCATTTTTGAAAGGGTTCGAGAGGCAAAACTGGTTGGAGCGGAAAGTAATGTCTGTATAAATGTTGACCCGAATGTTGACACTCATCACACTATCACACATATTTAGTCACATCACGGTACATAGTAGGCCACCATAAGCCACTCTGTAGAATCTTCCGGTGGGTCAGGTCCACCGCAAAATGACCTCCAGTAGGGGCTAAATGAACATTGTGATTACTGAAGCAATTTCGTGTGGTGGTACACATCTTAGTAGCACTCCCGAGTGATCCATGTAATATAATTGCCCTTCAATTAGCCGGAAACGTCGACTATACATGGCCAGTTTCCATCGAGCAACATGAGAGGTCATGCCGGGAGGACATCCACTTGTCAAGAAAAGCATCAAAGTGTCATAATAGGAGGATTTTATCGACAATTTTGGTTGATCATCATGTACGGTCTCCGTTGCATAGATAGCAGGTATAGTATAATCAACTCCTTCTGGAAGTTCACCATAATCCAAGCGAGATAGAAAATCAGTAAGGGCATGTGTGGACCCTGGTCGATGTACTACTGAATAATAAAATTCTTGGAGAAACAATACCCATCTTGCTAGCCTTCCTCCCAAATGCTGTTGGTGAACAAGGTACACCAAGGCTGCATGATCGACATGGAAGGTGAAGTGGCATCCCAGTAAATAATGCCGGAATTTCTTCACCAAATACACTTATTTGAGACATTCACATTTGGTGACTGAATAATTGGGCTCTGCCAGAGCTAATCTACGACTCACATAATACACTGGAGGGAACCATTTTTCCATTTGCTGCATCAGCACACTACCAATTGCAATGTCAGACGCATCCACAAAGACATGAAATGGTAGTTCCCAATTTGGCACTTGTAAAATAGGTGCCTGCATTAACAAGGATTTCAACCGATCGAACGAGAGCTGACATGCTTCAATCCATTCAAACTAACAAGGAGTACTTATTATTAGTCGATTGAGTGGCGTGGCCAGATGAGCAAGCCACCACAAATGTCGTTCGTGCCATCGGATGTCCCAAGAAATGCATCACTTCTTTGGGTGTCTTGGGAGTAGGTGCCTCCAATACTGCCTTCACCTTATCTGGATCAACTTGAATCCCCTGTTTTGAGATAATGTGCCCTAGCAACTTGCCGCAAGATACCAAGAATACAAATTTATTTGGGTTTAAGCATAAACGGAATTCTCGACATTTTAAAAAGCAGCATCATAAATGATACATATGCGTCGAAATATCACTGGATATGGAGAAGTCATCCAAGTAAACTCGCATGAATGTGGTTAAATAAGGGGAGAAAACTTCCTGCATACAGCACTAAAAACGTACTTGGGGCATTTCGCAGACCAAAGCACATCAGTGTACATGCATAAACACCCCAATTTGTTATAAATGTTGTCTTTGGAATGTCCTGCTCCGCCATTTGTACTTGGTTATAACCACTATATCCATCCAAAAAGGAGTACGTCTCACGACCTACCACATCATCTAACATTGTGTCCAAAACCGGCAGAGGGAATGGATCAGGTAATGTTGCTGCATTTAATTTCCGATAGTTCACATATATCCGTAACTGCTTATTCTTCTTAGGGACTATGACAATGAGGGAAATCCACTCCGCATGCTCAATAGGTATGTAACTCAGTGATGAGTAGCACCTCCTTTAATGTCAATCCGGGAAGACATGAGGATGGTATGAAGACCTCGAGAAAGTGAAGGCACAAATGTGTGAGTGAGAAGCACACTAACATGCACACACATACACACACACGCGCACACACGGCAAGAACAAAGAGAGTAAGACAATGGAATCACTTCTATTGCAACAAAGTTCTCATACAAGCTCAAAACTACAAGAAGCTCTCCCCAAAAATGAGCTCTCTAGCTCTATTTATAGTTTTTGCCTAGCTTTGGCCCTGTCCAGACCTAGTGTCCGGCCTAGTTAAAAATTAGGTTCCAGGGTTTATTTGAGGGCTCAAACGAGATCTAAAAAATATGAAAATTGGCAGGCAACTACTTCTAAGGCTCCTCAAGCTCGAGGACTCCTCGGCTTGTACAAAATGGAGCTACAAGAAGGTGAAAATGGTATTTACAGGGGTTTTTAGTGATGAGAATCACTTTAAAATGATGTAAGGGTTTTGAAAAAAATGAAGGGTTGCCTTAGTGCTAGATCTGCATGTGTGTCCGTACTTGCTTCTTCCCGTATACTGTCAACACTCTCCCCCCCCTAGGGTCTGTCGCCTCTGACAGACCTCTGCTCCACTGTTTGATCGATGTACTTCTGCAGGAGGTCGGTTGCCAATTCTTGTTCTTTTATACGTAGTCCCCGGACCAAATCGCTCTGGAGGGCATCCCAATTCACGGCTCCAGGCATGTTAGGTTGTGGCATAGTGTAGAGCTTTGAATGCATTGTTTGCTCGCACGCAAATAGTTGCAGCAGGTGGGTTGGTCGTGGTGCAAATACCTCTGAATGTGCTTCCCAAAATCCCGTGGTGAACATGTCGTCGAAGGTTTGCTTATAGCAGGCAGGGAGATATCTGATGCGTGCGTGCCATGCATAAGCAACTCGTATGCTTGGGGTTGTGCTCATATCATACAGGAGGTCATAATTGCCATTGATGAAGCCAGGAATCGGAGGCTGAATGTTACATACGTTGCGGAAGGTTTTGAGCACAACCTGCATCATATCAAATATCTTGAGTAGCATCTGTGCAGCTACATCTGGCATGGAGTGGAGGCATGGAAGCCAATATCGAATGGTAGCCATCATGTACGCTGTTGTAGGTGGGCCTGTCGATGATGCGATTTTGGGGTAGTTCAGCCACTGTTTGCAATTCACATTGTTCTGAACCTTGATGGTGAATGCTTTCCAGGAGCGTCTTCTTTGTACCGGTCCAAAGCATAGGTTATATTTCAGATGCATGGGAGCATGATCCCATGTTCGTAACATTTCCGGATAGGTCTCCAGTAACTTTTGCCTCCATATGGGCTGGAATATGGCCCCTTTTTTGGCTGCTTCTGGGATGTCCTCGGGTTCGAACTGTGTTGCGAAAGAGGGATACTTGTTGGTTATGCGTTTGATCTCAGCATTGTAGTCCGCCAACAATACAAAATAAGGTTTATATTGTAACTCTGAGCTAGTTATCAACCGCCTAGGAGCCAAGTTCGAGAAATATTCAGACTTGAGTATGGTCTCCTCTATGGTTTTCATGGCTAGCATCTGGGTTGCAACCCGCTCTTCGTGAGTGTGGCCCATCTCCTCTACGTGCTTCATCCATGCTGACGGGGGTTCCTCATATGTATCCTGTCCCTCTTCAGTGATCCTGCCACCTGGAAGAGGTTGAGGCTCATAATTGTCTTCAAATGTCTCCTCCACTGGAATGACTACTGTTTCTTCTTCTATGGTTTGATCAGGTGGAGAGGGAGGTCGTTCATACTGTAACAACTTAATTTTTAGTTCTGCAACCTGTTGTCGTAGCTCAAGTACCTCACCGTTGGTTGAAGGTTCAGGTTCTGGCGAAGTGGCGGCCTCGACCGTCTCTTTAGGTGTGGGTGGGTGTGTTGTCGGTACTTTGGATTCTTGTAGTTCCTTTATCTGGTCTGCCAACTGATCATGGGCCTCCAAGAGCGTCGCATAACCTTCTAAAACCTGTTGAATATGCTCTGAGGGGACAGCCTGGAATTTTGTAGGGTCTATAGGTGCTCCCGGGGTGTTTTCCATGGCCGCTTCTAGGTTCTCCTGGTTTTTTTGTTGTAGCCTTCTGTTCTCTTCTTGAGGCGCTGCTAGATGGCGACGTAGTAGAGCCATGTTGCGTTGAAGTCTCGCATTGCGGCCCATTTGTTCTCTGAGTTGTTCCTCCATAGCTTTGCCTGTCTCTGCATACTTAGCTTCGAGTTCTGTCTTCGATTGTTGGAGGTCAGTCACCTGGTGTTGTAGTGCTGTATTACCTAGTTCCAAGGCATCGACTTGTGCCTGGAGTTGAGGCGAGAGATTGCACAGCTCTGTGTTATTTTCTTCTAATATCTTATACTCTTGCTTAAGCTGAGTGGCCGCTTCAACCATGGTGTCTAGTGCACTACTAAATGATGTGGATGCATGGGTAGAGGTGGAACATGCAAAGGGTCGGGAAATGGGGAAGGGAAAAGTGGATGATGTGCCTATGAGTGAAGTGAGATGTGATGATGGTGGAACAGTCGTGGCGGTGGGTGCTCCTGTGGATGGTGAAATATCCATGGGATCGGATGTGATAGTGTGTGAAGTGTTAATTGTGAATACGGGAACGGTAGGTGGTGTGTTAGTGGTGGCAGTGAATGTGGGGGAGTGGGGTTGGGGAAGGGATTTTTTATTATAATTCTCAACTTGTTGGAGTATATTTACAAGGTTTGTCCAGAACAATGGTTGGGTGATTTGGGTTGATTCTAAGGGGGTTAACAGGGGTACAGTGGGTAGGGGTTGGGAGGAAGGAACTGTGTGGGTGAATGGAAAAGGTTGGGATAAGGTTTGGCTAGTGGCAAGTGGTTGTCCCAGGGCGGGGAGATAAGAGGGGTGACCTATTATGGTTTGATCGGTGGCAGGATGACCTGTGTGGGGTTCAAAAATTTGGGCAGAAGTGATGGCTGTGGGTAAAGGGAAGGCTGTAGAAAAGGAGGTGTGTACGTTGGTTTCACCATGGGTGGATATCGGTTGTTCAGAAAGACTCGTGGAAAAGGGTTCTGAAGGCTGGCTGGGAGGTGATGGCGGAGTGGTGAATGTCTATTTACATCTGGTTTGTCGATGGGACTAGGGCTAACCATCTGAACATCTTCTGTCATTGGAGTAGGCAATACGGTAGATACCTCCATTTGAATCATCTTTCCCCGCCGTGGCCTTGTATCTATCCTTCTTTGATCATAAGTAGGGTTCGCCTGATAGACCAATGTTCTCATGGCTTCCCCGATGCCACAGGTGTCCGCCAAAAGGTTCAACGATTCTACAAAATGTGGGTCGATGTTCTCCGATTGCAACATGTGGTTTACTAGGGCTCGATTCGCTTCTTCTGACATCTTGTGTCTCCTCTGCACCTGCTTGATTGTCCGGTATAGTCTTTTGAGTTGTGCGGTATAGGCAGGGGCTTCCTCTTCACTGTCTTCTGGTTCATTTCTTTGTGCACCTTCCTGAACTTGTGTGTTTGGTTCATGAGGATGTTGTGCCACCTCTTCCCCATGTACTCTGCTTGTCTCGCCCCGTGGCTGTTCTCTTTGGACTGATGCTTCCGGATCAACATTGTCAGGGGAACCTTCACTGTCTGATAGGTGGACCATCTACAGGAATCTTTCAAAATCAAAGTTTGGATCCTCTGTGAAGGTGGCCATAGATGCAAACTCTGCATCGGTAGGTAGTGGAGGGGCGGATGGAGCGGGTTGTACCACATCCCCAGCTTGAACTCCTTGAAGATGGATCGTGAAAGGTGCGACCTGAGCTTCTGGTCTGGGGGAAGCTTCGGTTGTGGCTTCGTGAGGGGTCATTACCTGTGAGAGCGATCCACGCATTCGCTTTGCAGGCTGGCTCCCTGACTTCCGTCCTTTGAACAACTCCAATTGTGCATATTTTAGGGCTCTGGCAACCGGCACATCATATGCAAGACATCGATAGATAATTCTTGTAAGCGCACAACAGCCATGTAAAGTAGGCTTCCTCACGCCCTGCTTGCGTGCTTCATACACTTGATCCAAGATCCATACAGGCATCTTAATGGGCAAGCTTCAAGTCTCTGCTAGATATAGCCCATACCATATTTTCTTGTGAGGTTGGGTGAAACGGTCCTGAGCTGGAAATGCAAAGTGTTGGAGGCACATCCGCAATGGTATGGCGATGTTGGGGGTGAGGGCGCACATTTCTTTTAGCTTCTTGATTATGTTGCTTTTGATCGACTCAGGTATCAAGGGGTCGCGGTCAGAAGGTACATGCGTGCCATACATCTGAAGTGCTTCCCTGATTAAAGTAACATTCAATTCAAACTTCCTCATTTCCTCCAGATTTGACAAGGAGTGCACCCAGAATGTGCCTGAATGATCTTTATCACCTGTCGGCTTCAGTGTGGCAATTAGGTAGTAGCACCTGAGGAAATCGGGTTTAGGCAGATCTGCACTAAAATAAGTTTGTAGTCTTGCTTTTTGCCAGATATCTTGAAGTGGAGCTGCATTCTATAAGGTTTCGAATTCTCTTGAAAAGAACTGGAAGGTCCACCACACTCCTCCACACTCCATCTTGGACTCCCATATATGATCTGCGTCTCCCAAGTCTCCTGGCATTTCATTGAACCAATGAGAGTGCCCTTTTACTCTTTCGGTTAGGCCATTTGGTGGATCAGGAATAGGAATTCTCCGCACATTCACGAACTCTTCAGGCCGAGCTGTTGGTGGGGCCTCCACCGGCATGGCATCCCAATTGATTTGAGCACCAGAGCCTGCCTGAGAGCTTGTGCCTGCAACTGCTGCCATGGGAATCGGGTGCTTATCTGCTAGAAGAAGAAAGGCACATTAGTGTTGCATAGGAAATAGGATGTAATGGTGTTCCCTTCACAATACTAACATGACAATCCCGAAGGTTAGTGGTCAGAGATGAAGTGCTTGTGATAGGTGTGAGTGGTGATTAGAGGTCAGTATCATCCTAGATGCCTACTTTGGTTATGCAGTGGACTCGGAATGCACCTATGTCAGAGTGGATGGATTTACAAAAATTGGGTCAGGGGGTTTGATACATGGTTTAGGTCTCCAAACTTTGATAGGGGATTCGTAGTTCTTAGAGCTAAAGACAGGCAACGGTTTATGAACTAGGTCGTGATGGATTTGGGACCTTTTGGGTACCCATTTCCAGACATTCCTCGATGTGACTGAGTGTGGGTCAGAGTGGTTTTTAGGTAGAGTTCCTGCGTTGTTAGTCGAGCGGACTTGAGAGTGTTGAATTATGCCAGTAACTAGAGTTGGAGCTATTTGGGCTCGTAAACAGGCCTTGGGCACCCATATGTGTCTAGCATTGGGGTTAGCCTTCCTTGACCGCTTAGGGACCTAAATAGATGTGGTGGGCCTAGGAGGTTTCCTAGGGTACTCCTTCACTTGTGTCCGTGATGGTGTGGCTTGTTTGTTGTCTCCTCGGGAGTCTGCTATTAGAGTGGTGGGTTTTCCATCCTTGCGTATCCAGATCTGCTTCGCGCCACGAGGTGCTCCGTGTTGCACGGGTTGGCGCTCCTGCCTCTTGATCAGCGGCCTCCTTCGTGTTGAGTGATGTTCGGTCTACCCGTTTAGAATCTTCTTTGGATCAGGTAGGAACTCCTTATTGGCTCCTGTACCTTCAGTAAGATTGACAATCCTCTGCACCATAGAAGTTTGGACAAGAACAACATTGTTATCTTCATGTGGATTCCTGGAGGGACCAGGAGTTGGTGCTTGTTCTATTGGTTTGAGTGCTTGATTTTCTAATTCAATCGTCAGACGGCTTTGGCCTACCCAAGCCTGAAGAAGTCCACTTCTTAGGTTAAGGTTGACTGCGTGATCATAGATCCAGTCTTGGCCTAAGACAAGAGGTTCGGTCAGATCCTCGTCTTCACACACTAGCACTTTTGCTGGCATGAGGACCTCTTGTATGTAGAGGGGAAGATCCACCTCTCCCATGCAAGGGGTTTCAACACCTCCTAATCCTATCAGATATGCTTCTAGGGGTTTTACCTCCAATTGCAGCTGCTGGCAATAAGAAAGCCGAACTGCACTTGTGGCTGCTCCTGAATCAATTAAAGCTCTCATGCTTGTTGTGCTGTCTCTTTGTCCTATTTCTAGGGTCACAAAAGGTCGTCGATCCACTATCTTATGGGTACGTTCACCTGAAGCCTCACACATGGCCATGTGATAGCCTGGGGACTCTTGAGTGTCAGTCATAGGCTGATCCCTCCCTTGTCTCCTCAACTTCATTCGTCTGATACGCTCTAAGGCCTCTGCCTGTGCTTCTTCTCGAATTCGTTTTTCCTCCTCTTTACGTTGCTTAGCCGTATTGAGTCGACTTAGCATTTCCTCCGTGAGGGGTTCCTGATACAGCTTGACTCTGCATCCGCTAATATAGTTTGGGAGAACATCACCCTCTAAAGTGGCTAGTTGTACTGCTCCACTCGTGGAGATCCTATTGATGATCATAGGTCCGTAACCTCTCTTTTCTAGCTTCCTTGCGTGTTGTTTCAATGTGTAGACTAAAACTAGATCTCCTGCTTTCAAGCCCTTATCCTTCACATGGGCGTCAAAGTATGCCTTCTGTCTCTTCTTAGCTGCATATATCCCTGCAGCTGCTCTCAGTCTTGTTTCTCCTAATCGTTCAAGGTCAAAAAGTCTAGAGGAGAGTTCATGACCCGTCCATTCGTGCTCTTGTGCTACTTTCAATGTAGGTATTAAGAAGTCCAACGGTAGCACTGCGTTTTGGCCAAATACCATCTGAAAGGGGGTGGCTTGGAGTACCGTTTTGTAGGCGACTCCGTATGCCCAAACAGCATGGTGTAGCTGTTTGTCCCAATCAGAGCGTTTATTGTTCACTAATTTTGTCAATACATTGCATAGGATCTTATTGGTGCTTTCGGCTTGCCCATTGGCTTGAGGGTGATAGGGGGCAGACTTCTTATGCACTACCAAGAATTCTTGGAGCAGATTTTCAATAACTTCATTCAAGAAGTGAGTGCCTCTATCACTAACTAGCTCTATGGGTAGCCCGTATCTTGTGAATACATTCTCAAACAAGAATTTAGCAGTTGTCTGAGCGTCGTTCTTCGTTGTGGCTTTTACCTCTACCCACTTGGTTAGATAATCCGTGGCAACGATGATATACTCAGCATGGGAACCCTTAGCTGGGGGATTGATAGGACCTACAAAGTCTATTCCCCACTTAGAGAATGCACGTCCACCCATCATGGGCTTCAGGGGCATCTCATCTTTGCGTATAGGATACTGGGTTCGCTGACAAATCTCACACCTCTTCACATAGGTATGTGCATCCATGTGAAGGGTGGGCCACCAAAATCCTGCAAATAATATTGCCTTGATCACCCGATCTGGTCCAAAGTGTCCTCCTACTACACCTTGGTGAGCAGTTTCCAAAATCTTTAGATATTCACTCTCATGAACACAAAGTCTCAGGTAACCATCCTTACCACGCTTGTAGAGATTATCACCAATGAGTGAGTACTCTAGGGCTTCTTGTTCTAGACTTCTTTTCCTAACCAAAGTCATGTCTGGAGGGAATGTTTTCGTCCTCAGGAAGGATACTAGTGGTTCACTCCAATCTGACACTATGGACACTTGATAAAGAGTGGCATGTTCCACAGGTGGTTTAGTGCAACAGATTGGGCATTCCTTGCACAACTTTTGGACATCAGCTTCCATAGTTGGCCAATGCACTCCTAGTCTCCTCAGGGTCTGTAGGGTTCGTTGTTTTGAGTAGTGTTGCTCTAATGCACCTACATGTGCCAATTGCAACCACTTAGCGTACTCATCTTCTTCCACACAACAGGCCAAGATCCCTTGATCTGTGTGCTTGTACATACTTCTTGCCATGATGTGGTACTTTTGGGCTTTTACTACCTCTCTATCCTGCGTGTTTATTACTGGGTGGTTAGGCCCGTATGTCAATACTGGTACCACTGGCTTAGCCCACTGCGGTACCACTTCCAAATTAAACAAGTAAGCATCAGGAAGGTCATCTGACACTCCTTGTGGGGCTTCTCCTGATGTGAGCCTTGAGAGATGATCTGCTCTTAGGTGAGTTCTGCCTTTTCTCACTACTACCTCAAAGTCATACTCCATTAGTAAGAGAAACCATCTTACTAATCTGCCTGTATTACATGGCTTGTTTACCAGGTACAGTAGAGCTTGGTGATGAGTAAAAAATTTGAACTTATTTGCAAACAAATAGTGTCTAAATTTCTTAACTGCATATACCATGCCTAAGCCTTCTCTCTCAGTAGTGGTATAATTTCGTTCAGCTGCATTCAATTGTCGACTAGCATAGGCAATTGGAAGATCCATATTACCTTCACCAGTAGGTTGTGCAAGTACACATCCAATGGCATAATTGGATGCATCCACATGAACATGGAAAGGCTTATTCCAATCCGGTGTGGTTAAGATTGGTGCTGAACATAATCGCCGTTTAAGCTCATTGAAGGAATTCTCACATTCCTCAGTCCACTCAAAGTTTGTCAGAAGTCCGTACAGGGGCTTTGCAATGATGGCATACATGTGGATGAACCGACGGTAGTAACCACAATGTCCCATGAAAGCCTGTACTTCCTTGACGTTCTTTGGCCTAGGTAGGTCTGCGATGGCTCTCACTTTCTCTTCGTCAGTGGATATGCCGTTCTTAGACACTATGTGCCCTAGAATTTTGCCTTGCCTGACCATGAAAACACACTTTTCTGGGTTCAGGCAGACTTGATATTCTCTGCATTTATCAAAGATCTGTCTGAGTTCGGGTATATGGGTCTGTCTAATGTTGGAATGAGCGCAAAGATCATCAACATAGACTTCCAAATTCTTCCTCAAGAACTCTTTAAACACGTGACACATTAATCTTTGAAAGGTAGCCGGTGCATTGGTAAGCCCGAATGGCATTACTCGAAAGGCAAATATGCCCCACTCCGTGGCAAAAGCCGTCTTATGTTGATCCTCTGGAGCAATGGCTACTTGATCGTAGCCCGAAAACCCATCTAGGAAGCTGTGCACTTCCTTGCCTGCTACCCTTTCTAATAGATGCTCAGTGATAGGAAGCGGATAACTGTCTCTAATCGTGGCGGCATAAACTTTTTAAAGGTTAATACACACACGCAACTTTCCATTTTTCTTGGGCACCGCTACAATGGGGGATACCCACTCAGTGTGCTCAATTTCATAGATGAATCCGGCTTCAACCAGTCGATCTATCTCCTCTTTGATTTTAGCAGCATAGTTATCGTTGTATGTGTAGGGCTTCTGTTTCGAGGGTCTGGCGTCTGAGGTCATGGGGATTGTATGTGAACATATATCAGGGTCTACCCCTTTCAAGTCCTTATAACTCCAAGCAAATACATCTCGGTATTCTCTTAGCAAGGCTATCAGCTCTTGTTCTTCCTCTTCTATCAGGTCATGACCTATGTATGTGCATCTTTCTTCTCCTTCCTTGATGGCGACAACTATTTTCTTGGTAGTTTCCTTGCTATCATAGGCTTCTCCTGCTTGTGCCTCACGTTTAGGCATTCTTATCATGACCCTCCTATCGTCTATCTCATATTTTTTAAAGTTTTCAGGGACCTCAAACAAGGATTCTTCTGCCTCCCGAGTGACTTCCTTCTTCTTTCTTTTCTTTCCTCCGCTTTTAGAAGCTACTTGTGTGGATAACCTCACCTCATTTGTAAGCTCTCCGTGCCTCTGGGGTTGAAATTCTACTTCATAGAAGTATTCTTCATCTGATGCAAAAGGTGGGTCCATAATGATTGACTCTAGATCGGAGTCACTTGCATTCTCAAATGCATCAGGGCTAGGTTCGCATTCTTCTAAAACTGCCTCTCCCATGATTGGCTCTATGGAGAAGACTGAAATGTCATAGCCATCCTCATCACAGTGAGGTGTCCATTGTTCCTCATTGATGGCTACATCCATTGTTGCTAGGATTTCTGCCCAGCCGTGGGGTTCAAATTCTTCGTCAGGAAAGACTACAGGTGCATAGGCTGGGTCTTGAATGGGTCTATGTGTTTCGTTTGCACCTATTTCTCTGGCCTTTTCTCTCTTCTCTTCCTCTACTGCTACTTTGCACATCCATAAGTGGGTGTCTTCATGCATCCATGAGGATCCTGACCCTATGGAATGCACCGATTCAGTATCATCTTTGGCTCTATGGATGGGATTCCATTGGATAGGACGTACATCTCTATGAGAGTAATCCTTGAGATTGACTTTGGTTGTAACACCTAAGTGCTGCAGGTACAAAGAATTGGTTCCCCAATCCTGTACCACTTGTAACTGTCGCATAAAAGGTCGTCCCAAGATCATTTCATAGGCATGGTTCTTGCTAAAATCACATATGGCAAAGGTATGCTCGAACTCGACACCACAGGTGGTGAGAGTTATTCCTTCTAGCAATCCTAAGGGCCTCTCAATATGACCATCGGCCATCTGCAATTTCATTCTCGTTGGCCTGAGTGTTGGCTTGCCCCAACGCTTCCATAGGGAAGTGGTGGCAATTGCAACTCCTGCACCTGAGTCCAAAATTGCCTTGGTGGTGTACTCCTGGTAGGTAATGGGAAGATAGGTGTTCCCTTCTTCACCTTCACACATATCTCCTATCTTATCCAAGGGTATCTCTGGCACCGTCCTATGTGATCCTACCTGGGAACGAGGTTTTGCTATCTCGGGCACTTGATTGGCTACATGTTTCCACACTTCTGGTCTAACCTTAAGCAGCTCTTCCAAAGTGAGATTGCACTGCACTTTGGTGTTCTTCACTACCTCTGTGTTCCTAGGTATGAGTGAATCTTCGTTTCTTACCATGACTGTAGGTGCTCTCATACAGGTGGACTTTGCTTCCCATGGTCTTATGAAATGGGGTAGTTCTTGTAAAGAATTAGACTCGAAGTCTAATCTTTCTTGAGATTGGGCACTCTCTTGCTCTCCATAAATGGAAGGAAGGTCTTGTGGGAATTGATCGTGTGTGTCATCCACCAGTTCAATGGGAGGAGGAACTTCACTCTCTTTAGCCATTTCTCTTCTTGAATCTCTCGCAAGAATTCTAGTGTGTATTGATTCATAGAAGAAGAGGTGTCTGGCTCCGTAGAGTTAGGCACGTAGGCCTCAGGCACATAGGCTTTCTGGGTAGGAAGACCTGCTCTTTCACTAGCCTTGTCATGGTGTTGAGGGGCGAGTCCCTTTTGTGATTGTGCCATTAGATTCTCTATTCTTTCTAGGGAGGGGGGGTTGTCTGGCTCAGTGGAATTGGGCACATAAGCTTTCGGTGGGGGATGGGTCATGTTTTTGCTTGCTTTATTTCTTTCTTGATTTTTTTCTTCCTTGGAAGATCTTGCAATTATGCCCTCTAACTTCTCTAGAAGTCCATCCAAGTGTAATTGTGTCTTGGCTGAGCCCGAGTAATTGAAAAGGCGACTGGCTTCAAACATAGTCTGAGCCAATGCGACCATTTTCGCGCAAAGCTTGGTTCTTTCTATCTCCAGGTCAGCTCTAGGGTAGCACTTGTCATGATCCGTTACATTTGGCCCTTCTTGGATTCTGGCCTGATATGCTTTAAGTATCATGTCTATGTCTTCAGGAGTGGGATCAGCTAATACTGATCCTACTCGGGGTGGTGGGTGGGTTACGTGGGGTGTATTAGAGGGTGAAGGGATGGAGGGTGATGGGGATGGTAGCGGTGGGAATGTGTGAGAGTGCGGTTGAGATGTGATCTCTATGATTTTTGCTTTGGTTTCTCTCAAGCTTTCTTCAAGTTCACTCATCTTTTTTGCCCATTGCCTTTTCATTCTTTCACGACTATCCTTCCAGGCTCTAGTCCTCTTTTTGGTTATGCTCTCTGTTTCACTCACCTCGGGGCTCTTTTCCTGACCAACACCTTGGTTTTGTTGTAGTGCTTGGGCTCTTGTGATCACTTGCACAGGTGCAGTGGAAGTCACACTCCCTGTGGAGTCTACAACTAACCCAACAACATTGATAGGAGTGATTTTAGGCATGTTATTAGGGTTCTTTGGGCAATCTCGTAGGAGATGCTCCTTTTCGCAGTCTTGACAGAAACCCTGAATTGTTACTGGTTGAGGTTGTGTAGGGACAGGCAGTGGACAATCACGTATAAGGTGATCTCCCTGACATCTGAAGCATGGTCCTCTAGGAAATGGGGGTCTTACCTGCCTAGGTTGAGGTCTAGAGTTGGGGTTTGTGTACATGACATTAGCATACTCAGGTTCCCCACTATTTTCACTTGGGTCCTCATAATAGTATGACTCGTTATGCTCGGGTGACTGCATGTAATAAGCCTATGGGCTATCAATATGTGTGGAGTCAAAACTATGGTCACTTGGATCACTGTCTGATAGCAATGGGGTGATTGGGACTATGGCTCTGTTCGGATTTTCTTCAGCAGATGCATATTTCACTGGGATCACATTGGTTGGGGCAGGGGGTTGCTGTACTAGGACTGGTTGAGGTCTCTGCTGCCCTTGATAAGGTGGCTGATAAGTTTGCTGTGGTCGGTTGTATTGTTGTGGTGGGTACTGATTCTGGTATCTACCCTGTTGTGGATATGGCTGAGGGTAATTTTGCCTAACAGTTTGTTTGTTATATGGGCAGTCTTGTGTAGTGTGGTTGGTGTACCTGCACTCTATGGTGCAGTACTGGCTACTAGGATTCGCCTGGGGTTGGGCCATAATGGGACACACATTTGCCATATGGTCACCGCCACAAGTGTAACACCGCTTAACTGGGGCAAATCTCGGAATTTGTTTGCTAGAGACTCCTAGTTTTTGAGCTACCTTCTCTGCAAGTTCCTCAATGGATGTGGATTGACCAGATGTGAGGCTACTAGAGCTATCAAAATCCTTATAGATTTTTGATAGTTCTAATTCCTCACCTAGATTGTCCTCATGTCTATGCACATGCGCACGCACTCTTCTATCGTTTTGGGGTCCTTCAGATACACATATGGCCTGAGCTTGGTGCTCAACAATCCATCTAAGAACAAGGCCACTTGTTTGGCTGGTGTGGGTAACTCCGGCATCGGGCATCTCTCCAGGTACTGCCTAAATCTTCTTCCAGCGAGTCTGACCGTCTCTTGAGGTGTTTGTTTGAAGCTATGAATTAGTGAGGAAGTGTTGTGCCTGATCCCACTCTTAGAAAACTCAATGATAAATGCCTCTAAGAGCTGGTCTATGTTTTTGAAATGCCTCTCGTTCAGTGGTTGAAACCACGTAAGGGTAGTGTTCCTAAGGGTTAGACCAAAAGCATTATATTGTGTGAATAGGTCCTCTACCTGTTCAGCTTTCAATACTTGCCGAAATTCTGCCACATGGTCATAAGGGTTTCCAGTGCCATCGAAGTAATTCTTCATGGACTTCACCAGTTGAGTTGGTCGCAGGGTCCTAGTGTGTTCTCTCGGCCTTGGCAAAGGAAAATCGTCAGCATTCCTTTGATTCCATGGGGTTCTATGTCTCTCAGGTTCCACTCTATTCCTTTCCGTTCTCGTTCTTTCTCTTCCCAGGGAGTTGGAAAAACTTACCTCAGGTTTGTCTCTACTTCTATCTCTTTGAGCTCCATGAGCTTGGGAGGTCCCAGCTCCTTGGTGACCAAAGGAAACATTAGACCTTGGTTGGGGAAAAACAAGTTCACCCTTCCATGTGTAGGCATGTCTGCCATGCTTAGTGACCATGAAGATTCTCTCTGATGCATTGTCTAGGTAGGTTACTTGGCCTGGGCTATCAGGGTCTTTAAACTCATAGATTGTGAGGGCACTCATTTCCTGAGGTTGAGCAGATTTATATCTCCAAAAAGCCTCATCGGTTTCTCGGTTTAAAAGCAGATCTATGCTTTTATTATCCTGTGGAATCCACTCTGGAGTCATGATTCTGGTCAAGACAGATTTACCCCGGGGAGTTCTCGGCTCTTTCTCTAAATTTCCTTGTTCTATATCACCCATGTCGGTCTCTGCAATCACATTTCCAAACTCGTCTGTTCTATCAAGAAGAGTGGTGACTACATAAATAGTCCCCTCTTTATCTAGGTATGCTCCATTCTCAAACTTGACTACCAGGTGGTCTAATCCATGGGGTTGATCGGGGTTCTTAATCTCGACCACCGATCTTCTCAGGCCATCTTCATAGATGCGAGCACCTAGACGATTAGTCCTGATGTATTCCACTTGAGTCTTGTATGGTCCTTCTCGCTTTTCTAGATAAGCCAACCCTGAACTACCTACTGGTCTCTCCATGTGATATGACATCTCAGAATCACTTGTTTCTGATCTGGGAGTGTATGGGTAATCACTCAAGTGTTGGGCCCAAGACCTGGCAGTGTGATTGACACTAGCTTCAGAAGATCTGAGGCTTTGTCTATCTCGGCCTAAGTGTCTGCCTGATCTAAGGTTCATATGCCTGATTTATCTACCCCCTTGGACCCAAGCACACTCTCGTTGCAGGTTAATTTGCACCAATCACTTTGTTCTTTTGAGTTGAATATTATGTTTATGATCTTGTCTGAAATCGCGTCGTCAGGAGTACTTAAGTGAATTTCGCACTTGATAAGTGATCGACTCCAATTTACCCTTTGTCCCTTAGGGTTTTCGCACTTAAGACCTATTTAATTCTTGCACTTGGTTGATTAATTCTCTTGGACTTGATTCGTGCCTAACGTTGTCTTAATTAATTACCATACCTAAGTTGTACTTAGCCTAGGCTAGGAATTGACAAAGGAGGGTTGAGAGATCTTCCAACCTCAATTAGCTGGTTGACCAGACTGCTACACAGGCCCAGGAAGCCTTCTCCCAAGCTTGGTACTCACCCTTGCTAGCTTGCTTTGGATTGCCTTGAGTGCACACAATGTTCCTGCAAAAGCTCACCAGTCAGTATAGCTCTATTACCACAAGTATTTGAAAGACACACATCAATATTTTCAGTCCCCCTGGAGTAACTCACTGTACCCCTTCAATCTTAGGACCACCTGGTTCCACCTAAAGGTCAACTTAAAAATACATGCTCTAAAACTCCACGTATGATTATTACAAAAACCAGTCGAGGTCCACGTAGAATTCTCAACGAGCTTTCCAACGAGACCAAAATCTCATCAATCAGAGTTCGTATGGTCAAGTTATGACCATTCAGGCACTAAAGGGTCAAAACAGGCTCTCAGGGTTCAGGAGATCCCTCTCTGGTTTCTAGGTCTTTTGCCCACTTCCAAGGTTCTAAAGTTATACCAAGGTGCCTAAAATTAAGCTCAACTATCCTTCAATTCACTCAAAATTAACCCTAAATTTTCATGTGTTAAAGGCCGTGTATCGCGATAGGTCGGGTCAAGGTGTCGCGATAGGTGGGAGGTGTCGCGATAGGTCGAAGTGTCGCGATAGGTGGGAGGTGTCGCGATAGGTCGAAGTGTCGCGATAGGTGGGAGGTGTCACGATAGGTCGAAGTGTCGCGATAGGTTGAAGTGTCGCGATAGGTCGTGAGGTGTCGCGATACTCCCAAGTGTCGCGAAAGGTCGTGAGGTGTCGCGATAGGTCGTGAGGTGTCGCGATAGGTCGTGAGGTGTCGCGATAGGTCGTGAGGTGTCGCGATAGGTCGTGAGGTGTCGCGATAGGTCGTGAGGTGTCGCGATAGGTCGTGAGTGTCGCGATACCTCGAGGTGTCGCGATAGCTCGAGATATGGTGAATTTTTCTGTTCTGTCTAGTGATCCTGGGAGCTCTAGGCCTGCGCAGTGTCGTGGTGCACTCAGAATCGTGATTGGGTGAAGTTTTTGAAGTGTCGTGATAGCTCGAGCTCAACGCCTCGAGGACTATGCAGACAGATTCCGTACCTGCTGAGCTTGCTGGAGATGATGATGGAGCTGCCACCTGCAAGAAACATGCAAAAAACACACAAAACAAGAACACACACGCTCGCTCTCTCTCAAACTCGCACACAACAAATGAGGGGAATGACAAGGAAGAGGGAATATGTAGTGGAGAAGGAGGTGGAGGTGGAGATGGAGAAGGAGGTGAAGATGGAGATGGAGATGGAGAAAAATCAGAAATTTACCGACTACTTACCATTCCAACGCGTCCTCTCTACGTCTTACCATCACACGCTCGTCCTCAAAGCTCGAATCCCTGGCAACGGCGCCAAAAATTTGGTGTAGCTCAGTGATGAGTAGCACCTCCTTTAATGTCAATCCGGGAAGACATGAGGATGGTATGAAGACCTCGAGAAAGTGAAGGCACAAATGTGTGAGTGAGAAGCACACTAACATGCACACACATACACACACACGCGCACACACGGCAAGAACAAAGAGAGTAAGACAATGGAATCACTTCTATTGCAACAAAGTTCTCATACAAGCTCAAAACTACAAGAAGCTCTCCCCAAAAATGAGCTCTCTAGCTCTATTTATAGTTTTTGCCTAGCTTTGGCCCTGTCCAGACCTAGTGTCCGGCCTAGTTAAAAATTAGGTTCCAGGGTTTATTTGAGGGCTCAAACGAGATCTAAAAAATATGAAAATTGGCAGGCAACTACTTCTCCTCAAGCTCGAGGACTCCTCGGCTTGTACAAAATGGAGCTACAAAAAGGTGAAAATGGTATTTACAGGGGTTTTTAGTGATGAGAATCACTTTAAAATGATGTAAGGGTTTTGAAAAAAATGAAGGGTTGCCTTAGTGCTAGATCTGCATGTGTGTCCGTACTTGCTTCTTCCCGTATACTGTCAACAAGGTACAATAAACCCAACCTTCAACAATCGATCTAGTTCTTCCTGGGCCACATAGTGAGGATTCATCCTATAGCTGGGTTGTTTAATAGGCCGAGCATCTAGTTTCAACATAGCCCGGTGCTGATAGATACACGGGTCCAACCCCTTCATATCCCGATAATCCCATGTAAACACATGAGAGAATTCACGTAGTAACTGTAGTAAGTTATCTTGGAAGGTTTCTGATAGTCCCGCCTTGATCTTCACTGGCTACGGATTAGTTTCATCACCTAAGTTGTAAGTAACCAATTGGTCTTCCAATACGTAGAACTATAGGGGCATGGCAAAATCATCAACTGGCTGAAGCAATTGTTGGAGCGTTGTATCATCCAAGTTCTATGCTACACTTTGTTCGGGTGCTCCAGTCAGTGGTACGATCGCACAAGCCGTCAGACTCCAGTTATCTGCGACCGTTTGTAAGTCCATAGTTTCAAGTGCCATCAGATCCTTGTTAGCTTTTAGAAAAGCTTCCCCTTCATCATCCGAAAGGCCATCCAACATGTGTACAGGTTCGGCTACATATGGTCATGCATGCAAGTCGCAAGGCTTCATGTCGTCCAGTGGAATGACATATTTACGGTGGTTATTCTAAAATCAATTCATGTGCTGACCAATCCTGAACTACCTTAGCTTGCTTTAACCATGGTCGTCCAAAGAGTAGGTTATAGTCAAGGCTGGATTCTGGTACTTCCAGAACAACGAAGGTCATTTTAAAGATAGCTCCTTGAAGAGTAATAGGAATATCTCGCACCAATCCCACCGGATAAACTCGGGATTGATCAGCCATTCGGACAAAAAATTGGACAGGTTCGATTTGTGTCCATCCCATCTGTTGACAAAGTGCTGTTGTTGCAATGTTTATACCGGAACCTCCATCAACTAAGACTTGAGTGATTTTATGATTCTTATACTAGACCGTAATTAAGGGCACCATATGATTGACCGTCGGATCAAGTTCGGGCTGGATTGCTGTTATCGAAGGGGCACATGAAGATCCTAGACTAACCTGCTGCTGGAACTGTTGGCGCACACTAGGAACCAAAGCCAATAATTGTCCCAATGGTAATGTAATCGATGCCTTAGATAACACATCCCACACGAGATCAAATTTTGTTGTTTTCGATATGGTGCCCGGTGGGGACTCCGGTATTGTTTGGGTCCGATTTCTTCTTTTCGGTACTGCCTGCGGTATACTTTGTTGCGTCACTGGAACTGGGTCAGAAAAAATAGTTTGTTCCTAGCTTGCCCACTTGCTTGCTTTAGTAAACACCTGCTGTTCACAAATTCCTGAGCATGTTTGCACTACTGCTGTTTGAGTGTCGACTGTTGAAATGTACACCATGTTCGCATCGGGTGTTGTCGTTCCTTTTTCTTTTTATCGTACTCAGCAACATCTTTACAGTACCTACGGATATGCCCTATTTCACCGCAAAAATGACATTTAGGTGGTGGAGGAGATGCACCTTCACCAGATGGACCCGCATTCCATCGCGTTTGTCCAAAGTTTATTGACCCTACTCCTTGATAATTCTTGTATCCTTCGTAAGGGGTATTCCTCATTTGTGGTGGTATGTAATGATTGGCCGGTTGCCCTTGTTCCTGAATGATATCATTGTAGCCGCTCTACTCTGTACCTTTGCGTTATAAGGACAAGTCTCCATAATATGGTCCACTATGTGGCAAATAGCACAATACATCTGATTCAGAGTGCATGCTGAGTTGTTGTGTCCTGTATTTTTACATTTAGTACAATAAATTTGTTTCAGAGGATCGTCATGGGAATGTTTGGACGCCTTCAACCACTCTAGATCTTAAGTGAATCCACCGACTTTATTTTCTAACTGTAAAGCCATAGCGATTACGGCATCCAAGGTCATTCCTCCTACACATCATATAATCATGATCTGTTTCAATTGGGGATTTAATCCATTTATGAACCACTTAGTAATGACGTCATTTGGTAAATTGGCATACACTGGCGATAGCTATCGTAAATGAGTCTGGAATAGAGTGGCATAATCTTGTACATTCTTGTGTGGCTTCTGCCTATTATTCTGCAGGTAATCAAAAAATTTTGGTGGGTTTTTCTTTAACCGGAATCATTGCAGGAATCCATCCTTCACATCATCATACTGCCGGAAATGATTCAAGTCATATTCAGTTAACCAGTGAGCAGCTTCATTAACCAAAGTTGAGTGGAACACAATGGCTTTATAAGCAAGGTCTGTTGGGTAATTCAAAACTGCATAATTAATTTCAAATGTCCGCACATGCGTGTCCGGATCATCTCCCAAAAAACCTCCAAATTTTGTGTACGTGACTCCGGCTCACACCGGACGCGGTGGAATAATTTGTTTCTGTTGTTGTTGTTGTTGTTGTTGCTTCTACTGTTGTTGTTGCTGTTGTTGTTGTTGCTGTTGTTGTTGTTGTTGTTGTGAACTACTCATGTGGCCTGAACTTTGGGGACAGATTTCTTGATGTTCCTGGACCATATGGTTACTTTGCCAACTTTTTGGTCCAAAAATGTCTCTGAGCTGATTACTTAGCTCAAAATCTAACAGCCCTTTCTCAACCTTAGTGTCAAAATTGGCTAAACTTGCACCTAAAAATGGTGAATGCAATAATTTCCTACCGAACAATAGCACACTATCATCGAAGATCACCGAATTATCATCATAGAGCACCAAATTATCATCGGACAATACTGAACTATCACTCGGCAACGCCGAAATACAACCAAAAACTAGCGTACTATCTTCAAAATGTACCAGACTATCATCGGAACACACTGGATTATCGCTGCACTCTACCGAATTGCTTCTGCATAGCACCAAACTGCCACCGGAATTGCCACTAGCTTGCTGGACTAGACCTTCTACAACTGAACTTGATTGTTCTTCATTTCTACCACTAGAGGGTATTCCTAACAACTTCGGAACTGCCCAGGGATTTGGATCACTTCGGTATTTGGGATACGATTCACCGGAGCGTGTTACCGGCATATATTAAAGGATTCTTCATCGATCTTTAATCTTTTCTTCAACTAGCTACTCCATTTTCCATAGACGGCGCCAGTGTTAAACTATTGTTTAAACTGTTTATCAAATCTAGGTTCTTGGGATGGTTAGGGGTCTGTAAAACAGAGGCCCTGTTTGTATTTTCCCAAATCTATAGATCCAACTATATGCTACTACACCAACTTATCGCTTCAAATTAACTATCCTTTAAATACCTATCTGTTCTGCACATTACAATGTTCTTCACCGCAATACGCATAACGCACACTTCATCACTTTACCGAAATGTTGCTTAACTTAATACTTCATCAAACTTAATACATTACTAAACTTAATTACAGAGAGGCAGAAACACTCGGAGTACATAGGATATCTGCAATGTGCACTACGCTCCACTTCTGCCATTCGTCTAGACCACACTCTGGCGACCTACCTTCTGTCTTACGTACGCTTCTTTTATTAATAAAGAAGTTATAACTGTTGTGCTATGCCCTCTCAGTATGCGTGCGACTTTTCAGAATTACATTCTGGTGGCTCACATCTCCTACTTCAATTGGCTTAGGATGCAATCGATGAGTTTTGTAAAAATAAAGATTGTTCTTCATTCTAGATTCTCTTAATTTTTCAACAGCATCATCAAGTGTTAATTTACCTTGTTCTAATTGTTGAATGCACAAACTCAAAAAATCATCAATGGGCATGTTTTCAAACCAAGGCAAATTTGACCATGCAAAAATATGAGACTGAATTGAACACAATGGTTTTTTATAATACATGAGTTCAATAGGCATATACCTTCTCGTACGTGTGCATGTCATTCTATCTCCCAAAGTTCAAAAGGTAAGAATCTAGACCATTGTTTAATGCCACCATTGCATGCTTTAGATATGGCTTTCACAATAGGTGAATGCCCTCCCTCTATTTTACAATTGGCCTCTAGATTATATGCAGTAGTGAGAGATAAACGAATACCATGATATTCAAAGAATTCTTTAACTTCTCTCGCATCTAACTCTCCATGATTGGCAACTACTTTCTCTATGTACCCAAAGGGACTTATGACGTCTTCAAGCAAGAATTTGAAAACATTGTAAGTGTTTTTAGATCGTAGTGCACGTCCCTCTACATGATTAGTTAAGTCCCTCTACATGATTAGTTAAGGGAACTTCATAGGAGCAATTACCTTGAATAAAGAAGTGAAATTCTTATGCAATTCCTCCTATGAATATGGCACACTAGCACAAGCTCCATACAAGGTACCGACACCATTATCTACAATTCGCATATGCCATCGACAATCTTTATCTATAGGCCATCCAAATGTATCATAGACTTCTCTTGAACTCACATTGATTTCCAAGCCGGAATCTACTAATGCATTTACAATGATAGCGTTCTTATCATTGCCTATTTAAACACGCATCTCTGATGTAGCTCTAGATCAAAATCTTCTTTTAAAGGGACTTTCATAATTTTTTTCATGATTTTCATGGTCAGGTTGAAAAGGTCCTAACAAAGTTTTATTAACATTTACTTCATCATCAAGGTCCTCTTCATCAGATTCATCAAAGTTTAAGGCTTCATTCATAGCATGATGATCTAGAGAATCTTGCATCTCAGTATCTAAGTTAAATGGAAACCTCTTCGTTTTAATTAGGCTGATAAAGTTATCTTTAAAAATAGATTTTGCAATAGAGAAAACGTGTTCTAAAGACATAATCACTTGAATCTTAAGCAAAATGTCATCTAAAATCTCCATAGGATCTATTTTTCTCTCAATTTTTGAAATCAAGATGGCTTTAGGTTTTCTCTTTGGATTCTTTTGTTTTTGCTCAAGAACTTGTTTTTGTTCACGTTCTTGTGTCCGGTCTTGAGTTTGTTTTGATTGTTCTTGTTTCTCTAAAGGCTTTGGTTCCATTTTTCTTTGCTTTTTCTTCTTACCTTTTTGTTTCTCCTCTTTTCTTTGTTTATTGGGTTGTGATTCTTGTTTTTTATCTTTGGGTTGTGATGTTTCCTCTTGCTCTACAATAGTTTCTATTCTCTCTGAGGTTTCTTTTCGAGTTACTCTTCTTTCATCTCTTTTTTGTTTTTCTTGTACATTGGATATATGAGAGATAAGAGGCTGATCTTCTACCGGTGACTCCCAAGCCGTTATTCTCCTAATCTCATCTTGTGCTCTCATTAAAGCCTCTATGAAAAACTCAACTTCCTTTGTGGGTTTAATCGATTCTACTTCTTGTTCATCAAGAGCTTCTAGTTTCACCCCTCTAGTTCATGCATCCATTATGGTTGTATTTTCATAGTCCATTTTCATTCCTCCCTTACCATAATTTACTTGCAAAGGTAGCCTAGATCGATAGTCACAGATTTTCTTGTCTATGTGTATTACTAGTCACTGCTCCTTAGTGGCCTTCAAGAGTTCATAATCTCTCGAAAAGTGATCTAACGAATCACCTACAAGGACCACACACAAAACCATTTAGATTTTTAAGATTTTGATTAACTTGTGGTGGGAAATTTTGAAATTGACGATTTTGTTGATAAGGTATTGCTTGAATAGGATATTTAGGATTTTGATAAGTCACTTGATGTATTTGAGGAGCTTGGGGAGGATCATGTGGTACTTGAGGTGCAAGAGGAGCTTCCATAGTATACAATTGATGATTTTGAGGATTCTGAAAAGTTGTTTGAGAATCTTGAGGATGCATGTTCTCATAAATTTGAGGATTTTGCACATGAGGATGAGGAGTTTGCATTGAAGGACTATGCATTGGAGGAACTTGATATACTTGAGTAGAAGCTACTTGTGAAATTTGATCAGGAGCTATAACATGTTGATTAGGGTCTTGAAAATACATTGGTTTCATTTGATTTTGCAAAGTTTTGATGTAATTATATTTTAAAGCATCTACACTCGGCCAAATTGGATGGTAAAGCAATAAGACTTTCCATTTTCTTAGTGAGGATTTCCACTTGAGATTGTTCAACTACACTTTTATTTGGCTCTACTTTAAAACCTTGACTAGGCTCCATCATTTGACAAATAGGATTAGATTCAAAAAGCATAGCATGGGATTGTTCTCTAGCTTGCTCCTTAGCTTCTGGAAGGCTATCTTGAGGAAGAAAAATTTTCTCATAAAGCATGGATTGTCTTTGATGTCTATGGGATATAGCCTCTACTACTCCATGCACTTTTTGCCAATTGTCAGTAAGACCATAGCTCTTATCCACCTCTTCTAATCGATGTTCAACTTCCCTATGAGTTTCAAGATGAAGTAGCTTAAGAAAATTGATCACAAGATGAGGTTCCAAAGTTATCTTATCCTCATTAGGAAGTTATTCATAGCATCTAATATACTCATTTTGTAAGTGAGTAATAGAGCTACTAGGCTTTGGGGAATTTGGCCCATTGTAAGAATCCATCCCAATTATGTTGTCTATAATACTCAGGATAGAATTCTTTGAGCATCTCCTTTCTAAAATCACTCCAAGGAAGACTATCATATTGAGTGACACGGTTTATGATAGAGGTATCAACAATTCATTCAAAGAATGGTATCAAAAGATCTTCAAGAAGACCAAAAATCATAGCTTGCTCTTCAAACAAATCTAAGTATCTTGTACTATTTACACCATTGAATTTTCCCTTCTCTCTCAACATAGAAGAGACTATTCTTTGGCCTTGTTTCTGAACAATAAACGATTTGAATCCTTCCTCCATCTTACGTGAATATGCAAGTGATGTACAATGCTCTAGATCTCTCAGAAGTGTGTTTACTTCACGACCAATATGTGCACGATATTGTGAAAAATCAAGTGCAACACTCAAGAAGAATGATGACGAAAAATATGCAACAAAAGATATGGATCACAACCTCCCAACAAGATCAGAAGCAAATGCCATGAAGCATTTCACATTGGGTTCAAGTTTGGAGGTGTTCGCAATCACGGTGGATCAGGTTCAATCACAGCACACACAGTGTATGAAGCTAGTGAGTGTTGGAATGTTTATGTGATCAAAATGTGAAGGTGAAGATGAAGTTAGGTATGGAGAGGAGAGATGTAGATGTGATAATTTGATTATGGGAAGAGGAACATATGAATGAAAGATAAATCCATGAATGATGAGAATAAAAGAAAAACATACACATGAATCGATTTTGAAAGGAAGAATAGTCCAAAAATGAAGCTTCTTATACACTTTCAAAACCGAATTCATATGCATGGGTTCCCCTGGATGTATGCATGATGAGAACACAAGAAAGCATACACATGAACATATTTTAAAAGGAAGAATCATCCAAGAATGGAGCTTCTTATACACTTTCAAAATTGAAACATATGCATGGGTGTTTGTAGATTGTATGTATGCATGTAGGTCATGATTTATGAATAAATAGAAACTTATTATCTCAACCTCAATGGACAATCCTCACTGGTTCAACACAAGACTGTGGAGCCTTCTCACACATAGAAAGAGATAGAAGGAGACATGTAAAAACACATAAGAGACCAAGAGACAAGAGATGCGAGACATGAATTAAAAGATATTGTAATGAAATACATGTACATGAGTGTTGTGATACATCAAGCTAAGCATTCTACTGGTCAAAAGCGGTCTACATGACCCTCCCACCATGAGAGTTCAACTAAATGTCACATGTAAGAGGATAGGTTCCACTTCATTGACCTTATATCTTTCTAGGAGTGTAATGTGTATCTAAAGAAGTCTGAGACTCATAAAACCAACTCTAACTCACACGTTCCACTCAAGGTGAGAAAAGATAGAGCAAGTAATGGATCTATGAACCTATCCTAGATTGGAAGTCCAACTTAAAATTGTTTTTAGGAACTATGCTCTTAATAGCCCACCTTGGATCCTCACATGCTCAATTGAGGGTGATCATCTAAAGGAAACCATGTGCTAGCAAGGGCCCCATAGATTCCTAAAAAAGATGCTCTAATAATGTTGGAGGGGCAGCTTTCTAGTTTTTTGAATGAAATTGGGCCCTTGGATCTAGAGAAATCAACTCTCAACCCTAGGATCAACCACTTTTCATTAGAACCATTGGATGTTTCAAATGGATGGCTACGATTGGTTCTTTATATGATATCTAGGGCAAAGGGGGGAAAATAGGTGCCTTCATTCTCCACCATTGGATCAGGGGAAGATCTAGACCATCAGATCAATGTTGACATCAATTGGGATAAGCTTGTCCAATGAAACAACTCGTGGATCCTCCTTGATTTAAGCTTTAGTGCATCTCCACCCTTGAATGTGAGTTCATTTGACCATACAACATGGTTCAATCATTGTTTGCCATGTGGCAACCCTTCGAGCCTTCAATTTGCTTATTCTAGGAGACTACGATGATCTTGAAAATTGGATTTTGTGCTCTCTGACCCTCCAAATATCCTTTGATGAAGAAGACAATTTGGAGGGCTATGTATTGAAAGGTCTCCTTTAGGGATATGCAGAAAAAACTCCCATCTAAATCTCTATTATACAAGTTTGACTAGATTTGGAAGTTTGCAAGGTGGAATTATGGTGTCTAGGAAGCTCGGATAGCCTTGAAAATTTGTACAAATATGTATCCACATATGATCTTTATACATGCCAAACCATATGGCTAACAAAAATTCCTATACAAGATGTGAAAAAATTACATTTTTACAAAATGCACATGGCATATCAATGTGCTAGAAAATCCATTTACATGTGAAATTCAGGCTATAGAGTGCATGTGATAGGCTTTACAAGTATATGAATCTTCATGTGATTCGGTGACATTGAAATTTTTGCCCTAATTTCTAGATGACCGCTACCCTAGATTTGCTTGATTTCTCCCAAAGTTTGCATGTGAACTCCCTCTGACATCCTCGATGCATCTTGGACTTCTCAGCAAATTATGGCTACCTTCACCGAATGTGTTTCCTATAGGCCTTCATGAGTGAGAGAGGAGAGAAAATCTCGACAACAACTAGCTCAAGGGATTGGCCCTCACGACTATTTGGGTGGTGCTCGTGATGGTTCGGAAGGATGCCTTAGTGATGATCCAATCTAGTGGGTCACTTGGGCCTTAAACTATGCAGCACATTCGCTATAGGGCCACATGGTGAGTTTTAAGTGAGTGCTAGAGAGGGTTCTTACTTGTGGGCTATTCAAGCGAGCTATCGTGAGTTGGCCTTGTTGATTCGTCTGCTCTCGACTCCCATGGCCAATGTGCTCCGTTCCTTGGTGGTCAGTAATGTGGGACCCCCACCGATGTTGGGTTCTTGCGAGGTTGATGGGGATTGTAGAGGAGGTACTGGGGTATCCGCTTTTAACAAAAGTAGAGAATGAAAATTAAACACGTCCAGTACATCACCTACTCAAGGGGGGTTCTCCTTAGGGAAGTATACCCTGTGACATTCTTGTGTGCAAGTACCTTCACTGATAACAGAGAAACCAATAGAAGTGAAAATGTACAGCTGCAGAGAAAGGATCAATGACAAGTGCTCTTGAGAGAGGAAATCACTTCCTAACTTTGAAAATGATTACAGAGAGCTAAAATACTACAAAAGGATGTAACAGTGGACTAGCATGCCATTCCAAATCTAACTAGCAACAATACAAGAGTGAGACCAACAAAGTGAATACAATAACGAAGATGACTTGATCCTGAAGAAATTCACTGATGCATGCCAAAGACTAGATCCAAGCCACTCAATCACCCTGTAATGCTAATCAGCAACTCCACTGGAGGCCCACGCTCTGTATAATCATCACAGAGTGACCTTCCACAGTGTGCCTGTAGCAACAGAGTGCAGGGAGTAGACCAAAAAATAGCCTCAACTATCATCAACAAATGATGGTAGCGATGATACGCAATAGCCCACACGATTCAGATTACATCCGATTCAGCTCCCAAATGAGTGCCAAACCTCTGTTTATATAGACCCAGAGTGGCCAAGGGTGGCCTTGCCAAACTCCAGCCTTAAGTGCCGCACGCGCCAAAGTGGTGGTCCAAAGGTGGAGGATGGTAGCCAACTTCAATAAAGTCCCCAATTTTAGCCTCTGACACCGCCAAAGCTTAGCGACAATATTCCCTGCATTACTTTTCATTCTAACATATCATAAAAAAAATATATACTCCGCCGTCATTCGCCGCCCAAATAGCTCATGGTGGAGCCCATACCAAGTCGCCTTGCTTTGTAGTGACCAAGTCGGTAGTCGCCTTGCTTTGTAGTGACCAAGTCGGTAGTCGCCTTGCTTTGTAGTGAGTCACCAAGGGTGGTCGCCCAGTTAACACGAGTGGTAGCCGCCAAGGATGATGGTCGCCCCAAATGGAGGAGTGAGTCGCCCAAAGAGGAAGAAATGTGAAGATGGTCGCCTCGGGCGTGGGTAGCCTCAATCATGGAGGAAGGAAGGTGAAGATGGTCGCCTTGGGCGAGGAGCCTCAAATATGGAGGAAAGTGGAGATGGTCGCCTTGGGCGAGGAGCCTCCAATATGGAGGAATGTGGGTGAAGATGGAGGTCGCCTTTGTTTGGTCGCCCCAATATGGAGAAAGGGAGGTGGAGGGTCGCCTCAAGAGAAAGTCGCCCAAGTAGAGGAAGAGTTGGAACTTGGTCGCCTTGGGCGAGGGTCGCCCAACTTGCACATCTGGTGAGAGTCGCCCAATTAGCACAATTGGTAGAGAGTCGCCCAAATTGGCCTTCAAGGAGGAGGAGGCTCGCCCATTTTGCAAAAGAAAGGCGTCGCCTTTTTTCCTTCTTACCCACTATATGGGCGTCGCCAAACCCGTGTTTCCAAGTTTTACAATAAAACTACTTATGACTTCCTAAATTCAAGGCGCCCAAATTCTCATACTTTGAAGAAGTAAAAAAAAAAAGAGTGGTTCTTTATCAAATGACAATTCCAACTTCTCAAAGAGGGTCACATGGGCGAAGGAGTCCCATCACGGAGCAAAAGACCAGAGCCCACTCCTGTAGAGTGTTCTTCTCTGCCATGGACTTATAGGGTTAAGGATTACCCAACTTGCATCCACTTGTGCTCAAGAGCCTTTGCTTTGCTTATCTTTGCATGTTCTTGATTTGTTCACCTTTTCTCGATGTTGGAAAACGTAGGGTGAGGGCTAGGGTGGCCTTGGGCTAGGGTGGCCTTGGGCTAGGGTGGCCCAAGAGAGGAAAAGTGGTCCAGGTAGAGGAAGATGCCCCAGTAGAGGAAAGTTGCCCATTGCATATAAAGTCTAAAGTTGAATGTCTTGCATCCACTTTTGCTTCAAATTGCTCCTGCTTTAACACTTCCAAGAAGCTTCTCCCAAAATAAAGCCAATCAAATGCTAGCAAGCTCACCTGCTCTACAGACCCCCACATCAAGACTTTGCACCGTCCCGGTGCAACAACTCATTTATTTGCTTATTCTAACAAAATGAACTGCAGAAAATGAAAAGAACTATGGTATGTACAGTGAGCGAATTCCATCTGCTTGCATTAATTCAAATAATTCTTCACCCTGGAGATGTTGACCAGGGGTAGCCTTTCACCCTGCAAGTCCTCTAAATGAAGTGCTCCTTGTGATAATACCTTTATCACCTTGTAGGGCCCTATCCACTTAGGTGCCAGTTTGGTGGATGTTGACGGGATCTGATGCACCAAGACCAAAGATCCTTCCTGTATGACCATGGAAGAAAGCCACCTTGAATGTTCTACTGGAACAATAATACCTGCCTCTTCCAGTTTTGTTATTTCTAGCTTTACTGCCTCTGCGTACTTTGGATTGAGACGATAAGGCCTGCTTCTTGCAGGTGAAGCTCCTTCAACTAAAGGTATTCGATGTAATCCAAGCTCCTCTGGTATCCCTGTTAGATCTTTGTAGGACCATGCAAAGACATTTTTATATGAAAAAAGTAGAGAAGTCACCTTCTGTAGTAAAGAGGGATAATGCCACAACCAAGAGGCCAAGTGAACTATTTGAGGGTTCTCTTCATCTCCAAGATTTACTTCTTGAACAAACGTTTTGGAATTAGACTCACTTGAAAATTCATCCCCACTGTATGCAGGAGCGGAGTTCAATTTATAATCCACAATCTGTTCCTTGATCCATCCTAAGGGTATATTTGAAAATGGTAGCTCTTGAAGGTCAAAATTAGCCTCCTCAGATGCAGGCACAACTTTGTCACTTTCTTGTCCTGCAAGCATAAAATCATCCAATTTTTCATGTTTACCTGTCTTCTCCTTACATATCATTGTAGTGGCGTCTATTATCAAATTTTGACTATCTGGCTCTACTGGCCCAATAAGTGGTTTCGGTCCTTCGGGAGGTGCCTGCAAAAGATAAGCTCCACTACCTTGCTTCAGAGAAGTAGTGAGTTCCAGAGGGAGGATTGGCCCATTTTGGCCACTTTTGGCTAAGTGCACAATTTTGGCCTCCTGTCGCCCACTTGGGCCACCACCTTGGGCCTCCTGTTGCCCACTTGGGCCACCACCTTGGGCCTCCTGTCGCCCACTTGGGCCACCACCTTGGGCCTCCTGTCGCCCACTTGGGCCACCACCTTGGGCCTCATGTCGCCCACTTGGGCCACCACTTTGGGCCTCCTGTCGCCCACTTGGGCCACCACCTTGGGCCTCCTGTCGCCCACTTGGGCCACCACTTTGGGCCTCCTGTCGCCCAATTTTTGCTGCTTCCTCTAATTTCTTGTGATCACATATCTTACTCTTTTCCATACTGTTCAAGTGAAAAACATCAATTTTTTCCTTTTTCTGGCCTCCTTGTGCTGCTTCTATAAAATCCTCATTTACTTCACATATCTCCACTGTGCAGCATTCTGTACTCCCCATCATCCAGTTTAATAGGGTATCATCTTCAGAAGGCATTACCTGAGTGTCCATTGTATACCCAGTAGCCTTGTTGATGTCTGATCCTTCTTCCAAATGTATCTGTAATTGATTGTTAGTACATGTGGAAATCCATAACTTGTTCTTTCCCCAATCCTGTAGGGCCTTTGCTTGCCTTAACCAAGGCCTTCCCAAGAGTAGAGGATATGAGGTCTCCTGTGGTAGGGAAATAACAACAAAGTCTAGAACAAAGTGACAACCCTGCACTATCATAAGTACCTTTTCAACAATGCCAAGTGGTGCAACCCGACGTTGATCTGCTAATGTAACTGTGAAGGGTGCTGCCTTCGTGGGATTCAATTTTAGTTTCTTCATGGTGAAATCTGGCATCAAATTGATGCCGGAACCTCCATCTATGATAACACCTGTGAGAGCTTCATCCTTTATAAAAACAGATAATCTTGAGCTCTGATAATCAGCCAGGGGTGCAGGAGGAAAGTCAACCATAAAACCATCTATGCTAGGAGGTGGGCACAAGCATGCAGAGTGTATAATCTTCAACAAATCACTTCTTACTTTTGAATCAATCTTTATGAGTTGGTACAGACTAATTTTATGATGAATACCTCTCAAGATTTCCCCAATGTTCACCTCTTGTGTTTCTTCCTGAGGACTTGTTGGTTGATCTTTTAGCAAAGTAGTCACCCTCTCATAAGCTCCTTCAATGTCTGCTTGGTCCTTCCATCCCACCTTCTTTTCCTCATCTCTATCTTTGAGTCCTTGTTGTTCCTCCCTATAGGCTACTGCCGCTTGCCTGGCTCTAGTCATCATTGGCATTGACGAGGATGAAACAGCATAAGACTGAGCAGTCATACCTTCTACTTGTGGGGAGACTGCAATCATGTGAATTGGAGGAGGACGGCTCCTTGGGCAATCTCTGGTGTAGTGATCCTTAGCATCTGGACAATGCTGACAGGGAGGTGCACCTTCTGGTAGGGAGCACTTGTTCTGCATATGGCCATACTCACCACAACGATAACACATGAGTGGCCTATTATATCTAGGCCGAGTTGGACGGGTCTCTTCTCTATTAGGTGCATTCGAAGTACTAGCATAATAGGAATCCAAAGCTTGATGGTTACCTCGTTGTTGTGCTCCCTTGAGGTAGTAGCAGTCTCTAGCTTCATGACCATCTTTGCCACAGAATTGACAACTGACCTTGTTAGGACAATTAACATTGGAATGTCCACTATTGCTACATATTGTACACCAAACCTGTCTTCGTATGTCCTGTGTAGTTCGCAAATCTTCGAGCTCACGACGAAGTTGAGCTACTTCATCAACAGTGTGGGGTGGGGGCGGCGGCACGACCTTCTCTTCTTGGCGACTTTGCTGCATTCTTAAGGCTTCCAACTCCTTCCTGAGTTGCCCGATAGGATCCAAGTCTGATGCATAATTTGATTGGGCCTCCCCTTCAAAATGTAATCTAGCCTCCTCAATGCGCGATGCAGTTGCAACAAAATCATCAAGTGTTGCATCCAATCTAAGAGATTCACGAAGCTTCTGCTGAGATGACTTGGGCAGAGCTTTCTCTATCCATTTTTTTACCAAGAAATCACCTGGAGCATGTGGCAGACGTGAAACAAGTGCTTTTGTTCTAGTGTGAAGTTCATGAAAGGATTCACCTGATCTCAATTTTAGGTTCTCTAGCTGATCTAGAGCTCTTTCCGAGGAGTTGCTTGGTCGGAATGTCTGCGAGAATGCCGTCTTCAGTGCCTCCCATGTAGTGAAGTGTCCATCTGCATATTGACTATACCATTTGTCTGCAAGGCCTTCCAATGTAGATGGGAAGAGCACCAACATTGCATCCTCTCGATTCTGCAATCCTCGTCCACGACATAATGAGACGAATCTCCTCGCGTGGTCATCCGCATCCTCATAAGCCAATCCCTTAAATGTAGGGAACTTGATGTTCAACCTAGAGAGTAAATGAGAAAGTTCCTCCATTGGCACTGGTGCTTCTTCTGAAGTATCAGAGGAAAAATCTAACGTCCTCCTCAGCTTCTCTTTTGAAAGCGGGGTTGAAGCCAAATCGATGGAAAAATTTAAGGGTAGAGGGGTACTAGCCGAAGGTAGAGCTGACTTCTTGAGGCTCTTTTGTACACGAAGGGGTTCTCTGTCTACTCTAGTGTGGGTCATGTACCCACTCACAGAATGCAAAAAATCAAGAAATTAATGCAATGACAACTATATAGTGCACACTAGATACCTCACACAAAAATGCAAGTGTCCCACCATGCGTGCCAAACTGTAGAGGAGGTACTGGGGTATCCGCTTTTAACAAAAGTAGAGAATGAAAATTAAACACGTCCAGTACATCACCTACTCAAGGGGGGTTCTCCTTAGGGAAGTATACCCTGTGACATTCTTGTGTGCAAGTACCTTCACTGATAACAGAGAAACCAATAGAAGTGAAAATGTACAGCTGCAGAGAAAGGATCAATGACAAGTGCTCTTGAGAGAGGAAATCACTTCCTAACTTTGAAAATGATTACAGAGAGCTAAAATACTACAAAAGGATGTAACAGTGGACTAGCATGCCATTCCAAATCTAACTAGCAACAATACAAGAGTGAGACCAACAAAGTGAATACAATAACGAAGATGACTTGATCCTGAAGAAATTCACTGATGCATGCCAAAGACTAGATCCAAGCCACTCAATCACCCTGTAATGCTAATCAGCAACTCCACTGGAGGCCCACGCTCTGTATAATCATCACAGAGTGACCTTCCACAGTGTGCCTGTAGCAACAGAGTGCAGGGAGTAGACCAAAAAATAGCCTCAACTATCATCAACAAATGATGGTAGCGATGATACGCAATAGTCCACACGATTCAGATTACATCCGATTCAGCTCCCAAATGAGTGCCAAACCTCTGTTTATATAGACCCAGAGTGGCCAAGGGTGGCCTTGCCAAACTCCAGCCTTAAGTGCCGCACGCGCCAAAGTGGTGGTCCAAAGGTGGAGGATGGTAGCCAACTTCAATAAAGTCCCCAATTTTAGCCTCTGACACCGCCAAAGCTTAGCGGCAATATTCCCTGCATTACTTTTCATTCTGACATATCATAAAAAAAATATATACTCCGCCGTCATTCGCCGCCCAAATAGCTCATGGTGGAGCCCATACCAAGTCGCCTTGCTTTGTAGTGACCAAGTCGGTAGTCGCCTTGCTTTGTAGTGACCAAGTCGGTAGTCGCCTTGCTTTGTAGTGAGTCACCAAGGGTGGTCGCCCAGTTAACACGAGTGGTAGCCGCCAAGGATGATGGTCGCCCCAAATGGAGGAGTGAGTCGCCCAAAGAGGAAGAAATGTGAAGATGGTCGCCTCGGGCGTGGGTAGCCTCAATCATGGAGGAAGGAAGGTGAAGATGGTCGCCTTGGGCGAGGAGCCTCAAATATGGAGGAAAGTGGAGATGGTCGCCTTGGGCGAGGAGCCTCCAATATGGAGGAATGTGGGTGAAGATGGAGGTCGCCTTTGTTTGGTCGCCCCAATATGGAGAAAGGGAGGTGGAGGGTCGCCTCAAGAGAAAGTCGCCCAAGTAGAGGAAGAGTTGGAACTTGGTCGCCTTGGGCGAGGGTCGCCCAACTTGCACATCTGGTGAGAGTCGCCCAATTAGCACAATTGGTAGAGAGTCGCCCAAATTGGCCTTCAAGGAGGAGGAGGCTCGCCCATTTTGCAAAAGAAAGGCGTCGCCTTTTTTCCTTCTTACCCACTATATGGGCGTCGCCAAACCCGTGTTTCCAAGTTTTACAATAAAACTACTTATGACTTCCTAAATTCAAGGCGCCCAAATTCTCATACTTTGAAGAAGTAAAAAAAAAAGAGTGGTTCTTTATCAAATGACAATTCCAACTTCTCAAAGAGGGTCACATGGGCGAAGGAGTCCCATCACGGAGCAAAAGACCAGAGCCCACTCCTGTAGAGTGTTCTTCTCTGCCATGGACTTATAGGGTTAAGGATTACCCAACTTGCATCCACTTGTGCTCAAGAGCCTTTGCTTTGCTTATCTTTGCATGTTCTTGATTTGTTCACCTTTTCTCGATGTTGGAAAACGTAGGGTGAGGGCTAGGGTGGCCTTGGGCTAGGGTGGCCTTGGGCTAGGGTGGCCCAAGAGAGGAAAAGTGGTCCAGGTAGAGGAAGATGCCCCAGTAGAGGAAAGTTGCCCATTGCATATAAAGTCTAAAGTTGAATGTCTTGCATCCACTTTTGCTTCAAATTGCTCCTGCTTTAACACTTCCAAGAAGCTTCTCCCAAAATAAAGCCAATCAAATGCTAGCAAGCTCACCTGCTCTACAGGGATCCTCCCAATTTCGCTCCCCTCGTGGTATCCTTAAGCAAGGAATTTGTCATGGCAAAGTAAGAAGAATTATAAAAAACATGCCTTATTGGTCAATTGTTCGGCCCAAGGCCCCCCTTAGAGTCCAAGCATCTCTGGCTTCGTAAGGAGTGGTTCCCACATGGCTTGACAGTGAGCAAATGCAGTTTTTTCTAGCAAATCACTTACTTTTGGTCTTCAAGAACGAGGAGATGGGGTTTCAAGCATTACACATGGGTGCTTGGTAAGTCTAGAGGTCTACCTTATGCTTGTTTAAGTGGTTCCCAGATTTTGTCTTGAATAAGTCTAAACCCCTGCGCTACCTGCTCTAGGTTGAGCTTCCTAACCTTCCTTTCTTCATGTATGACTTCCTAAGGGATATTGTTGCACCTATTGGTCGACCCTTGGCCTTGAGGGAGGACGTGGGGGATTCATCTACAAAGGAGCGAAGTATTCCTTCAATGATGGCACACGTAGATTTTCATCGAGGCTCATCTTCACAAAGCTCTTCCCTCAAAGATTTCCATAGACTTAGGGTAAGGGGAAGCTTGGGAGCAAGAAATCCCATACATGAATTTTCCAAACATGTGCTTTCACTATGGTCTTCAAGGACATAGGATTAAAGAGTGTCCTTAGAAACAAAACAGGTCTAAAAATGAATAGAACTAAGAAGCTTCCAAAGAAGATCAAATTAGTACTAGGGTAGAAGCTCCTCCATCTATTGTTGAGGTAGAGAAAGGCACTAGGGTCTCACAGATAGAATCAGAAGGGTTCACAGAAGTTAGGCATAGAAGGAAAAGGAGCCCTCGGGGATCCTCTATGAGGTACTCCTTGGTTGTGACTCCTCTAAACAACGTGTACTGCAACCTAGAAAAGGAGATCAATGACTTGGACTTCCTAGGAGGGAATCCTTATGAAGTAGACATCAAACATAAAACCCTAGAGATTGCCCCCAACAAAGAAGATAACCAAGAAGGCTATACCACTAGTCAAGAGGAGGGTTTCACTACTGGCAATGAAGATATTGAGAGATTCATCATCAGATCAACTCTCCCAAAAGAGGTGCTAAATTCACTCCCACAGAAGCTGACTCATAAGGCAAAACATGTCTTAGTTGCCACTTCACACCCCAGAGGGGCCTGTGGCACAACTATTGGAGTAAATAACTTTTGGTTTGTTAGACTTGTCGACTCCTTCAAGGATCAGAAACATCATTGGATTCTTGCCTCCTTCAGGGCCCCCTTCCAGTTCACTGTGGTCTCCATGTATGCCCCAAATAGGGTGTCAGAGAGTCTTGATACCTGGGCCTTTTTGGACTCACTTCCCCACAATGTGATGCTTTACGGGGACATCAACATGGTGGAAGACCCTTCGGATCGATGGGACAACATGGGGTGTACCATTGATAGTCAAGAGAAATATATCTAGGACAAAATCAAGCTCCACTTGGACCTTGTGGAGAACAAAGATAGGAATGGCATCTCTTGGTTGAACCTCCAATCTGGGGATGAATTGAGGAAAGCAAGAATTGATAGAGGCTTTATTGCACAAAACATTATCCATCAGTAGGGCCAACCCGCCATCTCTCAACACATTGACCTCGCCATTTTAGATCTTACTACCCCTTTATTCTCACTTTCAAACCAATCGCAAAACTCAAGAAAGAGCCTTCATTTCATGCTTTCCCAATGCCTTTGTCCCTTCTCTCTGTCCATTAGGAAATTATCATGGTTTGGAACTCATTGTTGTCCAATGGTGCCTCACCGGCCAAAAATTGGAGGGTTGTAGTTGAGAAGACTTGTCAAATTTTCGTCGGGACCCACAAGATGCTTTGCAATGTTGAGCGAAGGTAGAGAGAAGCTCTATAGGAGGCTCTAGTGCCTTGAGGAGGAAGTGAAAAAAAAAGGGAACTACCAATCCCATACGAGACTACAAAAAATCAGAGGCATGTTGATATATGAGGAAGAGATTCAAAGGACAAATTTGCAAGTATACTTTAAAGATTGGTGGGTATGCAAAGTTGACAAACCAACTAAAGAGATGTATGGCATCCTGAAGAGAAAGCAAACAAGAGACTCTATTCCCTTCTTGGTAAGTTGTAATGGGATCGAATGCAAAACGAACGAAGAAAATAGTTCTATCATTGTCGACCACTTTACTCAACTCCTAGGGGTCTGGAGGCCCCTTTCCCCCCATAGACAGGATTGCAAGGCAACCATGTCGAGAGTCTTTCCCTTGAGAAAATATCACATTATCTAAAGTCTCTCCTTGATGTGCCCATTTCTGATAATGAGATTCTTGAAGTTATCGATACACTCCCAAATGGGAAAAGGGTGGATCCTGACAATGTCACAAATGAGTTTTTCAAGTCTTTTAGACAGGTGGTGTCATCCTCGTTGTGCTTGGTTTAATAGGAGGCGTTGGATTTCGGTGCTCTTCTCCAATGCCTTAACAATGGGGTCAACAAGCTTATCCATAAAAAAGATAACAAGAATAGGATTGAAAATTGGCGGTCACGGTGCTTCATATAGGGTACAAGATTCTTGTGAAAGTAATTGCCAATAGAATTTCTTGCCACTTGAAGAGGTGGCTTAGTGAGGACCAAAAAGGATTCATCAAGGGTAGATCAATTTTGGAAGCTATTATGGATATTTAGGAAGGTCTCAATTTTGCTAAAGAGTCTAAGCAAGATGTGGTGTTCCTTAAAATTGACTTTGACAAAGCCTACGATAGGCTTGAATGGGACTTTGTTCTCCAATCTCTTAAAGACCTCAACTCTAGTTAGAAATTCACAAAGATGATCGCTACATTGCTGAGGAATGCATCGATGCAAATAAATATCAATGATGAGTTATCAAAGGCCATCATATTAAAACACTCTATAAGGCAAGGGTGCTCGTTGGCCCCTCTGCTTTTTGCTATTCCACATAGGAGCTCAATTGTCTTGTGCAACATCACATGGAAATGGGCCATATCAAAGGTCTATCTCTACCTTTCAACCATGGTCAGATGATCATGAGGCTATATGCAGATGACATGAACGCATTTGTGCATAATGATTTGACCAGCATTGAAACCTTTTTAGGGGTGCCTTGAAACCTTCTCTCAGGCATCTGGCTCCAAAATAAACCATGCAAAAATCGCTTTCAGAGCCACCATCAGATCTTCACCCAAACTACGGGTTGACAATGGCTGCAAAATCATCCCTAGGGGTGTGGTCTTCCACCTACTCGGTATTCTGATGGGCTTTTGTGTATCGATGGAGCAGCGATGGAATTGGGTCCTTTCCAAACTACTCATCTCCTCGACCATTTACTTTCTATCTTATTGTAGACCGAAGGATCAAGAGCTTTGCAAGTTGGAAAGAATCTACAAAAACCTTCTTTGGATGGGGGACCACAATAGAAGGGGGCTTCCCAAAATTAAATGGTGTACCTGCATCAACCAAAATGATTTTGGGGGCCTAGTCATTATGGATATTTAAGGCATGCCTAACAAGTTGGCAGCAAAATGGGTCATCAGGGCTTGGTGCAACTGTGAGACCCATTGGGCCAAGCTCATTTTTAGGAACAAGAACGTGATTACGCTAGTGGGCCTCCTTGGTTGGAAGGACTTGTGTCTCCTTACCCTTTTATTCTCCCTGATCCCAATTTTCCCCTAAAGGGTTGAATCTTGTGTGTATGTTATGGAAGAGTTGGAACAAGTTTAAACAATTTGTAAGAATCAGAGAAGATTGGAAATGGGCGGTTGGCATTAGACAAAATGACTCAATCTGGTTTTCGATCATGGACATCAGGGGTGTGGCTTCCTAGAACCTCAAAAATGCTAAGAGGCTCTGGAACAAGGGCTTCAGACATTGGAAACACCTATGGAGACAAGAAATTGGCCACTAGATTAGTTATGAGGACATAGACCCTAAAATAAGAGTTAACTTTGAAGAATGGACTCTCCTTCAAAGCTATTGTTTTGCATGGCAACCATAAGAAACTTGGCTCCTCTTTGGGTGGGATGCATCGTGCCAGGAGGGTCCTATTTGGCACAACGACAATTGCTTGTCCAAAATTCCTAGAATCAAGGTGAACACGGACGATCATATCACACTTAATAAGAACTGGTGCCTGACTTGGACTAGGTTGCATTGGGATCTAAAGTTCATGTCTACATTGCATCTCCTCATCAAGATCAAAAATTCTTTTCTCATGTGGCAAATTTTCAACCATGGTATCTCGACCAATCTAAAGGCTAGCAAAATTTTTGGGGTTGCACCATGGTGCAAGTGATGTCGTCTCAACATCGAGGATCTCGGTCACATCTTCTTCGGATGCCCAAAGTCTCTCCTGCTTTCACGAATCCTTGGGAATATTTTGAGACTACAGGAACCCATCACCTAGAAGCAGGCTCTTCTAGGTGAAGCGATCGACTGCTCGGTAGCATTGTGGAATGCTAGCCTCTAGAAAATTTGGAGAGAGCGGTGTGCCTATAAGTCAGATGTAGGAAAATTCTACAAGAAGTTGTGCACTTTATGTCTTCTAGGAGGCAGAAGTGCATGACTATCATCTCCAAAGTCAGACCTAGGAAAATTCTACAAGAAGTTCTCCAATTTGGAGTGAAGTGATGAGTTTCCCAAGGAATGGTCTTGTTAAAGAAAAGGGTCAGCGCTTACGTCATTTCTTATGGAATAAGTTTTTTTTTTTTATAGACCTTTACTATTCCCCCTTTCCTTGTTGTGTAAAGAAGACACGGCCCTCAATTCATTGATGATGCGCATTTTTGTTTCGGTCAACGCAACCTCTAAATTCTTAATTAGATTAGAAAATCACTTGCTGGAGGATCAGAAATCAATTCCTGGAGGACCAACACTCATTTAGATATCTCAGTCTTTGAAGAAGCAGTTTTTATCCGTATGGAACTGCATAACACATACATTGTTAATTTCTGCACTAAAATATGGAAGTTTTTTGTCGGATTATGTTTTTTATCCTCTAGCTAGAGGAAGGGAATTTCCTCTACTACATACATTATTAAATTCTGCACTAAAATATGGAAGTTTTTTGTTGGATGATGTTTTTTATCCTCTACCTAGAAGAAGGGAGCATCCTCTACTACAGGAGGTCATTCACCATCAGATACAGAGCCTTTCAGGAGCTTCTTAGATGAACGTTGGAGTTATTTGCTCTCAATGATACAGAATAGATAGTCATGCCCTTGAACTCTCACTCTGTAAGGTGCCTTTCAACTAGTAGGAGACATACCTTTACAGGTGTTGAGAGACTTAGTCTAGATATTTGGGTACTTCTCTCAAGTGTGTGGAAAAAATATGGAAGATATGTTTGAAAAAAAAAACATAATTATTGCCCTTGAAAATGTGTGACCGTGTTGAAAATCTCAGATAAAGACAAAGAGCTTGATGTGTGATTGCAACTCAAATCCAGTTGTTTTTTGTATGCAAGAATTCAAGCATGATTAAAAGAACTCGGATTACATTTAGTCGTATTATATATAATCATATTACATAGTCATTGGATGGCTCTTGAAAACCACTGGCATGCAAATTTCTTTGGTCGAATGGACATTGCCTTGGTGCTGAAAATGAGAGTCAATAAAACTATAATCAATTCAAACAATCATATAGCCAACATATTCAAGGACATCACATGATAGATACTTCTTCCGTCTATGGCTGTCTTCATTATTAGTATGAAAAAAAATAATATGTATGTCGTATATATATATATATAAGATTACCTTCCAACTTACAGCATTTACTGTCCACTTTTGGAAGAGTATAAGGTTCAATGATGACTATCTATAGGGCATTAACAAGTCACTTCTTCTTGAGATTTTGCATTGTTTTTCTTTAGTACAATGACATTCATGTGCTTTCCCCCTAAAACCTGCACCCACAAAGGACTAGGAGAATTATGAATGTGAACTTCGAGAAGCAGTGGGGATCCTTGAAAAGCCATGGATCTTTTGGCATACCAAGAAAGAGTAGACAAGCAATGAAGCTAGAAAAAATGGGTCCGCAAGAAGAATCCGATCTTTGCAATCTAAGTAAACAAGTTGAAAAGCCATGGATATTTTGGTATAACATGAAGAGGATGCCATGTTTATCAACCTGAGTTCTAAATCCGTATGAGATGCTTGCATATTTTCTCCTATAGCACACAAAAGAAGGGGAGGTGCTCTAGAAGTGTCCCTCTAAGAAATGTTACCTATTTCGCAAGTTATAGTCCGCTAGTGCTTCATGAACATGACATGAAAGACAAGTGATAAATTTTGGGGCAGTGGTTTAAGGCTTCGAAGCCTAATCAAATCTCGTTTTCAATAGAGAAAGTTGATCCCACTTTGTAGATCATTCGAGAGTTGAAGTGAACCCTATTCAAAATTTCCTCCGAACATATCACTAATGCTAAATATTCTTGGAATAATGAAATCTCTGAAAAACAAAAGAGGGAATGTATGAGAGAAACCAAGCCCCGGTAGCAAAAGATCCATGGATTTTTTGGTCTACCGACCAAATATAGGATTGGAGATTAAGATTTGGAGAGTGGAGCTATAATAGGATTTCCGCAAAAGTCTGAGAAGAATTTGGAATTTCTAGTTCATCAAACATTTTGAAAGAAAGAGAGAGAATTCAAAGCAACAAGGACTGTGCAAAAGGCACATACACATGTCAATATCTTCATCGTATATGGACATCATATGTCTTTGTCTTTATCATGAATGTGCATCATAAACCAATATCATATTCAAACCATAGGCGAAGCATTTAGTGCGAAGGTTTTTTTCCCTCAAATATGATGCTAAGTTTATACCTTGGTTTCAGTTAATTTGGCAAGCACACGACTGATGGACTGCAGTCTGCCACACCAATTAACTCTACGATATTACCGATCGCTTCACCATGAGCCAACGATGAGTCCCCTATGACAGCCCCTGTATTTCTATCCGAGTCTTTTCAATGCTTGGGAGGTTTACCATGTGGTTTCAAATCATGTGCAACTATGAGGCGTAGTAGTGCACTTGGATGTCACTTCCCCTTATGTCAAGCTCTCATTGCCCTCCCTTGTAAGCTCCTTTGAAAGTAGTCTAAAAAAGCTTTCTTGTGCAATGACCTTGGCTTTTTGTGTATGTTCACTACAACATATGAAGGGCATACCGATGCTGCCTATACCAACGGTCACTCCCAACATCGGTATAAACATTGGAAAAGTCCACTTAAAGATACCAACGGTCAAGTGACCGTCGGTATGACCGTTTAAAACGGATCGTTGGGATGTCTCGCGACCACCGGTCTGGGTGTCGGTATGATCGTCTAAAACGGATCGTCGGGATGTCTTGCAACCACCGGTGTGGGTGTTGGTATGAGCATCGGTACCGTCGATATAAGCATCGGTAATTTATTGGAAATTACGGATGCCCATACTGACAGATATACCGAGGCCATGTTTTAAACATACCGGGAACCCGAGAGCAAAACTCAACATTTGGCGTGTGTTTTACACTGAGTATTGGTTGTCTTCTGTCAAACTTGCACGCACAAACCGAATTGTGGCCTACATTGTCTTGTGCACACACACACATAGAGATCTCCCTCTAAACACACACACTCTCTCTCTGTTTAGATCTCACATCTTGGTAAGTGGTGTGCGTACTCTTAGCCTTTGTCTTTCTCTATGCTTTAGGTTTTATAATTTCTCTTCTCTTTGATTTTGCAGAAGTTTTTTGGCATCGATTCTCTGGAATTCGATGATAGATGACATACATTATGCTTTGACGACAACGATCCAAAAGAGGGACATACCTATAAGTGATTTTTTTATTCTCTATTGATAGAGAGAGAAAGAAAGAGAGAGAGAGAGAGAGAGAAAGAGAGAGAGAGAGATGAGAGAGAGAGAGAGAAGACAGAGAGAGAGATATGAGAGAGAAAAAAGATAGAGAGATAAAGAGAGAGAGAGAGAGAGAGATAAAGCGAGATGAAAGAGAGGAAGATAGAGATAGAAAGATAGACCATACATACACACACACACATATATACACATACACATCTACACATGCATACATACACACACACATGCATACATACACACATATACACACATGCATGCATACATACACACACATATAGACACATGCATGCATACACACACACATATACACACATGCATACATACACACACACATGCATACACACATACATACATACACATATATACACATATGCATACACACACATGCATACACACATACGTACACACACACATATACACACATACATACACGCATACATATACACACATATACACACATGCATACATACACACATATACACATGCATGCATACATACACACACATATACACACATGCATGCATACACACATATACACACATGCATACATACACACACACATGCATACACACATACATACACACACACATATACACATATGCATACACACACATACACATACAGATACACACATTCACACACACACATATATACACACATGCATACACACACACACATATATTCACACATATACACACATGCATGCATACATACACACACACATATAAACACATGCATACACACACATACATACACACATGTACACACATGCATACATACACAGACACATATACACATGCATACACACACACATACACATATACACACATGCATACATATACACACATGTACACACATGCATACATACACACACATATGTACACACATGCATACATACACACATATACACACATGCATGCATACATACACACACATATACACACATGCATGCATACACACACACACGCACACACACACACATACATACACACATGCATGCACACACACACATACATACACACATGAATGCATACATACACACACATACACATATACTCACACATGCATACATAGACACACATCCATACATTGACACACACACATACATACACACATGCACACTTATACACACACATATACGATTTCTGTATAGATAAATAAATATGAAAATAGTTAGTGTTTTAATTAAATATATAAAATTATGAGTTTAAAGTTTTTTTTACATCAAATATATAAAAATAGGATTAGGGTTTTTAGGCTATTTACACATACACATACATACACATATACTTACACACACACACACACACACACACACATATATATATATATATATATATATATATATATATATATATATATATATATATATATATATATATATATATATATATATATATATATACACATACACATATATATACACATACACACATGTTTTAGGTCTAGGTCTTTCCGATTAGGGTTTTAGGGTTTTTACACATGCATAACATATATACACACATACACATATAATACATATATACATGTATATACACATGCATACAGAAATATAAATATTTTAGGTCTAGATCTTTAAAATTATGGTTTCAGGGTTTAGGCATACATATAATTCAATTCAATTTATATAAAGAGGAAATATAGAAGAGTTATGGTAAGCAGAGATGTGATCTTTGATGAAAATGATTCTTGGTATGAGAATGAATGCAGGAAGGTCAAACTACCCTATGATTTGGAAGAGGAATTTCCAAAACTTGCAAAGGAGGAACCTACTCAGAATGAAGACTCAAGTTCAAATGATGAAGACACTATCAACCTTGAAGAATTCAAAGCATGGAAGTCCAAGGGAAAAATGAAGATGAAGAAGCTTGAAGACATACCGGAATCATCAACTCAATCAATCAGAAGATCTCAATGAGAAAGCAAGAAACCTATCAGATATGGGTATGATACATCTCTGGTTACTAAACATTCAGTTTATCTTGCCAAAGATTTGTCAAATGAAGAACCAGGTTCATATGAAGAAGCAATAACCAAATCAGAATGGAAAAAAGCTATGGATGAGGAGATTGAAGCACTCAAGGAGAGTGACACATGGGAGGTAGTACCCAAGAAGGATTCTATGAAGGTAATAGGATCTAGATGGATCTATAAGTTGAAAAGAAATTCTGATGGAACAATTAATAGGTACAAAGCCAGATTGGTAGCCAAGGGTTTTGCACAAACCCAAGGCATTGACTATGAAGAGACATTTTCTCCTGTGGCCAAGATGCTAACAATCAGAGTGTTGGTAAGTGTGGCTACATCAAAGAATTGGAACATGTACCAATTGGATGTCAAGAATGCTTTCTTGAATGAATGGATTTCAGAAGAAGTTTATATGTCACAACCTCCTGGCTATGAAGACCCTAAGAAGGTAACTTATGTTTGCAAATTAAAGAAGGCTTTATATGGATTGAAGCAGGCACCTAGGGCATGGAATTACAGGTTAACAACATACCTCCAAGACCAAGGTTTTGTCATGAGCAAGGCTGACACTTCTCTATTCATTAAGAGAAGTAATTCAGAGGTAACCTATCTCTGTGTTTATGTTGATGACATCATCATTACAGGTAATGATGTCAATGGAATCAGGTACATCAAAAGCCAGATAATGAAGGAGTTCAAGATCAATGATCTTGATTTATTGAAGTATTTTCTAGGGCTTGAATTAGTTTACACTAATTCAGGGATATACATTACTCAGAAAAAGTATTTACAAGATATGCTGAAGAAGTTTCACTTGCAGGATGCTAAAGTAGCAAGCACTCCAATGGAGGTAAACCTAAAGCTAAGTGCCCATGAAGGTGATGAAGTCAAGGACATTACAAGTTATCAGAGTATGGTGGGTAGCTTGAACTATGCTACTCTTACAAGAATTGATATTGCATATGGAGTTAGTGTGCTAAGTCAATTTATGCACAAGCCAAGGATACCTCACTTAGAGGCTGCGAAGAGAATCTTGAAGTATCTTAAGGGTACACAGAACCATGGTTTGTATTTTCCTTACACTTCAGATATTGATATCAAAGTTTATTGAGATGCAAATTGTGCAGGATGCAAGGATGATAGGAGAAGCACTTCTGGATATATTTCTTTTGCAGGTGACAAACCAATTTCATGGTCTGCAAAGAAGCAACCAACTGTTGCATTCTCTTCTACAGAACCAGAGTATAGAGGGCTAGCTAATGCCACACAAGAAGCAATTTGGATTAAGCTTTTATATACAGAATTGGGCAGCTAATCCTATCTATCATGCTAGGACCAAACACATAGAGGTTCATTACCATTATGTGAGAGAGAAGTTGATAAGCAAGGAGATTCAACTTACCTATGTATCAACCAACATGCAATGTGCAGATTTGTTGACTAAAGCTTTGGATGGAACAAAACTTTGCAGGTTCAAATCCATGATTGGATTGCAGGATATACTTGAAGATTGAAGATGAAAACTTAAGCCAAAATGTTTGGCTTGAGGGGGAGCTGTTGGTGTAATTTACAAGCCTACACATTTGGCTCAAAGGATGCATTAAAGTCTACACATACATGAAGAAGCATAGGAACATACGCTAGTGGTTAATTACCACTTTACCTCATTGTAAAAGTCAATTTGACTTAGAATCTTTTGTAATCACCTACCTAAGTGATTCTTGGAAAAAGTAACTCACTTGATTGAGAGAATATCTCCAAGAATTTAGGAGATTGATCATAGGGAGCCAAAAGTTTGAATTTGAATTCAAATTTTTAGTCATTTCCTATAAAAATGGATATGAAAAAGTTGCGGTGAGATCACTTCACTCCTGAGCTTCATTCTACTGTAATTGAGTGTGTTTAAGGACTATACCATAGCCTACACCTCTGTACACCATTAGGCAATGTTATTCATGCCAATGGGATTGTACAGAAATGTTAATTTATAGATACATTTGCATCATTCATCTCAATGTTCTCTGCTAATCTACTCATTAATCTCAGTGTTCTCTGCTAATTTATAGGATTGGAGATTAAGATTTGGAGAGTAGGAGAGTGGAGATTAAGATTTGGAGAGTGGAGATATACTAGGATTTCCGCAAAAGTCTGAGAAGAATTTGGAGAGAGAGAGAGCGAGAGAGAGAGAGAATTCAAAGCGACAAGGACTGTGCAAAAGGCACATGCACATGTCAATATGTCTTTGTCTTTATCATGAATGTGCATCATATACCAATATCATATTCAAACCATACGAGGAGCATTTAGTGCAAAGGTTTTTTTCCCTGAAATATGATGCCAAATTTATAGCTTGGTTTAAGCTAATTTGGCAAGCACACGACTGATGGACTGCCACACCACATAACTCTACGATATTGCCGATCGCTTCACTATGAGCCAATGATGAGCCCCTTGTGACAACCTCTGTATTTCTATCCAAGTCTTTTCAATGCTTGAGAGGTTTACCCTGCAGTTTCAAATCATGTGCAACTATGAGGCATAGTAGTGCACTTGGATGTCGCTTCCCCTTATGCCAAGCTCTCATTGCCCTCCCTTGTAAGCTCTTTTGAAAGTAATCTAAATAAGCTTTCTTGTGCAATGACCTTGGCTTTTTGTGTACGTTTTTATGTGCATGACTTGGGCTCGCCCTCTTGCGGGCCCTTGGCATTTGCAAGATGAAATATAGGGGCTGTCACATCCCCCCCCCCCCAAAGATGAAATAATTTTTCACATTGAGGCCTAGTCAAAATGTCTGATGCAAAGACACAAACTTGAAACTCTACACATTCTTAGTTGTCTTAAATTTTGTAACAATATATTTTGTGAATAGCTAACCTATTCCAAGGTAAAGTTTACTTTGACATGGAATCATCCAAAAAGTGAGAATTTAAATGTTTCTTGATGTAAAACTTTTCTTGAATCTATAATCGAGCGAGAATTCATCATGTAGATACCAAGCAGCATACCAAATTTAATATTAATCTTACAAAATGTCCCTCTAAGATTTGAAAAGTTGTAAAAGTTGCAAGTAGAATTGAGAACAACCAAGGTTCACCAACATCCACATCAAAGTTTTTCAAATCCTTTTCATTCGACTTATATCCTTACCATCTCTCTTAGATGAATACCCGACATTTCAGGTTCTGTTATTCATCTCTACATACGCAATCTCTGGCGTCTTCTATATCTCTATATCTGCTATACGTGCATGCTCATATGCGCACTTATCATCTATCTATCTCAGCTCTCTTATATACAATTTTTTATCCGATTTCAACAAACTCTATTCTGGAAGTTTCTACACTGTATATTACAGTCGTGAATTTGTCCCTTCACTAAGGCTTTATTTTCTCCTAAATGCTTTGTTTCTGCTTTCCTTTGCCTTTATGTCATTATGCATAATTAGTGAGTGAATCTCCAACAATAATGGAGGCAAGACAACCGACCAACGGAACTCACACGTGGAAGAAGAAGGTTGAGAGGCAGCTGTAAGATTATTTAGATAAGGGCTTCATTAAACCTAGTAACTCACCTTGGGCATCACCAATGCTCCTAGTTAAAAAGATATATGGCTCTATGAGATTATGTATAGACTGTAGAGCACTTAATAAGGTAACTATCAAAAATAGGTATCCAATGCCTAGATTGGAAGACCTATTTGATTAGTTACATCAAGCTAGGTATTTTACCAAGCTTGACCTTAGATGAGGATATCATCAGATGAGGATTAGGGTAGAGGATGTCCCTAAGTCTGCATTTAGGACTAGGTATGGGCACTATGAGTTTTTGGTGATGCCTTTTGGTCTCACCAATGCTCCTGCCAATTTCATGAAGCTCATGAATAGTGTTTTACGGTCTTATCTAGGACACTTTGTAGTAGACTTTTTGGATGACATTCTGATCTATAGTCCATCAGAAGAGGAGCACTTGGAAAACTTAAGGAAGGTATTTCAAGTGCTAAGGGAAAATTCACTCTTTGCTAAGGATTCAAAGTGTGAATTTTTCAAGACAGAGGTTAGATACCTTGGGCATATAGTCTCCCAAGATGGAATATAGATGGATCCTGAAAAAGTAAGGGCTATTATGGAATGGCCACACCCAAGGAACCTGGAAGAGCTGCAGATCTTCCTAGGTTTATCAGGTTTCTATCGAAGATTCATTAAGAATTATGCGAAGATTGTTGTCCCGATGATGGAACAGCTTAAAGGGAAAGGGAAAGCCTTTCATTGGGGAGACAAACAAAAGCAAAGTATGGAGAAGTTGAAAGTAGCAATTTCTACAGCTCCACTTTTACATATAGCAGATCCCAACAAACCATTTGTGGTTGAGATTGACGCAAGTGACTTTGCTATAGGAGCGGTTCTAGTTCAGGATGGTTGACCAGTAGCTTTTGAGAGTAAGAAACTAGAACCGGATCAGAGAAATTACTCCGTCTATGAGAAGCAGTTGTATGAAATTGTCCATGCCTTGAAGAAGTGGTGTCATTATTTATATGGTGCCAAAGTCACGATAGTGTTTGATCAAGAGAGCATTAAGTGGCTCTCTAATCAAACAGACCTTAAAGCTCGTAAGGCCAGATGGGTAGAGACCCTTCAGGAGTTTGATTATGAGCTTAGGTACATGAAGGGAAAGTTTAATGTAGTGGCTGATTCACTTAGCCGCATGCCTATGCTCAATGGGCTGAGTTTTACTCAGATCACTAGTGAGCTACTTGAGTCCATTAGAGGAAAATGTAGGCTTGATCCTGCATATTCCGAGATTTGGGAAGCCATAGAGAATGGGGATCGTGATATACGGGTTTCCAGTGAGGATGGAGTATCGACGGGTACTCAAGAAGGATTCAAGTGGAAGAACTACAGTGTCCATTATGGATATCTATTATATAAAGGTAAGGTGTGTGTCCCTAGAGATATTGAGATGAGACGGCATATTTTGTATGAGTGTCATGACACTCCTAGTGCGGGACATCCAGGAGTTAACAAGACTTATGATCTTGTTAAGAGGCAGTTTTATTGGCCTGGACTTCATAAGGAGGTCCTAGAGTATGTGCTTAAATGCACTAAATGCGAGGTCAACAAAGCTAAGAGGTTGAGGGTTGGAGGACTACTCCACCCATTGGTATTCCTAACGGGAAGTGGGAGAGTATCTCCATGGACTTTATAGTCGGATTACCTAAGACACAGAGAGGGCACGATTCGGTCTGGGTAATTGTGGATAGGTTAACCAAAATGGCTAGGTTTATTCTGACACGTACTACAATGCAGACACCAGAGTTGACTAGACTCTTTGTAGAGAACCTATACCGGTTATATGGTCTTCCTTTAGACATAGTTTTTGATCGAGATAGGAAATTTACTAGCCATTTTGGAGGACGGTCTTCAAAAGGTTGGATAAGAAACTTAGCATGAGTATGGCCGAGCATCCACAATCGGATGGGCAAACAGAGAGGGTTAACCAAATCCTAGAGGATATGCTTCGAGCGTATGTGAATGAAAGGCAAACTAATTGGGAAGAGTACTTACCTATAGTAGAGTTTTCATATAATAGTGCCAAGCACTCTTCCAGTGGGCATAGTCCATTAATGTTTATGTATGGGTTTCAACCAAGAGCTCCTTATGCAGTAGGCTTGCAGAATGAAAAGGTTCAAGCTGCAAAGGACTTCTTGGAAGAGATGAATGATATGCTTAGACTTGCTAAGGAAAGCATTAGGAGAGCTCAGGATAGAGCTAGAGCCTATGCTGCCCTCAAAGGAGAGATATCAACTTTGAGATAGGAGAGCAGGTCTATCTTAGAGTTCCATCTAGATCTGAAACCATGAAGATGGGACCTTGTCCAAAACTATCTCCTAGGTATTGTTGACCTTTTCAAATACTTTAGAGAATAGGAAAGATGGCTTTCTAGCTCCAACTTCCAGAGAATAGTCAAATCCATCCAGTTTTTCATGTTAGCTAGCTTAAGAAAAGGCTAGGTGAATCTGACAACCTCATTCCAGATAGTGAGGTAACAGATCCTATTTCTATTCAATCTATTCCACATGAGCCTGAGAGCATACTACACACTCGAGAGAAACAGACGAGAAGTCACTTATAGAAAGAGTGTCTAGTCAAGTGGAAAGATAGTTCAGAAGATAGTGCCACATGGGAGCCGGTTAGCACCCTTCAGAGACGGTTTTCAAGTTTTTCGAGTTTTTGACTACCTTCCCAAGAGTCTTCTTAAGAGGAAGGATATGGGGAAACAACACGCAGACAGGACCATGTATTTTTATACATGGGGATTTAGTAGGAGCACTATTCCATTGATTATCTCTTTCCTAGGACCTTCCAATACCATTTTTTAGGACAAAAATGGAGAAATGTTATATTGAGTAACCCCTGAGAGAGGTGTGAACCACCTTTTAAGTCATTGAAATGGGCTCTACACATGAGTGCCATAACCCCTGAGAGAGGTGTGCACCACCTTTTAAGTCATTGAAATGGGCTCACACATGAGTGCCATGTGGCACCCATGTGTAGAGCTAAGGGGTCATTCTTATTAATGGAAAGAGAGAGACTCAATAGGGACGTGCGTGGCTGGGTGGCAAACTCCGTGTGCATGTCGCATTCTCTTGAGGAGTGTGCAAGCTGGAAGAGTAAAGGGCAAAATGAGGGGAATCATGGGAGAGCTCACCAACCAGACAATGACTATTAGGAGCGTAGAATAGGAAAAGATAAGAAGAATGAATAATAGAAGAAGCCCGTGTGGAAGCACTAGATGCATAAGAAAATAGAAAGAGTGGATATGACAACAAGACGAAAGATATATACAAGGAGAAGAACCCTACCCCATGGAAAACTATCAAATGGTAGAAATGGACAGACTAGGTAACCTTATCAAATGACCATATTTAAACGTAGGCATTGGAATAGATAAATGCCAATTTGTAGACTCATTGATTGACACAAGAGCCACATTGAGTTGCATCAGAGCCTTGCTAGCAAAGGAGTTGAAGGGACAAAGTATTCTCACAAAAGCATACATGATGGGAATTGGAGGAAACATCATTGAGTGTCAGGGAGAGATTTCAATGTTCCTACATCTTGGAAGCACTATTATGAACCAAATATTCCTAGTTTACAATGATATGGATCTCTTAGAAGAATTGGTCCTAGGTAGGGATTGGATCTTTGAATATGAAGTCAATATCCACCTCGCCCAAGGATATATATCAATTAAAATAGATCATAAGGAAGTCTTTAGTCTTCTAGATGAAAAGCCTTTAAAAACAGTTAGGAACAAGACACCTAGGATCATGAGTCTAGAGGATCCAGTGCAGGAACGTTGAGTGAAAACCTTGTACAATGATTGGTCTACTTCCAATTCACCTACATCTTCTCTTGAAGTGCATGATCAACCTCTCAATTCTTCCCAAGAGAGTGAGTCGGAGCCATTGAATGAGGATAGTCGGCTTAGAGGATTAATTAACAAGAAGCTAAAGTCACCTGTAATCTTACCAACCTCAAGGGCACAACAATGCCCAAGCATAAGACAAGAGTGGATTAGGAAAGATCAACTGGAATAATATGAATGGCAAAGGAAGATACAAGCATGTCGACACTCAATGGCACAAGAAGATCACAAAGGTCCAAAACTACGAGAAGTGGAATATAGAATTTTACAAGTGTGGATCCTGAAGAGACTGGTGGAAGATGAACGATCACAACAATTCATCTAGATTCTCAAAAAGTTCAAGGAAAAAGCCAATAATAAATATAGAAGTTAGATGAAGTAACACATAGGCGTATCCAAGACTTCAACAGGACATCAAAGGGTGAGAAATAACAATGAATTACTAAAGAACACAAACTCCAAAACAAGGACAAAGGTGCATGGAGGGTTACATCCAAGAACACACTACTAATGGAACTATGGAATAGAACACGAAGAAATCACATTACAACATTCAAAATGTAGACCAAAGGAGCAACAAAGAGTGTGCCATAACAATCAAGCAAATCTTTCCTACACGCATGCTGAGTTAAATGCATCCAAAGTATGCGACATATGGCCACCCTACAAGGCCATGCATTTGGCACACATCCTTTTCAACAAACACAACCGTGCACATTTCCTCTATCGGAATAGAACTTAGCTTGTACCATAATAGCTAAAATAAATCTGATGTACATCAATAATTGCTTCGGCTATAAACTAAGCATTGAATTTTCTTTTAGCATGAAAATAATAAAATGAGTAGAGGGTCACGTATCATGCTCTACTCACTAGCAAATGGGACATCTGTTCACGAGAAATCAAGAGTCACCACACACGATTAAAGCAAAAGCAACTTTTTATGCAAGAGACTAATTCTCAGTTGCATTGCAAGTGTAGATGGCTTTCAAGGACTCTAAAAGCAATTGTACAAGAAATCTTGAATATTCCATCGAAAAGTGCAACGAGAACAAAGCGACATTGGTTTCGTGAAGATCAACCTTCTAGAGAGCATCTATTTCTAGTTAGCATAAAGATCATGGACAGGGATCATTAGTTTCCGATCATGTTGGAGGATTTTCGGGTGCTCCATGATATTCCATCAATTGTGGACGTCTTGAAAAAAGCAAGCATCAAAAAATATTTTGCCTTACGAATTTATAAGCCAGAATTTGAAAGATGCACTCAAGTGATGAACACCTTGCATCCGCCATTGGAGATGCCATCAGTGCTAAAAGCCAAAGTACTAGATTTACAAGGGGACTCGACCACAATAAAGTTCACCCTTGAGTTGATCGAAGAACAATTTGGATGGACTAAAGACGGTGTCATGGATCTTAAAGAGGAAAGCCATGAAGACAAAAAGAGAACCTTTTTGGGTATAGATCAAATTGACATTGAGGAAGTGGTTCGCTTAGTGCATCAACATTTTTTCTTCCCAAACATGCATTGATACATTGCACCCTAGAAAATTTTAGTACAACTTCTCTCCCATGCAAACAAGCAGCTAGGTAACCAGGTCAATTTCACACCTTATATTCAAGAAAAACTATTCGAAACTAAAAACAGTGAGGCCACAAAAGGTTTTTAATGGGAGTGTGGCATTAACATTACTTATATATCAGGCACTAAACATCCAAAAACATTTGCAAAAAATGTCATCCTCTGTAGATATGTCAAAATATGTGAAAGCAGCAAATGTCCCTGAGAAGAGAAAAAGTGCAGTCATTAGCAAAGTAGCTAAAACCAGCACTAAACCATTAATGCAAGGAGCCAAAACAGTTATGGGAAAAAATCAAAGAGGAAGCAAACCCAACTTTGAAGAGATTACATGTCCTTCCATGAACACAGTTAGAAAAGTTGACACCGATTACTGAGGCTGATTTACAAGAAGCATTATTGCAAATTCATAGGTATATGGAAGGACAAGTTAACCTATCAGTACAAGGTCATCATTACCATCAAACCTCTGTGGAAAAACACACTCAACCGGGGAAAAAATTAACAAAATTCCATCGTAATAGAGAACTGGATTTATAAATTCAAGCTCGTCATGTAAAGATCAAGAGAAGAATGAGATAAATATGGATGTGCACACAAAAACAAACTATGAGGGTGGATGGGATGAACTCAATCAATTGGTCAATCAACAAGAAGTGGCTAGCCAAGAGCAATATGAGGACAGATCAAGCGGACTAGAGAGGGATTCAATGAACAATAAATGAGAAAAAAATGAACATACCATTCAAATAAGTGAAGCAACAAAGCTTCAGTTAACAAAAGCTAATATTGAAGATCAGAAAACAACAAAACACCCCAAGGAAGAGCCACAAGAAGAAGAATTTTGTGAAAAGGAACCAATTGTACCCATCTGAGTGGTGGCAAAGCCATCACTAATGGAGGTAACATTTCAAGGAAGCACCTCAAAGACTAACATAACAAACGAGGATGAATGACATGTTCACCTCCACATTTGCCAACCATTTAATAAAACACTACATGTTGATAAAGGAAAAGATGTAAAAAACCAAGAACAACCCAACATACTGTTGATATATTTAGGTAGTGATGTGTGTGAACACACTAGGACCATCGGGGCACTTTTTTCCCTCTTTAGGAGGTTTTTTTCCCCCGGCTTGTATATACGCAAATTGCCCTAATGGGCTACTTATCTTTGTACATTCTCTAGTAATACATTAAGTATTGTGTGTTTGTGCTCCAAGCTTCTTCTTCTTCCTTGTGTTGTTCGCGTGCTTCTGCAGACATCTAACTCCAACAATTGGTATTAGAGCAGGTCATCGCTTCATCTAGGGCGCCGTCGACACTCCTCCGTTTGCAGTCTCCGAATGCACTATCGCAGCGCTTGTGCAAGCTATTTCATCTTTTTGTGCCAAAGGTATGTACCAGTTTCTGTTCGCCAGTTTAAGCATCTCGAAGTCTGCTACAGGTCTAGCAGAATTTGTCTGGGCTGTTCTGTTCAACTTTTTGAGATACAGTCAATTTTCTGCATCAAGGTATTTTAGTCACCGGCCATGGTTGAAAGCAGTGATGTATTCCGTACGTTGGCTATTGAGGATAAGTTGGATGGTACCAACCACCCATTATGGGCTTATATGCTGTGACATGTATTGGTTGCAAAAGGATTGTGGAACATTGTGCAGGGTGTTGAAAGACGTCCTGTTACACCTGTAACGACAGATACTACAAATAGAGGTGCTGGAGCTGATGAAGATGGTGTCGAAGATGATATTCTGTAGATTTCTGTTCATGCTGCTATTTCTGTTGCACCTACTCCAGAGTAGATTCGCTGGGATGGTAGAGATGCCCAGGCACATGCATTGATAGCTTTGTCTGTCAAACATGCCATTATTCCTCACATTCACTCTTGCAGAACAGCTAAGGATGCTTGGAATACACTTACCACATTGTACCAAGCTAGGAATGAGGCTCGTGTTGCTTACCTCTGAAAACAGTTGGAGAGTGAGCACATGAATGAAGGTGATTCTATGGACAATTTCCTAACAAAGATCAAAGACTTGAAGGAACAGTTGATTTCTACTGATGAGGTTATACCAGATAGCCCACTTGTGCAGACCGTTCTGAATGGTCTTCCTGAATCATATCAGAGTTTTGCTTCTACTCTTCGGTTGATGATGAAAGGCAATCCGAATGCCTTATCATTTGAGGAGTTAGTCTCTATTCTGCTGCAGGAAGATCAGTCTAGGAAAAACAGGTCCATTATGCGAGTTGCAGATCAAGCTTTCCTGGCTAGTCAAAAGGGCAAAGGAAAATGGATCTCTTCAACTAGTAAGCAGAAATCTGCTAATTCTGCATATTCGAAGAAGGAAGATAAAGATGAGAAGAAATCAAAAAAGCCGAAATTGTTTTGTAAGTACTGTAAAGGGAATGATCATATCATAAAGAACTGTCCAAAACTGGTTGCTAAAGAGGCAAAGAAGAAAGAGGCTAGAATGGTTGTTGCAGAGGCCTCTACACCAAAAACAGAGTTTGCAAATCTTGTGCAGGATGAAGAATGGGCGTTTACTACTGTCTGCAGTTTTGACCCATCTTCTCATGATCAGTGCATGTCTCCAGTAGACTCAGATGTTTGCTATTTTGACAGTGGGGCAACCAAACATATTACCTTGCAGCGCAGTTTCTTCTCTTCACTCGAGCCTGCCCCTATAGGGAATACTATTACATGCGCCAACAACTCCTCTTATCGTGTGATGGGAGTTGGTAAGATCATTTTGACTACTACTGATGGTAGTTCTTTCACTTTGTCAGATGCTTTATTTGTGCCAGGGATCAAGAAGAATCTGTTATCTGTTTCTGCATTAGCCAAGATTGGCTTGGTTGTGAAATTTGTTGATGATAGATGTACAATTCATGATCTCTCAAATGGTGATGTTATTATTGCTTCTGGCATTTTATGTCGTGGGCTGTATAAGCTCATAGACTATGAAAGATCTGAAAATGATTTGGCATGTGCAATAAATGATTCACAGGCTATGTCAAATGCAAAGCTTTGGCATGCACGCTTTGGTCATCTGAATTTTGCTAGTTTGCTATGCCTGCAGAATTTTGAAATGGTGTCCTCTTTGCCCAAACTTGAGGCACCTAGAAAACATGTTTGTGAAGGCTGTATTTTGGGCAAAATGCAGCGTTCCTCCTTTCCAAAAGATGGTTCAGTTCGGGCTACACAGAAATTGCAGCTTGTACATAGTGATGTTTGTGGTCCTATGCCGATACCCTCTTTTGGAAACTACCTTTACTTCGTGACTTTCATTGATGATTTTTCCAGGCATGCATGGGTATATCCACTCAAAGTAAAGTCCGAAGTGTTCATGTGCTTTAAACAGTTTTGGTTTTGGCTGAAAATCTGTTAGCATGTAAAATGGGCACCCACCGTTCTGATCGAGGGGGGAAATATATGTCTTCTGATTTTAATGCATTTCTAGCTGAACGTGGGATAAAACACCAGTGTACAGTGCCGTATAGACCTCAACAGAATGGAGTTTCTGAACGAAAGAACATGTCACTCATGGAGATGGCGAGGTGCATGGTCAAGAGTCAGGCTTTACCACATAGTTTCTGGCTTGAGGCTATCATGTGTGCAGCATATGTACTGAACAGGTGTCCCACTAAAGCACTGCAGTCTTTCACTCCATATGAGGCTTGGCATGACCGCAAGCCATCTGTTGCTCAGCTGCGTGTTTTTGGTTGTTTGGCATATGCACTAGTGCTTGAAAACCATCGCAGAAAATTGGATGATAAGGCAATAAAATGTATTTTTGTTGGGTACAACTCTGAAAGTAAAGGCTATCGTCTGTATCATCCATAGACTAAATGCATTTTGGTTAGCCGTGATGTTTTCTTTGTGGAAGATGCTATTCAGCCATTGCTTTCATGTACTAAGGAGACATATGTTAGCTCTAAAGACATGTATGATACTTTGATGCCTCTTTTTATAGGTGGACAGTCTAGTGCTGGTCCTAATGAGGCAACTTCTCAGCCTTTGCAGGTTTCATATGATGGTGCAGATCATTCCATTTCTGATGCAGATTTACATGATGCACTTGTTGATGAGAGAGCTGATATTGAGCAGGCAAAAACTATGCCAAAATGGCTGGTGCAGACTTTGCGTGACATCAAATTAGATGCATCTTTCTCATATCATACTCGTTCAGGCTCTCATAGTGCCTCCTTTGCATCAGATTGCTATGATATGGCTGCGTCTAGTCTCTGTGATGAAAATAAGCCTGTTTCTTTTGATGAAGCACAGAATTCAGAAAATTGGATGGCTGCTATGCAATCTGAATATGATGCTATAATGGTACATGGTCTTTATGTGACTTGCCTCCTGGCAAGAATGCCATTGTCACTAAGTGGGTATACAAGCTGAAGCGTAAACCTCATGGTACAGTTGACAGGTATAAGGCTAGGCTTGTTGCAAAGGGTTATGCGCAGGAAAGAGGCATTGATTTTGATGAGACCTTTGCACCTACATGCCGTATGACTATTGTTTGGAGCATTTGTGCACTTGCAGCCCATCATGGTTGGAATGTACATCAGTTGGACATTAAAACAGCATTTCTGAATGGTGACTTGCATGAAGAAGTGTATGTTTTTTAGCCCCGTGGCTTTGTGCAGAAAGGGCATAAAAACTAGGTGTGCAAGTTAAAGAAGGCATTATATGGTTCAAAGCAAGCACCACGTGCTTGGTCTGAGAAGATACATGCCTATCTGGTTGCACATGGTTTTGAGAATAGTCCAACTGAAAGCATCTTATGTGTTAAGCGTGCTAATGATGTGCTTATGATCATTGTTGTCTATGTTGATGACATGCTGCTCACTGGTCCTATTGAGAAGCATATTGCTGATTTCAAGGCTGATTTGCATGCCTCATTTGAGATGTCTGATTTGGGGCATTTGAATCACTATTTGGGCATTCAGTTTATGCAAGTTGATGGTGGAATGGCTTTGTGTCAAATAAAATATATTGACACATTATTGTAGCGTTTTGGCCTTGAAGACTGTAAGCCTATTGCCACTCCTATGGAGATAGGTTTACGATTGAATCTTCATGATGTTGAAGATGCATTTGATGTTGTTCTCTATCAGCAGGCTGTTGGATGCTTGATTTACTTATGCATTACTTGGCTAGATATTCAGTTTGCTGTCTCACAGATGAGCAGGTTTATACATTGCCCAGGAGTCACGCATTGGAAGGCGGTTAAGCGCATCTTTCGCTACTTGAGTGGTACTCCGCTACTTGGGTTGTTTTATCCCAAGGGGGGATCACTACCGCCAGATTTGCATGCTTTTTCTGACTCAGATTGGGCTGGTTGCTATGACACTCGTGTGTCCACCAGTGGTTTTTGCTTCATGCTTGGTAGCTCATGTTTATCTTGGTTGAGCAAGAAGCATCCTACTATGGCCACTTCCAGTTGTGAGGCTGAGTATAGGGCAGCTTTCACAGCCATTGTTGAGTGTGTGTGGCTCAGACGCCTTATGGCTGATTTGGGTGTTGGCCAGTCTTCTGCCACCACCATCTTCATTGACAGTCAGAGCGCATTGGCAATTGCGAGGAACCCTGTGTTCCATGCTCGCACTAAGCACATTGAGGTGCATTATCACTATGTCAGGGAGAGGTTCTCTGCTGGGGAGATCAGCTTGGCATATGTGCCCACGCAGGAGAACATAGCAGACCTTTTCACAAAGGCTCTGCCTAGGGAGAAGTTTGAAGCTTTCCGCAAAGCTTTGGGCTTACTTCCTTTTGTGGAGTGATTTCCACATAGCTTGGCACTTCCTTATACATGAGTGCCAGCTCCTTGTTCACCGCATCACTCCCAGGGGGGATTTGTTGATATATTTATGTAGTGATGTGTGTGAACACACTAGGACCATCGGGGCACTTTTTTCCCTCTTTAGGAGGTTTTTTTCCCCCGGCTTGTATATACGCCTATTGCCCTAATGGGCTACTTATCTTTGTACATTCTTTAGTAATACATTAAGTATTGTGTGTTTGTGCTCCAAGATTCTTCTTCTTCCTTGTGTTGTTCACGTGCTTCCGCAGACGTCTAACTCCAACACATACCACAAACATGGCTAAATGTGGATGTGGCCTAGCTCAAACCTATAATGTGGAAAATGATACAAACAACCATGGACACAGAACAACATTTAATGGAATCTCATAAGGATTATGACCAAGCACTAATCTAAGGAAACCACTTCAAAATATTAAGTGAAGATCTATCCACACAGGTATTACAATCTCAACAAGCTCTAACAAGGAAAGATGACAAACTTAAAGATGTGTAGGAGAATTGCAATAGGCTCATAGAAGAAAACAAGCAATTGAAAGACCAACTAAGGGAGGTCACAAAAAAGTATGAAACAAGTGAAGCGCAAAAAATACGAATAATAAATAGGCAAAAAATTCTAGAAGCTCAAATCAAAATCCATATGGAGGAAGTACGCGCTACAAAATAGATTTAAGGAATGGATGAACTCCTTTTTACTCAGTCAACTCATTACTATGGCCGACACCACCAATGAGAAAATGAAAAAAGAACAAGCTGAACTCGAAAAGTATGCTAATTAGCTCAAACAGGAGCAGGAATTTTCGCGACAATGGGATTCAAAATGTATGCATGATACTAACGAGTTTAGGAGTAAATGGAAAGCAGTAGAAGCAAGGTACATTAAACACTATCACGAAGATGCATATAAAATCGCTGCACTTGATGAATATAAAATAAATAGTGACAAGGAGTTAAGTGTAGCAAGAGAAAAATTAAAAGATAAAAATGCACTCATCAAAAGGCTATAGGATCATATCAAAAAGCATGAAAATATGAAGACACCAATAGTTTTGAGCTCTCAAGTGGCTATTGTAGAGACTGAGGTATGCCCTCTTTCTCCCCCATCAATAACTCACCTATACATATTGAAGAGGAGGGACAACACATGGATCAAACTATACCAACCATTGTAGAAGTAAGCTAGAGGGAGCAGACCCTATTGGTGTCCCAACTTATAGCACAGTTCGAAGATACTATAGTAAATTTAAACAAATTTATTAAAACCATTCATTGTACCATATGGGTTACTCAAAGAAGGAACTACACACTACATCAAATGAACTACGCACATGAAACTCAATGAGAATGAACCAGAGAGAGACCTGAGGTAAGCTTTGCACATGTTGTGGGTAGAGACAGATCAAGACTTGAAGGTGAAAGACTTGAAAAAGAGAGACATCCAACACATGGGCATCAAAGAGATGAACATGATTTTCCATTACCTAGACCACGAGAGCACCCAAGAACCCTTAGACCCTCTCAAGTGGTTAAGGCAATGAAGAACTATTTTGACAGGTCAGGTGATCCTTATGATCATGTGGCTGAGTTCAAATAAGTGTTAAGAGTTGAATAGGTTGAGGACTTGTTCACATAGTTTGAGGCCTTTGGGTTGACTCTCAAGGGCACTACCTGAGCTTGGTTTCAGCCCGTGAAGATTCACAATTACTGAAACATAGGTCAATTATAGAGGAATTCATTTTAGAATTCTCCAACAGTGGAATCAAGCATAACACATCATCCTTGATCCACAGCTTTAAGCATACATCCCAAGAACTGTTCAACTAGCTAGAAGGAGGTTTAAATGAATAGGTGGAGAGATGCCCAACACCTGAATTTCCTACACAAGCAAAACAAGTTTCCTTGTTTTAAGATGGACTTCTAAGCAGGAAACTTAGATCATATGTGTATCTCAAGGAGCCGATCACACTAGATCAATGCTTGAGAATGTGTATTGACATAGAAGACAACTTATTTGAGGAGTTAGGATTGTCCAAACTCTATAAGGATACTAATAGTCCTACTAGTCATACTTCTATAACCTCCACTGAGATAGATGAAATAGCTGAGTAGGTTGCCAAGAAGCTAGGAGTTCAAAATAGAAAAACACCAAGGGCCATCTCATTGAAGTGATGTTACAACTGTGGAGGATACCACATGGCTAATGTTTTCTTGATGATGGCTTTGTTGGAGAATTCGTCTCCTATGAGCAACGGAAAGTGTAGAAGACCTTCTTAGGATCAAGAATTTTACCTATACCTACATTTTAAAATGCACAATGGTATCAATTGAAGACTCCAATGATCTTGCAAATTTGGTCACTCAAACTAAGCACTAATAGATTTCAAATGAGCTATCAAACATTCAATTTGGAGTAGTTTTGGTTTGGGAAATCTTTGCCGCAAAATAGGTTGTCTGTCCACTCAGTTATGCTGAAATTAGGCTTCACTAAAAACTTAATAACTCCTAGAGCATGATGTATTTTCCAAAGATATTTTATAAAGCACAAGTGCACAAGATAAGATTTTCAACGCATATTTAAAACTCTAAAAATCAATACATACATTGAGCAATATGAATCTCGCAATCAAGCCACCTAGAAATCGTGAGCGGCTAGACATAGTCTATGAGACTATAGAAAAAGAAATGATTGAAAAAAAATGAACTACCTAAAAGGAGACTTCAGCACCTTCTTCCTCTGTACTTGAGTCTCCTCTCTTGCCTCTCTTTTAGCCAAGTGACCATGAGCTCTCATGATGACTTCATGAGATCTTCTCCATAAATCCTCCACAACTTTGAGCAGCCACTCTTCACGTTCGTTTCAGTTTTTGGATTTATTCTCTTTTGATTGATTCTCTTTTGATTGATTCTCTTTTTTCCTGCACTACTTGTTGAAGTAAATGCTTCCATTTTTCATTTTTTTATTTTCCTTCTATTTGAAGAAAATCCTTCTTGCAAAATATATATGGCCTTGCATCTTTATTTTTTAACACTCCCCCTCAAGCTCACATGTGAGATTGCACCTTCAACCATATCTTGCAAATTGATTTCATCCTTGGAGCTCTTTAGTTTAGAAGCATCTAAGGACTTTGTAAACATGTCTGCAACCTGGTCATTAGTTCTAATGAACTTTATATCCACATCCTTGCTCAAAACGTTTTTCGAACATAATGATAATGCACTTCTATGCGCTTACTTTGTGCATGAAACATTGGATTGTTTGTCAAGTGAATGCTTGACAATTTGTCACCATAAGTTGGAATGGTCTCAACCTACATATCAAGATTAGCGAAGAGCTTCTTAATCCGCAAAGCTTCACAAGTTGCAAAGGCGAATCCTCTATATTCAGATTTTGTAGATTATAGTGCAACAGTAGGTTTCTTCTTGTAGCTCCATGTGATAGGTTTGCTGCCTATGATGAATACATAACCTGAAGTGGATCTTCAGTCTTCCTTCAAACTAGCCCAACGAGCATCACTAAAGCCCTTAACCCTCAATTCTTTATCATATCTATAAAATAAGGCATGATTGATTGTGTGCCTCATATATCTTAGCACTTGTTTGGCTGAATTTAAATGTTCACTTATTGGAGTTTGCATAAATTGAAAAAGAACTCCAACGATATAACACAAATTTGGTCTTTTGATCACTTCATAGATCAATGAACCTATAAGACTCTTATATGTAGTTACATCGTGTAACTTCTCTCCATCGCTTGAGCATAGATTCACTTTTGAGTGCATAGGCTGAGTGAGTGGTTTGCATTCACTCATTCCAAATCTAAAAAGAACATCCAACAGGCAATTTGTTTGCATCAAGTAGATGTCATCTTTCCCATAGACTACCTAAATGCCTAAAAAATAATTCAGCTCACCCAAATTTGAATTTTTAAACTCCTACCGAGTTTTCTTTTTATCTCTGATATTCCTGTAGCATTACTTCCCGTTATGATGAGATCATCAACATGTATGCAGATGTATACTTGCTTGCCATCTTCTTTCTTCATGTAGAGAGAACGATCTGCACTACTTGGACTATACCCACACCTTGTGAGGTATTCAACCAATCTTTGGTTCCAAGCACATGGTGCTTGCTTCAACCCAAACAAAGCTTTCTTCAATCTGCAAAGAAAATCTAGATGCTCAAATCCAATCCGTTGACTCACATATACCTCTTATTGAAATTCTCCATTGAGAAAAGCATGTTTTATGTCAAGTTGGTACAATGGCCATCTCCTTGTTGCACTCACTACAATCAAGGTTCCATTTGTTCTCATCTTTGCAACGAGGCTAAAATTCTCTTCATAGTTGATACCATGAGGTTGCTTGAATCCTTTTGCTACTCCAAGAAGCACATGTCAAATTTTCAAAAGAAGTCTCTATAAAAACAATGATTTTCATCACTAAAGACTATTGTAAATATGATTTCACATTACTCCATTTTTTTCAAGTCGAGGAGTCCTCTAACTTGAGGAGTATAAGAAGTATCTACCTACCAATTTTCATACTTTTAGACTCCATTTGAGCCCTCAAATAAGCTCTCGAACCTAATTTTTAACTAGGTCAGACAGTAGGTCTCGATCGGTCCAAAACTACTCAAAAAACTATAAAAAAAGCTAGAGAGCTCATTTTTGGGGTTAGCTAGTTAGAGACTTGAGCTTTTGTAAGAGAGTTCTTTTCTAATAGAAAGCTTTCCACTGTTCCTCTTTGTTCTTGCCATATGTGCACGTGTGTATATGTGTGTGCATGCTTGTGTGCTTCTCACTCATGCACTTGTGCCTTCTTTTGCTCACAGTCTTCATACTTGTCCTCATGTCTCTGTGGATTGACATTTTTGAGGTGAATCTCCTCATGTTGGTACTTGCCATTGTGCTAGAGTGACAAATAGGTAGTACAATGTTTTGTCCATAGACAAGATTGAAGGGTGTGGTACCTATAGCTTTCTTGGAAACCACAATGTTAGCCCAAATAGCATGATGAAGTTGCTTGTCCCAAAATAACCTTCCACTGTTAACTATCTTTGTAAGCATTGTGCATAAGACTTTGTTGAAACTCTTTGTTCATCCATTTGCCTGGCTATGATATGGTTAAGACTACTTGTGAATAACAAAAGAATTAACTACTATGCACTCAATAACTTCATTAATAAAATGAGTTTCACGATCATTCACACGTTTTATTGGAAGACCCAAACTAGTGGAAACATTTTCAAACTGAAAGTTTCTCATTTTTTACATGTCTTTTTTTGTATTTTTCTTAATCGCAACCCATTTTGTCCGATAATGAATGGAACTCATTATGTATTTTACATGTGAGTTACCTACATGTGTACTGATTGAACCTATATAGCCTATGCCCCACATATGAAAGGCGAGTTAGCTATATAGCCTATGCCGCACATATGAAAGGCTCAATTAATCATGTGTCGTAATGACATGCCATCTCTTCAAATTGGAAGAACCTTTCATATCTTGGTGCAAGGTGGATCACTAGTTTCATGCAATGAGGATCTTTTTTCCACATCTTTCATAGGAGAAGAGACCTTCTACTACACCTACATGAGTCATCCCCACAATTGTCTTGTAATCATCTTCATGCATGCAAAGATGTAAAACCATTTCTTGATGTCTTTTATATAGTTCATTGCCCATTAGCGCATAGTCTTCATAAGTTTCTTCTAGGGTTTTCCTTTTGTCTCAATCAACTCCTAGGAATTTATGGTCATGTAAATGCTTGACCATGTACTTGTTTCCAAGTGGGTATGGATGTCACTTGATAAAGAGTACATGCTTGCTAAGTGGAAAAATCTAGCATATAGCACATCATAACATGTAAGTGTGCACGTCCTCCTCCATTGTAGGATAATATGATTCTCTTGTCTCATAGGTTCTATCGGGTTCTAGTTTTGGGGAAGCTTCATCCTAAATCACCTTCGTGTGCTTGAGTTATCAGATATGATCTTTCATGATTGTGCACATGGGGTCTTGGCATTACAAGCTTCCTACTAGGATGTGAAATCTTTAAGAAGCAAGAAGTCCCCTTTGATATTTAGGAAAATACTTATGATGAGCGGCATTTGTAAGGGTAGGAACGATCGGGTCTACCCACTTTGGAACTATTTTTATAGTAAGGGATTTGAATTTGTTTCCCAAGAGGTAATGGGAAAATGCATTTACTACATAGACCATTTGGACTCCTTGTCACTTAGCGTTCTTATAACTATCTCATCATTGTGAAATTTTCTTTAGTCTTAAGCGATTTGAAAGTCCATTTTCCATCCTTAGATTAGCTAGTCACATAATTTGATGCAACAACATGCAGATGGAATAGCTAAGAGATTTCAAGATGGGCGCTAAAATTGGCTACCTTTTAAGATCGTGAATGCATTTTTACAATCATTACTCAATTAAAAAACAATCAACAATCCATATAATAAATTGGATATGATTGCATAATGATAAGATTGAACCCTTTGATAGTATCCATAAGGTCCCACAAAGGCTTCAAAATCTTTGACATTCTTCGGCCTTGGTAGAACTGCAATAAATTTGATATCGTCTTTGCCTATCAAGATTCCATTCATGAAGAGAATGTGACCTAAAGTCTTACCATGATGCACCATGAAGAAACATTTGTCTAGATTGAACCAACCATGATATTGTTTGCACTTTGAGAACATTTGATTAAATCGAGGAATATGCACAATGCATTGTTTTCCATGTAGACATTGGTCATCTAGATATACCTCCAAGAGCTTATGTATAAATTCCTTGATCACATGACACATTAGGCTATTTTATGTTTGTCCTTAGGAGAAATTGCTACCTCATTATAGCCTAAAGGACCATCCAAGAAGCAATAGACATTTTGGCATGTTATGCATTTGAGCAAGTGACCAGAAATATTAAAGGATATTTATCACGGATTGTTGCTTTATTGACCTTGGCTAGGACTGCAATTATGGAATTCATTCAACTACCTTAGGAGTGGATGACTTATGAATAAATCATAAGTATTGGCTTTATCAAACTAATACATTCCCGTTGTGTGCTTGCATTCAACCCCACATATGGTAAAGGTTAGATCTTTAAGAAGACTTATTGACATCTCCATATGTCTATCTATCAATTGCAATATCATGTGTGTTGGTCTTAATGATAGTTCTCCACATTTCTTCCATAGCTCTTAAATCTATTATGGCTTTGGAGGTCGTTCTGTTGTACTCAATCAGAAGAATTTTCTTCCACTCGTGTCCTTCACTAAAGTCTCCCACTTTTTCTGCAAGGATTTGAATGACACTAGAAGTGATTGTAGCTTTATTATGCCCACTCTCTAGGGTGGCTAGTTGTTTCTTCACCATGAGATAGCTTCCTAGAGGGGATTTTATGAGCTTTTTAAGTAGAATCTACCCTATTTCTCTGGAGCATGACTTATCTTTCTATGGACCTAAGTATCGAGGTAAGATCCTATACTTGGTGAGATGTTTGGCTCAAAATCGAGACTGATAGATGCATCCCATGGATTTGTTTCATCTTCAAGGGCTGAATCTCGAAGATTGATTTATGAGAACCGTGGCTATTGATTTCGCATTTCTCTCGGTCTCTGCGATTTCATCACTTATGAGAGCTTTCCTTGTTTTTGGTTCTCGATTTCTAGGTCCCGCATGCTTTCTTCCTAGATTTCATTTGTATCAAGATATCATTAGCCAATTGCCTCACCAAGGAGGGCTTGTTTGTAGTCGATGGGAAGATCTAACTTGAGCCACACTCTGACTCTCCTTTAGCATATAATGCTTCTTAGGCACCCAAAGAAAAGGTGTGCAAGGTCTTTGCACTCGAACAAAACCTTTAACACGATGGTATTTCACCACAAGTTTTAGAGGCTTTAACATTGATCTAGATTTCCTTGTGGATGATTTTCCATAGAAGGGTCGATTTCTTTTGTTCCACGAGAGGGTGTGAAAGATTTTTGAGCTTGAGATCCTACTGAATCCAGAAATAATTCAATCACCACTTCCTAGTTGCTATCTTTCTAAGTTTGGCCTAGGTTTGTATTTA